>CM077469.1:2982500-3320318 GCA_039654755.1 Calcarius lapponicus | reverse complement strand
AGTTGATGGCTGCTGGAAGATGACTCATCAATCTTCTCTGCAGGTGCCTTCAAGTATAACAATTATTGAACTTGGACAGAAAAAAAGTAAAAGATGGGTTTAAAATTATTCAGATGGATGCAATTAAGTAACAGAAGTTGATTCTCTGAGTGAAGAGAGGAAAATCTGTGCAATATTTTGCCACTGGAGAATTGGTTTTGCTGCAGGTTTGTTCACTGTTAAAGGAAGCAAACTAAGCTGAAAATAATTTTAAAAAAATATTTGGTCTTCAGTAGTAGGATCCTGGGTAGCTTTAGGGCAAAGAATTCTCCAGGTTGGTGTTGAATCTCATGTAGGAGAATACATTATTCCTCTGGTTTTGGATCTTATCTACATAGAAGATTCTTAAAGCTCAGGCAAGGTCTGCAGATGCACTCACTGCATTTGAACATCTAAATTGTATGTTCAAGATCATCTGCATTAGCTGGGGATCTTGGGTACCAAGAAAACTGGTGTTCTGGAAGCCAGCACTGCTGCTGAGGATTTCATTGACTGCAGAATTTCAGTTGAAAACTGTGTCCAGTGAAGTGCTAGCATTTTTCTGTTTGAATGCTAATCCCAGAAGGGGTAATTTCCAAATTTAGACCACTAAGATAAAGCACTGAATTTTTCTTCAGCAAACAATTTTATGTTCATAAAGCTTGTTGATGTCAGCACAGTTGTTCAGGCATGTATTGGGGTGAACATTTTCTTTGAGAGATTCCTAGGAACTGGCACTTCCTAAATCTGTGGCTGTTCTAGAAGGCATCCAAATGGCTGCTGAGAAGGGTCAAAGTCATAAGCAAGGAAAATCTACAAGGCAGTGTGTATGCACATGCTTACATTATGACCATGGTAAGCCTCACTGAAATATTTATTGTCTGCTCAATGGCTCTTAGAGCAGTGAATTCTGAGTAACTTTAGGCATCGGAACCATGTGTTTTCTGAAGAAATATCGATTCCTAAAAGATATTTTGTTAGATTTCAGAAAGAGCAAAATCTCTGTGATGATGTAGTCTGATATTCTTTATTACTGGGGCCACAGAATTTCATTGAGGAGCACCTGCAATAAAGTGTAGCTGTGTCTGGTTGAGCTAGCTAAAGAATATGAAGAGAAATTGGGGCAGATAATTTGTTATTTTCTCCCTTCATAGAGTTCAAAAATAGGTTTTGCAAAAAAGCAATTGTGCCTCCTTCAATTATTGAGACTGCTGTAGTCAAGCCTTTTAATGAACAAATTTTGTAGAATTTAGGGTCTCTGAAGTGCAAAGCCACAACAGAGTGTGCCTCTTAATGTGCCATATGAGCATTATGTTGCTGTCTTTCTCTGTCAAAGCTGGCATGTATCAGAATGCAAGAAAAGAAAAACTATTCATCAAAATTAAATGGCCACATCCAATTAAAGAAAAGACTGAAGTCTGAAACCGTAAAATCCAGTCAAAGTTCCTTTCTGTTTTAGAGGAAATGTACCAATTGCTAATGGAAGTGTTACTCTAAACGATTGGCTACTAGTTAACTATTATGTGTTCTAGCAGGATTTGTGGTTGGATTTTTTTTTTGTCATTCCTCCTCCTCAGAAGATTTGGGGAAAAGAACAGAAAAGTATTGAAAGGTTTCCTTAGTCTTTTATCTTTTGAATCAGTGTCATACTAACCAAAAGATGTTTTGAAGTCTTTAACCATTAATTGACTAACTGGTTTTCTTTAGACATAAAACTTGTCAAGGCCTTGATTGTTGTGAATCCATGGTGATAGATTCTGGCTGACTGCCTAAGTACAAGGTCTCTGAACACTAGGTAACACTTTCTGAAACAGTTGGGGCTTATACCCCATAATGCCATTTAAACAAACTTAATTGACTAAAACTTTCACTTTTGTGTGTTCTGTATGAGGTACTATTTGCAAGAAGAGGCCTTTTAGGAATAGAACCTAAGTGACAAAATCTGACCTCTACCTAGCCTTAGATTTCTCAGTTCTTGTTTATTTACACAAAATAAGCCAGTATGAACTGCCTAAAAATTCACTATAAGCAGAAAATCTCTTATATACCATATTTTTTCACCAGTGAATAACCTTAGAATGAGTCCAAATTGAAACTCTATGAACAGCATACAATTCACACACTTGTGCAGTAAGAGTAATCATTATCTTCAGGTAAGTGCCTATACACGTCAGTCAGTAGGCTTGTTCTATATTAAATGAATAAAAAGTTTTAGAGAAAGCTAAGACCTTGCTTTTTTTCCCCCCCAGTTGTTGTTGTAGTGAAACTTTAGCAAGAGATGACCCTTGGATGATTTTCTTAAATTTTGCGTTCTGGGCATATGTTGAATTATAAATCTGTCTCTATAGGTAAGTGATTTTCATTTTCCATTCTTCTTTCACTGGCAAAGTAACTTGGGTTTGAGTGGAAGCAGTAAGTCAGGCTTAAAATAATATACAGGAATGATAAAACTCTAATACTTTTTTCAGGGAACATTGACAACTCTGGGATAACTCTTTTATCTCTAGGAAGCCTTCAAACATCACAAGGTAAAAATTCTTAGCATCTCTAAGGAGTTTTGAATGGCTCACATGACATGAGTTTGTGACACTTGTCTACTCTGTAGTTGTCAGGGCCCTCACAGCTCAAAAACTTCACCTGTGGTCTCCCCCAGCCCCTGTCCACAGACTCTGGAGCTCCTCAGTCCCTGCCGGAGCAGGACCATGGTCATGGGCCCCAGTTATCCTGAGCCTGACCCGTGGGCTGATGGCCTTGGCCTCACTTTACTGCAAACCTGCTCAAAAGTCATGATTCCAGCTGCATCTCACCTGGGTCTGATTCTGTCCTGCAGATAAACTTCCAGCTTGACCTTGGATTTGCCTCATCACCACAAACTTGTCTAATTGTCTGAGCTCTTGGTTGAATGTCAGCTGCTGAATGTCTGTGGTCCTGCCCTGCTTCCTCCCCTTGGACAGCCAGGACCCTGTCCTGGTAACAATTGCCCTTGGCTCTCTGTTCCCTGGGAGAGCAGTTGCCTTTGCTGCTTCCTGAGAGTAATGCAAAAGCTTTGATCTTACCAAAGCAATATTGCAGACCAGAACCAGGTGCCAGTCTTCACCCTGCAGTAGCCATAAGGTGATTTCCAGCATTGTTGGTGACTTCTGGGAGGAAAGGGGGAGTATCACTAAGGAGCCCATCCAGTGGAGGGAGCTCCTGTTAACAATGCCCTTGTTTCATGAGCAGAGGATTTCTCTCAATTGTTTTCCTAGAATAGCCACAGAGCTTTAACATAAACATCCCATTTTCTTTTAATGCATCTTTGAAAAATACTCAAGAAAAGAGGATTTTATGCTGAGCAGCTCTGTTATGAGCTAAAAATCTTGTGCTGAGTTGGACTTGGCCTTCACAGGCCCATCTCACCACAAAGCCTGTCTGCAACCTGGAATAGAGTGGAAGAGTCATTTTTTTCTCCTGAACTCATAGAGGTACTGTAAACCCAGTCAAGCAGGCACTGAACAATCAATGTGCCAGTCGTTGTAAGAGAACGCAACTATTATTAGAGTTCGTATAAACATATTTCTCATTTAAAGGATTTTTAATGTATTTATTTCTTAACTGACCTTGGCTTTGCTAACCAAAACACAAAAACCACACCCACTCTCAAGTCTCAATTTTATTTGAAGACAATTTTTGATGGAAAAATGTTGTTCAATAGTTTTCAATTAATGGAACAAATGTTCTGAAGTAAATTTTATCTTTAAAAGTTTTGTGTATATTTCTATTGATATATAAAATTACATTTTATATATGCAGAATTTGGTTTTCTTGACTTCTGCATTCAGCTAAGGACTTTGCTGTTAGAAGGCAAACATTGGTGATGTGGCAGTGGTTTGTGAAGCAGCTATAAATGCTCTTAAGATATCTGAAATAGTAACTCTGAGACTATGCCAGCTTCGTTAAGTCCATTATCTCAATCAATATATTGCACTTGTATATGTGATATCTAAAAGGTATTATTTAATTATTTTGCAAGTCTTATTTGACTGCAAAGGCACTGAGAACCTTTCAACATAAAGGTGCAGAGTCCTTAGGCCAACTCTTTAATTTATCATGACAAAGTTATGAGATTACTCTCTGAATAGCAGTGTATCTTATCACTGTTTTACAGAATCAAGTCTACTGAGAGCATACAGTACAAAGCTTAACAACACAGTTGCAGAACAGTAAAGTAAAATGTTTTAGAAGGAAAAGTGTTGCTGCCAATAATGCTAGGATGCTGAAATGTACAGTGATCTGTATTTTTGATATGCTGCATCCATACAGCTGGAAATTAGATGCAGAGTCAAAACTACTACTAAGAAAATATTCAGTACTGGTAAGAAGAAAGCATTTGCCACCACTGAAAAAAGGATGTGTAATCCTTGTAGGGCTGTGTGCCCTGTCTTCACAATGAGTGGTAACCTGTATAAAGCAATAAAAGGGAATGTATTGTTCTTCTGTAGAGTACTGTTTATTTACTGGGTTTTTTCCCCTAGCATTATAAAATAGTTTGGATATTATGTAATTTTTTGGTATGACTTCATGACCCTTCCTTTTTCCCCATGAACTAGCACTGTAAAATATTTTAGAATGTTATCAATTTAATAGTAATAAAGATGTGTTAAAATACCAAATACTGTAATGTAAAACATTACAAGAATCCCTTCTGCCAGTAGTAAACAACAAAGTTGAAAGGTATATGTTAAAGGAACATTAATAATCAGCAACACAGGCTCACTAGTAGAGGTAGTGGAGAGTTGAGTGCTTGCATGGGAATTGCTGAGAAGCAGGAATAGCTGTTTGCTGCACAAGCTCATGGACTTGTTCCTCCTCTGTCAGTCACTGCCTGGCTGTGAGTGTGAAGCACTACCCACAGGTACCCAGAGATGTTAGAGCAGGGTGCAGGCACTTGAGTTAGCGGGGCAGTAAGGGAATCCTCCTGCTGCCATCAGTTCTGCCCAGTCATTTCTGTCTCAGCATCAGAGAAAAGGGCTGCAATTTCATCCCAGTTTCCTCACTTCTCTCTTTCTATTTTATAGTTCTCAGTTTTTGATGAATGAGCCAGCACTTCTCAATCTGCATTACAAGTGTTTAGGCAATTCTTGCCATAGGACATCCAAGAAAAATGTTCTTTCCCCATGTGCTCTGCAGTAATCTGGGTGCTTGTCTCAGACCTGCCTAAGGTACAAAGCCCCAACAAAGCAAGGAAAGAACAAGGGGATTTTTATCCTTGGAAAGACAGAAAAAGTCCTTCTACTACTAAGCAGCTTGCAAGGCCAAAAGTTGATAATTTTACATAATTAATATTTCTTTACTTCATCTCTGATTATTCACTTGTCCAAAAACTGTTTCAGGCCAGTATACTCACTCACAGACAGACTAGTAATTATTGTAGATTTAAGACACCTAAACCCAAAATACTGTCAGATGTGACTATTGCACAAGCGGATCAGACTAAAAGCCTGACACATTACTACTCTTTCAGATTAGCAGAGCCCTGGATGCAGGCTTCCCTCCATCATTCCTAAAATAATGCTAATCCCTATACCTAAGGTCTTGCAATTCTGTAGCAGGACAACACCTATACTAAAAGGATTTTCCATTGCTGCTGTCTTCTCAGCAGATTATTTATAGGAGGGGACTCCAAGAACAAGCCATGCTTGACCTGCACAGAATCTTTAGATGTCTTAACTTTTTCCTCTTTAAAAAATTCTCAAGCATTAACAATTAATAGTGGAGAAATATTAAAATTTTGTTTATATTTTACGAATGAAATTATCTTCATTTTTTCCCTTGTGAAAAGGGAAAGACCAGTGGTGCAAGACACTAAGGAACTTCTTAATTTAAGATTTAATTTAACCCACTTTGACACTGCATAGATTATGCCATAAAGATACCACTACTGAAACTACATTTTGTGGTGCAGCAGTAAGACATGTTTTACACTGGTAGTGTATGAAGTATATTTGTGCTGTATTTCCAGCTTTGATTTAAAAAAAAATAAAAATTAAATTAATCAATTTAGGTATAGATAAAAATAATAATCTGATATTTGAAATATTGATTTGCAGACATCTGGGCCCACTTTAACTTGGTGGGCTAGGGGTTATGATACAAGAAGTGTGGTGCCAAGGAAGTGGAATGTCTTCCTCCCTCATGAAGTTAAGGTATTTCATATTGTGATACACCATAAACAATGATTCTGTGAGTCACATTTCAGAAAACCCTCTAATGTATAGATCAATTGGTCTAGATTCTCTAGTTCTGTCTTGGACCATTCCTTTTATGTCCTAAAACTCACAGTGCTGTTAAAGGCTTTTCACTGCAACTTTCATGCTCACTGGGAGGTGAGAAAGAACAAGGTATTCATAGTCCTTTCAATAGAGATAGGAAATAGAAATATTTTAGAACTGCTTCAGTCTCTTCATTAGGCAGGATTCAATACTGAAATTTTTATTCTTTCCAGATAAAGACTAGTAATTTATTTTATCACGTCTTTTGCAGTTTCCTGTACAAACTTCTGCAGACCACAGTTGTGGCTGTCCCTCCTGAAATGGCACTTTCTGCTCTATTCACACTGGAAGGCAACTGGAGCTCACGTGTGAGTCCCCATCCTCCTAGCACTTCATAGAGACATCTGACCAGAGACTGCTGATGCACAGGCAGCTGGAATATGTGCTGTCTTATACAGGGGAGGAGTGTGGGAATAAGTAAACAGAAGGGCCAGAAATCCTCACTCTAGGGAACTGTGGAACTGATACTGGAAGACTGTCAAGTCAGAATATCCCTAAAATGATAGGACATGAGTTCAAGCTGTACATAAATCCAGATTTCAGAGGCTTGGGCTCAGGTAAGACTCTGGATTACATGAAATTTGTAAGAAAAGTACAGGAAATTGACAGTGATTTCATGTATTTAAAACCTGTTCTCAATCAAACTAAGACAAATTAGTTTCAACAGAAAAAAACCCAAACAACCTGGAATGGATTCCCAGAATTTTGAATGAAGAAATTTTCAAGTTTAAGACATTACTTTACTTGAAAACTGTTTCAGGCTGAGGCAGGATCTGAATCTAATTGTCACAGCCCTACAAAATTATTCTACATATAGAAGCTTATCACATACATAATTAACTTATTCTAGTTTGTATTCTAGAACAAATATGTCTGCATGAGACAGTTATTGAGTAAGGATGCTGCTTTTATTCTTGAATAATTCTATATGCAGTCAAGCTCTCAGTCAAATCACCACAACTCTGTATGTAGATGAATTGTCAGTCTCTCTCTGCTTGCATTTACAGGAAATCTGTATCTCTGTTACTAAATGCAGCTGACAGATCTGAAAATGTCACATTTGTTTGCGGAGTAGGCATCTTAAAAGCTCTCACCCCTATTAGCCTACTACTTGTGTCCTTTGCAGGTGTTATGAACTGCATATCCTTCATATGTTGTGTTAAATGTCCTTAGCAAACTAATAAATGCTATGGAGAGAGGAAAAGTTTTTTCCTTCCTTGTTTTCCAAAAAGCAAGAGGGTTTATTTTTGCCAAAAGGAAGAGTTTTTGAGTGTGACATCAACTTTATATATAAGTCCAGAAGAAAACTGAGTTGCTTTTCTTTGGGAAGAGGGAGGAAATAAATCTTTGTTCTAGTTGAGTAAAAAATCCCTACATATTAGACCTTTTAACCATAAAGACTTTCTTTTCTTTATGCTGTTTGTGTTTGTCACCTATGTTTGCCTAATTCTGTCATGAGTACTGTCTCAAAGCCTTAATAAAACATTAACGTCCAAGCCCCAGAACTTCCAGTTACATTTCTATCAGTTATCTCTGTAACTGATTTTAGCTCTGGCTGCTTTTTAGAAAAGTGAAACAGCAAGCTACACATTGCAAGGAAGGGACAAGATTAATGAATGCATACAACTGGGACCTACTGTTCATGATGCAAAATATCCATTGGAACTCTTAATGTGTACTTAAAATAGTTCCTTTTCTACTTTGTGTAGTTCCTGTAGCTCCACTTTCATATTCCTCTCTGATACAGGTGTCAACAATTCAAGTATGCACTGAATGACCTTATTAGCATCTTTTTAATGAGTAAGTGTAGCTTTTAATTCAATTGCGCCTAAAAGTTGTCACTGTATGGCAACTGTCTAGCCCATAAGAAATGACGTGGTGCTGGCTGTTGAGGCACGTTTAATGTGAACTCATCCCAGCTGTATTCTCAGCAGAGAGCAATTCCTGAAAAGCCCATGAAGACAGATCAGCTCTCTTTTTTTTCCCAGTATGTCCCCCAGCAGACTGGAAGGAAGAGATCAGTTCTGTTATCACTTTTACAGTCGCTGTGCTGTGGGCAGGAGTCTGCATGCTTGTTTAATGTCACAGCGCGCTGTAGCTACCAGGCATTACACAAACATTCAGTGATGGCATTTTTCAGAATCACAAGCCCAAGACTAGTTGGTTTTCTTCTTGGGGAGGTCATTCTAGCTTTCCAAAACAGGACCAGTCAACAGAGTTCCTCATTTTTCGGATATGTTTTTGTTCAAAGAAGTGTCACAAGCCCCGAGTTGCTGTCCCTCCGGGGGTTCTGGAAGGTTCCCTCTCGCCTCCCCGCAGCAGCGAGGGCCCAAAGTCACGTAAGGCATCGGCCGGAGTGGCTGGAGAAGGAAAGGGAGGATGTGCATGTCCCGCTCCCCGGACACCGGCGGGACAAACCCAGCCCGAGCCGTGCCGCACCTGGGTAGCCGCTGCAGGCCCCTCCCGGAACGTGCGGCCGCCTCACAGGAGTGTGCCCCGGCATGAGCTCCGTCCCAGAGCAACCCACCGAGCAGCACTGCTTGGGCAAATTGGGGGAACCTGGGCGGTCTGAGTCGCTCACCTGGGGATGATCAGCCCTCGTCACAGCGGGCTCCGCGCCCCAAGGCAGGCAGGCGCGGCTGCTGGGGTGCTGCGGTGCCCGAAGCGGGTGCGTGGCTGCTTGGGAGGATGGAGGCAGCAGCTCCGTTGTCCTCGGAGAAGGAGCGGCCGTGAGGGGCCGCGGCCGCCCGGGCCTAGGCTCGCCCCGCGGGAGCGGCAGCGCCGGGGCTGCCAGCAGGTCAGTGCCTCGGCTAAAATTCCATTCCTTTTCTCTCTGAGGAACGCTCGTCGTCACCTTAACTGCTTTTGGAGGTTTTTAAAGTATGTATCGAGAACAATCCCTTTACAAATCATCATCTGCTTCAGTGTTCTTTGGTTCAAATGTTATTATCTTTTTTATTGAAAGCGAAAATTTTTCATAAAGATCTGTTTTCCTTTAAAACAAAGGATTTGAATTTTTATATTGGAGTAGTCTTTATGTTGTTTGTTTTTTGTGTATCTTGCAGTATGGTATTTCATTTTAAGGAAGAATTCTTTTGGGGAGGTTTATTTTGTTCAAAAAATTTCAAAGTTGATGTGTTTGACTTAAGCTTCTATGGGTTTTGTTGATAACTTTTTTTCTACAGGAAACAGTAAGTTTTGTCGTAATAGCTTTTCCTTCTGAAGGGAATTCTGCGACTCTTTTATATGTAATGTGGTTGTTTATACGTTTATATCGCGTTTTTGTGACTTTCTTCTGTTGTTAAATAACAAGTTGGGTCTTCTTAGGTGTGAAAAGGGAAAATAGCCTTTATAGTATTGTTTACCTCAACATTGGTATTATACAGGTCTTTGTGTCATAAAAATGTTATTTTAATCATGGTAGATTTAATTCCATCTACCAACTCCTCCATTGTGCAAGGCTTTGGAACAGGACAGCACTCGCTGGGTTACTGAGTCCTCCCCTCCCTACTGCAGCCATCACATTGGATAATTTGTTTTTGAAGTGTGTTGTACTCTATCTTAAAAACCCTTGTGTGGTTTATTCCCACTGTTCCCAGAGGATGGCTGTTACAGAATGTGATTGCTTTACAACATTGCTGGTGAGCCATTTGCTATTGGAACTGACTTGGGATAAAGTCAAAAACAATGAGCTAGCACCATACGCTTTTAAAAAAATTCGTGGCCAGCTAAAGTCCAGTTGGACTCATGCCAAAATCCTCTTTTAATTTTTTTTTTCTCTCTCACAGCTTTTTAACTAGAAGTTAGACAGCAATCCTGTCCTCCCTTAGCTTTTGTTATAGTAGATGAAATAAATCAAGGTTGTTTAATCTCATTTTATAAAATAAGCTTTCCATTGCCCTTATCTACCTAGCAGTCCTCCTCTACCTACTCTAAGTCTGGTTAATCTCTCAAATGCAGGTGACTAGATTGAATGCAGTATTTCAGGTGAGCTTTTCCCAGACCTTCATACAACACTATTGCTTTTCCCTGGCTCTGTTGGAAGTTGCACCAGCTGCCATGCAATGGTGATCCACAATCATGGTGTTTTAGCAGTCGCCCTATTAATATTGAAATTATACCATTTATGCTTTTTTAGCACATAATAGATTTGAGGTTTACCTTTAAACCAGAGGAAATTTCATGTGTTGTCATCTACTTTCAGTAATCCTAGGCTGTATCTCTTAAATGTTATCTGTGCATTGTTGCTTTCAACTTGCTATTGTAAAGTTAGAAAACTTACAATAGCAAGTTTCATTCTGCTTCCACTATTACTGGAAGCAGAATGAAAAATATCAACATCAGACATCATATTTCAATCCTTAAAATAGTCTCTATTTGGCTTGTATCAGTTGTGTTTTGTTTAATTTTGGTAGAGATTCCTTGTTGCTGTTGTCATCTTAAATTCTAGAATTCCTAGTTGGATTGGAGATCAACTCCTGTAGTCTGGAACCACACCAGATTTGATTTATTTTTGACTTATCTGATTTTTATTCTCTAGTGTTGTTCCTTTCCGTTGTTTCCCCATGGTCAGTATTGCTTATCTCATTTAAATGAACACAACATAGCAATTCAAGTTTGGAACAGGCTTGTATTATCCTCAATCTTTACTGCATTGGTTTTTTTCATTTATGTACCTGAAAAAATATCTTCATCTATTTTAATACCCTTTGCCAAGCCTAGGACAGTTCCTCTCTTGGCAGTTCTCACTTCACCCCATGCTTCTCAGTTAAGGACCAATGAGCACACACAAGTGCTTCTGCCCATGTGTTCTGTCTGTTTCACTTTCCACATCTAGCACTTCTTGGGGTGGTAGTGCATCCGGTTTGGCCAGGAATACCTTCTTCTGCATTTCTCTTTTCTTTTTGCTGTTTTTGGAATGGAGATTCTTGACTATTTAAGTATTCTTTATGTGAAGTATTACTAAGACTTTGCTCCCTATTCAACCTATTAACTCCACGGTCCAGCTGATGTAACTACACCAGAGTTTGTCTTTCTGAAATTTAAAGGTTTAGAGATCCACTTACTTAGTTTATTTTCCTGTTTATCTTACACCAGTTTTGTCTGACTTGGTCCAGAGCTGATTTCTACAACTGGCTACTTTCTAACAGTCTCTCTACTTATCAGTGATATAAATATATCTTGTCACCTCATATTGTTCTGATGAGGATTTAATTAAGTGTATTGTACATTGCATCCAAAAATAACTGAATGTTAGTGCTGTGGGTAACATTTACAGTCCATTTTGTCCCTAATTTTGTGGTTATAAGCAAACACCCTTAGCCACCACTTCAGGAAAAGAATAACTGTGTCATGCTGCACACAATGAACACAGACTTAGGGAATACCAGACTCCAAGGTCATGTTTCCCATGCTTTCCTCTGCTGCAGTGAACCCTGCTAACAGTACCACCAGAGTTAGGCTGGGGTTTTTTTGGGTTGGTTTTTTTTTGGTTTGTTTTTTTTTTTTTAACAGACTTGAGCACCTGTAGTTCAGCTTCTCTGAAAATCAATTTCTGAGCCTATAAAATGGATTAGTCTCTAGCCAATCTTTAACCTGCTTTTGAGTGGGTGTGCATGTGTAGCCCCCTGTTCAGTGTGCTGGCGTCCCTCTCTGCGGCTGCATCTGGCCAGCAGCGGATATGAGTATGCCACAGCTGCTTGCTAAGAGATTTAACTCGAGGTGTAAGGGTTTGTGAGTCAGCCCTGGAGGTTCCAGGTAATGAGCAAGATGGTGATTATTACACTTCCAGAATTGTAGGTACTTGCATTCCTAAGGACAGCTTGTGATGTGGGTGTGGTGGAGAGGTGTAGTTTAATTCTGGGGGGGAAAAAAACTGTTGTGAGCTTTAGAACAGATAAAAGGAAACTATTACAAAATACATCAAAAGAGACTTCACAGAAATATGCCTGTCCTCATTTTAATGCCTGCAATACAGAAAAACTGGGAAAATGTTGCACAAGTGAGTTTACCATTTAATAGCTGATGAAATGACATGGTTATGCAACAATTGTTTTCAAGATGGGGATGCACAACTAACTACATTATTCTTCTAGTACTCAGTGTGTAAACTAGTCTGTGTATCCATGCATAGGAAAGCTGAACTAAATTACTTATTCAATAATTAATTTTTATTGGTTTGCTTCATCTAAGATGATTAGCTGTCAGAACAGATGTAGATATTTTCAGAGGTGCTTGGCATAAACAACCAAACAAACTTGTAGAACATTTCAAGGTCCTCTATTTTCTTACTAATTCATAGGAATGTGAGGGTTTTTTTTAGTTAAGTTAAAAGTATTATTCTATTATTTTCTTGGGGAAAGACCTGGACAAGACATTTTTTGTGTAAATGACATACATGAAATAAAAATGTACACATCTCACCCATCACTGAAATGAAACAATTTCTTGTGTTAAAACATGAGATGACTGGTCAGACAGATGTGCTGATTAAACTCCCTTCCTGTGCTCTTATTATCTTGACAGGCATCAGTTCCAAGTTGACTGAGTCTGTGATACAATGGCTAAAACCAGCTCTTCTCAGTATATGGGTTCAATGCTGTCTTTCTTACCTATTTACATGTACCTTGCATGGCCTCTTCAGATTTTGACCTCTAAACCATCAGAGAGAGAAAACCAAAATTCCCATAGTTTGCTCCAAGGTGGTCCCAGGCCCCTTCCCAAATTGTCATGAATTGTACAACTGTGTTATATATTCTTATGTTTGAAATTAGAATTTGTAAGCTTTAGGGCTTCTTCTGTCACAAGAGAAATCCTGCCTTTCTCAGAATTGCTAGAAAACTTCTACTGATTTCAGGCTGACTAGAATTTCACATTACATTGTGGACTTAGGGTGTGTGCAAGTTCTAATAGCTTGAATGTATAAATGTAAATTGACACAATCCCATTAGCCAGCAAACACAATTAACCATGTGGAACACTGTTTATACAAGTTTAAGTGTTTTAGTTAGAATAAATATTTTCTCCCTTACAGAGTTAACTTTTTTCATAACCTGTGACCTGGTTTATACACAGCTATGATGATTCACAAGTGCCTTCTCTAATAGGGATTAAACTATACTGGTGTAACTATCAGTAGGGGTAGAGTTTAGCAGTATTTTTGCTGACTTTAATTGTATCTACATGTAGGAAATTGTACCATTTTTACTCAGTTACTTTAGAAATAGGTAGATTAAAATAGTATAAAAAGTGTTAACAAGTCATTGAGGAGGTAAGACTTGCTATAACACTTTCCCAGTTTATTTAAAACAAGATGGAGGTACTGAGTAGCCAGTTTTCTCAGAGAATTTGTCAGTACCTGTTTTGTAGATATATCAACAACCATTTGTTTCTCAACCAAATTACACAGTTAAACTAGAAAAATTAGTTGCTGCATCTGGTCTAAATTCCTTTCTCAATCTTTTTATAAACCTATTGATGTATGTAGGATATCTGCTTATGATCAAGTATAACATTTTACCCTAACTCCATAAAGTCAGCCTGAAGACCATAATTATGAACGTGATCAGCTCTTGTCATAAAATATTTGACACCTCTACTGAAATGTATTTAGCAGCTGATCCTTCTTAAATAAGTAAATAAAACCAAAACAGAAAAACCACTACACTTATTTCTACTCATCTGTTTTATCTGGAACACATTCTTTGGGCCTGCTGGTGCAATATATATTTAAGGAAATTGTGATTTTGCAGAAGAAAGGGAATTGGAAGGGGAAAGAGGAAAAAAATATCTTATGAATGTTCTCAGACACATGAGCTCAAGTATTTCATGATGGAAACTGACTATAAGGCAATTATTTTTCTCTTTAGAAGTTGATGAAATTAACTTCATCTTCTTGTAAAACTATATAGGGACAAGTAAGATTTTGGCTGGGTTTGTTTTGGTCTCCATCAGTGAATTTCTGTGGTAGCCTGATTTAGGCAGTGGTGAGCAGGTTAGTGGGGATGGTCTTCAGTGGCTCCATATGGGGTGGGACAAGTAATAAAAATACAGGCCAAAGAGGAGAAATACTTATACTTGCACAGCTGGCAACTCTACTACAAGAACCAGTTTTTCTTTGCTCTGTGATCAGTGCATGCAGTGGGAAACCTTACATTTTACTAAAGCCTTGCCAGGCAAAGCTTGCTGTCACCTAACATACCATGGTGGTTTCTACTTTCTTTGAAAAATGATCACTCAAAGGAGCCTATTCCATTAGCTGTTTATCTAGTAACTTGGTGGCTACAGATTTGGGATTTTTTCCTATTCCCCTTGAGTAGAGTAAGAGACTCATCTCTTCTAATTACCATTTAGGGTGAAAAGGGCATGTTGCAAATGTTTACCTGTATGGAATGTTTAAAGTTTTTTCTTGGGCAAAGAGAGTGGGTAGGAACATGATTAGATCTGAGCACTGACTGGGACACCCGAGCTCTGGGCTTTGGTAAGCACTGTAACCATAGCCTTGTTAATTCTGTCTCTTTCCCTCTGGCTCAGTGCACTTCTATGCAAAGTGAAATGCCTTCAAAGGAGCAAATGGAGATTTTTTTCCCCCCCCAGTAGACTATCCAGGTGACTGAGGAACCCTAATAAGAAGTGAGGAGGATTGTGGGTTTGAAATCTTTCAGACTGGGCAATTGATGCATATTTCTCTGTCTCAAGAGCACTTCAACCATGGAGAAAGAATGCAGCAGATGATGGTAGCAGTTGATCTTTCCTGGTAGGAAAAAATACATCTCCACAAAGAGAATATTAAGGGCTGTGAATTGTACAAGAGGGGAGATATTTCCCCACAATTCTAAGATAGATCGGTGTGCTTGAGAATCTGGGCTGATGCTTACTAACTTCAGTGAAACTAAACCATTACACTGCAGCTGCAATTTTAGATCTTGTGATGGCTGAAAGGGTGCTCGTAGTGGGATCACTTCCCTTGTACGGAGTGCGAGTCCCTCGCACCTGAGCTGTCCCAGTCCCGGCTGAACAGACCCCTCTAAAGCTGTGGCAGTGGGTGTAGTGCAGAGGTGGCCTTTTCCAAACAGGACGCTCTGCCGTGAAGAAGCCGAGTGGCTTCTCCCAGCCGTGCCGGCAGGCTGCCGAGGTGGCCGCTGCTGGGGCCAGGGCGCCGAGCTGCAGCGCTGCCCATCGCGTCCCGAGCAGAAGGGAGGCAGGGAGACGCTCCGGCCTTTCTCTCGTGCCTCACCTCCAGCGGGGGCCCGCGGAGCTGCCGCTGCAGGTCCAGGGGCCGGCCCGGAGCGCTGTGCCCTCCTCGGCCGCCGCCCGCGGGGTCAGGCGCAGGCAGGGGGCGGCTCCGTGCCTGGCTTTCCCTGCCCTTCCCCTCCTCCTCCCAGTGTGAGTAATGACCGCATCGCAAACAGCTGATGCGTTCACCTTTGCAAAACGTCTTCGTGGGTAGCAGCTGATGTGACTAGAAAGGCTGAGGAGCCAAGGGTAGGTAGGCTACAGACACTGAACCTGTAATACGAAGGGTACGTTCATAGTACCCGCATTATGTTGTTCTACCTAAACCAGGCAGTTCTACATGTCTTCTGTATGTGATCTATAGTAATTATCTGCGTTTTACAAGGTCTTGCGTCACTGAAGTCGCTGGAGGTGGCTCCGCAGCAGCCGCCGATGCAGGGAGCTCCTCGCTCGGTCTGACGGGGCGGGCGGCGGCGCCGGGGCGGGGAGGGGGCTCGGTGCCCCGGGTGCGCTCTGAACACCAGCGTTAGCTTTCCACGCTTTCAAACAGCTATCACGGGGCTGCCGTGACAGGTGAAGGAGCTGGAAATCAGCTGCTATTGAGTCAGAAATCATTTATCAGTTTAAGGCTGGTTGGGGCCAGTTTTCTCAAGGCGATTGAAGAAAAGGGGAGAAAGGTTTGAGAAACCTGGAACTTGTGTACTCCTTTCTAAATTGCGTTGGACTTATAGTTACACATCGAAAACTCTTTTCTAAAAATAACTGCTGTCCACCCAGTAACGTAAAAGACTCGCAGAGCGTTTCTTAGTGTGTTAGATCTCCGTCGCCCAGTAGCATTTCATGCCTCCCCCGTTTAAAAACAATGGGGAAGGGTGGTGTTTGGATTCAGACTAATTTTTCAACAGCGATAAAGGGGCTGTTTTCTGTAACAGCGTAGATTATTAGAAACTTATAATTTCCAGTTCGCATTTGCCATCAAAATCACAGCAGGGGTGTAAAAAAAGGGACTAGATCCTATAGTAACCTCAGTAATTCCCGTTCGCGGCTTTGGTATGTTGATGGAAAAACCCAACGCTTTCAGAGAGAAGTTGCTTGAGTTTAATAAACAGTGACTTCAGAAAGTGCAATAAAATCAATTAATGTTGCAAAAGCATTGGCCAAAAACAAAGTGGCGAAAGGATTTATGGAAATGTAATGGATTTACAAGCATTTATCCTGCGACTTGATAAACAGCAATTGGAAGTCGAGATGGTGAAAATAATTAGTCCCGCAGCCTCAGTGAATATGGACAATTTATTATTATAATTTTATCCTTTCAGTGGTTATTCAAATTTATTTTTTAATTTTGTGAGCTGGAGCGAGGGGGGATTAATCTAAAGTTTGGTTCCCCCTTCCTCAGGGGCTCGGTTTCTTTTCGCATTTTCTCTCTTCACAAAGCAAACCGTGATCTGTCATTTGCCAGGGCTTCTTCACACAGAGGGCTCGTTCTTAGATTTTCTGCATGTATTTTAAGGACTATTATCGTTGGCCTTAGCAAATAATGTTTCTCAGCGGGGGAAGGATCAGCTGTTTGTCTCCCAGTACCCCAGGACTTTCTCTCCCTTTTGATTTTCAGATGCGTTTTCATGCAAACTTGCAAATAGCCGCACTTGGGAAGAGGCTGCAGGAGCATGCCCTGGCTCTTGAGCAACGCTAGCAGCGAAAACTTTTCTGCTTGCTCTCAAGAGTTCGTAGCCCTATTATTACAGTAGAAAAGAGACATCCAGCATGGAGTAGAAATTACAATTTCGAGAAGTCAGAATTTATTACAGTTAAACTGTGATAAGATCCCATCTGTTATGAACACATGTAGCACCAATTGTTTTTCATACAACTGCAATTTATTTACCCTTCAGAGCGAATGAGATTACAAGTGCGATTAAAAAAAAAAAAAAAAACAACCAACAACAACAAAAAAACCAAACCCAAACCACCATGATTTTTAGTTTTGTTTTTGAAGGGAGTTCTTTTGTATGTGAGTTTTGGGGGCTTTTTTTTTTTTTTTTTTTTTTTGGTCCAGCCTATCTGTTTTTATCTGGGCAGACCGTTTGTAGTGCCGCGCTGCCCTCCGGGGCTGCGGGGCGGCTCTCGGTGCCCGAGGGGCCCGTCCGCGCCCGGCCCGGCCGCTGCCCTGCGCTCCGCCGGGAGCCGCAGCGCCGCCTGGCGGCCGGGAGCGGCACCGGCCCGCGGCCCGCGCAGACAAAGGGAGCCGCTCCTCGCTCTTCCTCCTCCCGGGGAGCCGCTCCTCGCTCTTCCTCCTCCCCGGGAGCCGCTCCTCGCTCTTCCTCCTCCCGGGGAGCCGCTCCTCACTCTCCCTCCTCCCGGGGAGCCGCTCCTCGCTCTTCCTCCTCCCGGGGAGCCGCTCCTCGCTCTTCGTCCCCGGGAGCAGCCCCTCTTCCGCCGGGCAGCTGCGCGTAACGTGCCCGCCCGGGCCTCCGCGCAAAGCGTGCCCGCTCCGGCCTGCGCCTCGGGAGAGCAGTAACGTTTGTTATTAACTGGAACGTGAACCTGAAACGGTGGAGGGGGAGGGGAGATATTTTGGTGCTTCCTCTGGTCGTGGTAGTCTGGGAGCGAGGAATGTGCCTGCTCGTCTTCTTGTCCCATCCCACAGAAGTGGTTTGGATCGAGTAGCACGCGCTTCGCAAAATAAGGCAGGAAAGATGAGCCACTCACACACACACACACACACACACACACACACACACACACACGCACTCAAAATCCCACACGTTTTTACCGTGATAGCCTAAGAGCGGTAATCTAATTTTGTTCTCTTTCAAACTGTTTCAAGGCATATATGTGTGTGTGTATATATATGTGTATATATATCCTCCAGGTTTCAGTGGGCGTCCTTCTGCTGCTCTGTTATCATTATTTCTTGCCTTGATGTGACGTTGAAGACAGATGACAGCATTGTCAGGTTGTCTTTAATTCATTTGAAGATTAAAAAAAAATACACACACGAGGCTTCTTACACAATATTCAAAGCCTGAACGGATTCACTTTTTTTTTTTTTTTTTTTCCACGTAGGGGATGTGGGGCTGGGAACGGGGGTGGGTAGTTGATGAATTTCAGACATGAAGAGAGAACAAAGTCTGTGCATTGCTGTGCGTGCACACACGCACAGAGCGAGCAGTCGGAGGTGAGATTTTTGCAACAGCAGCACCTGGTTGATGTTGATGGAGAAATATCCAGCATTAGGACAGTCTTTTCGCATTTATGCACAAGCTCAAATGTATAATCTGCTCAAATTTCAACCACGTCTCTGCTGCCAAAGCATTCCGCCTCCAAAGAGGTGAGAGCATACAGACTCGGGGTCCGTCTTTTTTCTTCTGACACCTCTGTGCTTCATCGCAACAAATTTTTACCTTAAAAAAAGAAAAGGTAGACTGCCCCGAATTTTCCAGGAGTGAGCTGAGAAAGAGATTTAGCAGGGATTAGACACCTCTGATCAAAACTGGTTGCTGGCCTGCCTCAGGTTTGCTCATGAAGCAATGCTAGCTGTGCTTCATGGTGCAGAAAGAATCAGGGGTGGTGGGGTGTCTCAACACGGCGTTACAAATGTCCGAAATTATACCCAAAAATCTGTATGAAAAGGAAATTTGGTGCTGGTAGCTCCAGCGATTTTCCACTTCAGAATCGTTCCTTCAAAAAAAAAAAAAAAAAAAAAAAAGCAAAACCAAAAACCAAACAAACAAAAAACCCAAAAAACAACAAAAGAAAACACAATTAAAAAAAAAAAAAAAGACCACCAAAAAACCCTAAACTGTGGTCTACCAAAAGCCTACAATGAGAGCCAACAGTATTAAAGCAGCATTGCTCTCCATCTTTTCTAAGTATGAAAGAATGAAGTTTGATCAATGTTTTTACAGAATAGGAATGCACATTTACTTTTGTTTCGGAAAGTTTGGATCTTTCGGGATTCCCTTTGCCTGAGTGATTTTGACTGTAGATGTGGGCAGATGATTACTAACCTCGGGTCAGGGACAGGAGGGTCAGCCCCAGCCCCAGCACTGCGTGTACCTTGCTGGCTGCGCTGAGGGTGGCTCCAAAGGTGGTGAATGGGCAGTGGGTCACTTTTCTTAGCAAATGGAGTCTCTTATCACTGAGGAAAATCTTCCCGTAATAAAGGTATCCTTGTATTTTTGTTCTAGCATACATTTTGCATTCCAAAACCAGGCAAGCATATGTATATGCGTGTGTTTGGTGTGGGCTTGTGCACATAAGCCAAGATACATATGCCCATCTAGGCTCAGATATATTACAGAGACTCCTCTGCTGTCTGTGGAGTCTGGTGTTTTATTGTTTCATAAAACTACCTTAATTACATTTCCCCGTAGATAAGATAAACAGGACCCTTCTTTTCTAACCGTTGCTTATCAGAAGTATTTTGCCGAAGTGGCATCCAAAGTAAGCTTTTGAGAGTGGATGGAAACGCATTAATTTTTATTTTGGTTCTTCAGTTGCACTTAGCATCTGACAAGAGTTGATTTAAATATTACATGATTCTATCTTTAATGTTCAAAGAAGATTTGTGAGAAAGACAAAACTGTTTAATTTAAACTAATGTATGCCTGACTGTGGTCAGATTGATCACAGTTTCGGGTTTTGATGGGTTTTGCCCTTCTGTTGCTTGTCCTCTCTAGCTGGTTTTTCACTGTGAAATTATTTTAGTTCGGTGGCATGGACCAGCGGCTGCTGTCAAATCCACAACCCATCCAGTTAGTAAGAACGGGGGGGTGGGGGGGTGGGGTGGTGAGGAATAACAAATGTAGTCCTTTTACCTAAAAACATTAATGTCCATAAGTCAATCTCTGTTAGAAAAAAAAAGGCGAATTGAATAGATTAATATCAAAATCCTAGGTGGCACTTGCCAGGTCATATACTTAACAAGGCTGGAAGAGAGACCTACTTATCACCACTCTACGTATAAAATAAGGTGTTTTAATTTTTCTTTAACCTCGGGGACAGTATCTGAGCAAAACAGTAATAATAGCATTAGGTGTTCATTTCACCACTTGCATCAGCAATCTTTGTGTGTAACCTTTCAGAGCTGAAATCCCCAAAACTGTACTTAGGGTTCCAGGACACAAATGCCTCCCTCGCCCTTTTTAAATCGCCCCTGCAACACCTGATGGGCGATGGGATTTGGCTAGCGAAGTCCGAGCTGCAGCTGTTCAAGATCCGTAATTGTAAAACACACGAACAGGAGAGGAACGTGGCAATGGTGGTGTTTTAATCGCGGCAAAACTGTAATTGTTGCTTGCACACCCAGATGGAGCCTGAAATGTAATTTTCCTCAAATTAAGAGTAGTTAAAATAGCAAAGCGGGGAAGGCAGTCTGGCCGGGCTGCAGGAGAGGGCGGGGGGCGTGCGGCATACAGAGAGGACTGCGAGCTTGTTCTGCCTTTCTTGGGCTCGCCAGATGAATCCTCCGCTACCATCACCCCCGACCCGAGAAGCCCTTCTTTCAATTACTTTCTGTGTTTATATCGGCTTCTTATTTTATAACTATAGTTTACTTGGTGCAGTTAACAGCACTGCCCTCTCCTCCCTTTCTCTAACTCATCTGTTCAGAACAAGAGCTCGTTTTACATTTCCTAAAGCAGAGATACGCAAAGGTCCCTTTCCCATTTAAGGCGGCTGGGGGTAACACGTTTGGTTAAACCGCAAAGCATTTCCCGTGCCGCTTTCGGCCAGCGTCCCGAAAGAGCCGCAGCGCGGCCCAGCCCCGGCCTCCCCGCGTGTGTCCCGCTCCCCGCCGCGGGCCTGGCCCGGAGAGCCGCGCCGGGACGGCCGGGCGGCCGCTGCAGCTTCAGGAGCTCGCTGCTTTTCTCGCCTTTGCACATTAACGCTAACTTCCACTAATTATCTGGAGTAAATGTATTCGACTAATTAGCATCTGGGCACCACGGGAAACTCTGAACAGTAATTATATTGTGGGGGGAATCCAGAACGAGGGAGAAAACCCGGTGATTTGTCAAGCAAAGTCGCCGCTTGCAACTTTGCCCCCCGCCAGCGCGTCGCGCTGGGGCCGGGGCGGGCGGAGCGGGGCCGAGCGAGGGGCAGCAGGTCCTCGGCTCCGCGCTGCTGCGAGCGCCTGGCAGGGCGCGGGGCAAAGCCCTTCGCTGGCATCGCCTTTACGGACCGGGCTATCGCTTTTCCGACTTTGTCGGCGGCACCGGTTTGTTGCGCAGTTTCGGTGGCTGCTCTGGCTGCTCCGCCGCAGCCCCCGCTCCTACCTGAACGCAGGACGACGAGCCGGAGCTGGGCGGTGGCCCTGGGGCG
This sequence comes from Calcarius lapponicus, assembly GCA_039654755.1. Classification (NCBI taxonomy): domain Eukaryota; kingdom Metazoa; phylum Chordata; class Aves; order Passeriformes; family Fringillidae; genus Calcarius; species Calcarius lapponicus. The sequence goes on along the minus strand of CM077469.1, from coordinate 3,298,428 downwards.
CCAGGAGGAAAGCCGGGCTGGGGAGGCAGAGGCGCGGTGCAGGCAGGGGCAGCCCCTCTCGGGATCACGTCAAGTTTGGCACTGCACTTCAGTAAAGAGCAAACTCGGCCCAAATAACGGATGGCTTCTTTTTTTCCCCCGTCCCTTCCTTTTTAAAAGAAAATGAGTTTTCAGAGCTGTCCGGTTTTTTTTTTTTTTTTACGTGACGATCTTTTGTGCTGCGGTGCGAACTGAAGAGAGAAATTGAAAATAACTGGATGAGCTCAAACAGCGCTTCCCTAATTACTGAACTTCTCATTTAGAAAGAGATGAATAGGTATGCATTACATTGCTAAAAAAAAAAAAAAGCTTTCGGATAATCATCTTACACTTTTACAAAACAGTCTTGCCTTCCCCGTTTCTTTCTAAAGAAAGAATGAAGTCTTCTAGTTGAAAACTAGTTTTAAAACCAGATATTTCACAGTAAAAACATTTAAAATATAAGTCTACCTTCTTTAAAGACAGGGAAAGAGATTTAAGCGATTCTCAGTTTTCTTATTTCATGCCAGAAAATTCTACTGACGAGGAAAAAAACCAACTGTGCCTGATTATTTTTTAAGAGAGCCCTGGGGTTACAATAAAAAAAAAACTTTGGTTGTTTTTTTTTAATTTTTAATTAAAATTGAATAAACGCTTAAGGAGAAATTAGCAGTCACCTCCATCCAAGACCTACTCGGGTTTTATAACAGAATCAAAGCGTATTTAAAAAAAAAAAAAGTAAAACCTTTTAATACATCAAATATACGGAATTTTAATCTTTAAAGCGATACATTGTCTATTTTAGTACATGACGTAAACCTTACTTAACCCTTTTTACAGGGTGGACTTAAAAATTAAAAATAGTTAAGTGTTCCTTTTAAAGAACAAAATAAGGCAAATGAGGTTTTTGGAATAGAATTGTTTTTGTTTTTTCTTCCAGAATACATACAAAAAAATACCAATTCTCTTTCAAGGGTATACACCTTAAAAATAATTGCAATTTGAAATTATAACTGACAAATTGCGAGTTGTTTTTAGTAACAAACATGCATGTAAATTTTTTTGTTTCAATGAGACATTAAATAAGAACGTACAATACAATCATAGCAATTTTAAAGTAACATTAAAGAGAAGACCTCTATCTTTTTATTTATATTCTACAATGGGTGTTCCACTTTTACCTATTGAGCTCAGTTTAGTAATGCACTTTATGATTCGTTGTCCCGCTTGAAGCTAACATAAATAAATACAGTGCTCATGGATCCAGTCCTCAAATGAACACTATTTTATAAAAAGTCAGATTTTTTTTTTTCTTTCCAACTTTTATAAAGTTTCGCAGGGCTTCCTTCCCTTACCGCTAGACTTTGTGTTGTGTGTCAGAGCCCCGCTGCCTGCACTCACTGGTACCCCAGGGCCGAGGCTGTGGTGAGTCTCTGCCCATAGAGTGCGTAAGGGGAGTAGTAGGGTCCGGTGGCAGCGGGCACGGGCACGGGGGCCCCGGGGGTGGGCAGGGGGCTCTTGGAGTACGGGTGGTAGCGGCTGCCGAGTCCCAGCGCGTGGTGCGGGCTGCGCAAGGCCAGCGTGCCCGGGCTGCCCGGGGCGCCCGTCGTGGGGATGTGCATGTGGCACGCCATGGCCGCAGCCGCTGCGCTGGCCAGCGACGAGGAGCTGGGGTAGCTGGACAGGAGTTTATCGGTGCCCGGGAAGGCAGTATGGGTCCGCAAGTGGCTAAGCAGCTCCTCCGAGGTGGCGAAGCGCTTGTCGCAGGGTCCGTTGGCCGACACCCAGTTGCAGATGTGTGGCTGGGGGTCGTTGGGGAGCATGAAGCCGTAGGGGTACAAAGGGTGGCCGGCTAGCGAAGGCGGCGTGGCGCCGGTCAGCGAGGAGTGGACGCTGTGCAAAGGGTGGGTGGGGTAGACGAGGGGGTATCCGGACTTGAGGGCTTGGTCGTGGGCGCAGGAGGCTCCGGCGGCGCCTGCCAGGTGGCTGGCGCAGTGGTAGCTCAGGCAGTACGGGTCTCGGCACAGGCTCGCCGTCATCACCGACGGCGGCGACGCGCCCGCCAGCGGGCTCGACCCCGCCGGCTTGCTGCAGCCCAGGCTGCTGGCGGCGGCCAGCTGGGCCCCCACCAGGCTGGAGGATTTGGTGGGGTCCAGAGCCACTCCGTGCGGCAGGAACTGCGGCGGGTAGCCGGCGTAGGCTCCAGCCAGCGTCCCCGGGTAGCTCATGCCCGCCGGGGGCAAGGGGGAAAACGGTCTGGCCCGGCTTGTAAGGGGAGACGGGGGCCACGAGGCCGGAGCCCAGAACGGAGGTGGAGGAGGTGGCGGTGGTGCTGCTGCAGGAGGAGGCGGAGTCCGATGCGATGGGCTTGGAGCCCGGCGTGCTCTCCTGGTGCTGGTTGACCTCCACGTTAATCCCGGCACAGCTCACGCTAATCCGGCTGTGGCTGATGCTGGTGGTGCCCGGGCCTCCCTCCGAGCCGGAGCTGCCGCTCTTTCCGCAGCCCTCCGAGTCCTTCTTGTCCTCCCCGCCTTTGCCCTCGGCCGGCAGCAGCCCGGGCGAGCAGGCGGAGGCGCTGGAGTTGGGGCTGCCTGTCCTTGGGGTGAACGGCTGGCAGGTGGCGCTCGGCACCCGGAATCCCGACTTCTCCCCGGCCGCGACCCCCGCGGCGGGGGCGCCCGCGCAGCCCGCCGCCCCCGGCTCCTTCTTCTCCGCGCCCGGCTTGGAGTACGGCTTGAAGCTCGATTTGTCCTCCACGCCGATGTCGCTGAGCTTCAAGGGGCCCGACTTGGAGTCCTTGTCGCCTCCGGAGCCATTGGAGGTGACCGAGGAGAGTTTGGAGGAAGGGGACGGGTCCGGCTTCCCTATTTGCGAGCAAGTTTGTGCCAAAAGGGCCAGGGGGCTCTTCTTTGCATCCAGCTGCGGAAATCAGAAGGACACACAAAGAAAGAGATTTAATCGGAGTCTGAGGAAACCCCCACTGCTTACATAGGACTCTTGTCCCGTAGGTTTCTGCAGAGTACAGCCTGGAAGTAACGAACAGTTTGTGCGCATTCATCAACTTGACAGCCCCCTCCCTTGAATGCACCATTTTCTATAAAGCCTTTAAAAAGGGCTGGGGATTTTCGTATCCCTGCGAGCTCGCTGCGGCCGCCTTCAATGCCCCCAGACTCCCCGGCAGCGGCCCGGGCAGAGCGGAGCTCGGCGTCTCGGCGTCGCTCGGGCCGTGCTGGCCCGCAATCGCGCCCGTGAACTATAGCGACTGCAGCATTTCTGCACCCTGACTGCTGGCACTATTTATAAACAGAGCCCGAGCTAGCCGGCTAGCTAGGGCTCCCCGGGAGAAGTGTCCTCGCTCCGCAGAGACCTTAATGAAATCATTCATTCCCACGGACACACCCTTCCCACCACCAGCTCTGTTTCGAGTTTCGGTCCCGCAAACAGCGAGCTAGGCAGAGGGGGACCAGCAACCTCGACAGAGCAGAAAGGGGACCAACAGGCGCCCCGAAGTACAGATCCGTGTCAGTACTTGAAAGGAACCGGTCGGCGAGCCGAAATAGTTATCCTGCCGCACCCACGTTTGAGCCTGTCGCTCTCCGCGTCGTGTCGTCCCGTCCCGTGTGTGTCCCCCCCCCCACCCCAACACACTCCCTGCAAAAGCAAGGTTGTTTGGCGCTCGGAGCGCTGCTTATTTGCGTGGCCGGATCGTGCCCCCAGCGTGGATCGATTCCTTCCACCCACCCCTCCTCTCAAAAAGCAGAGGAAAAAAAAAAAAAAAAGCAGCTCAAAATAGCAAAATAGAAAAATATCAATTTTATACAAGAACTAGACATTATCCCAGTAAACACGGAAACAATACCCAGGAGTGTCTCGTCGCACTAACTCGAGATCAAAAGAAGCCCCTGTCCCGGTATAAATGCATTTCAAAGCGCAGGAAAGTGCGGAGGGCGGCCGGCGGAGCCGCCATGCACAGCCAGCGCCCGGGCAGGGACGAGGAAAAGCGACGGGGGCCGGGTCCTTACCTCGATGGGGCTGACGGGCGTGGAGGGTAAAGGCTGCAGGTATTCAGGGTGTAAAATGTGTCCAGTCCGCGCCGTGAGCATTTTCAAGACTTTGATGGGAAGGCGGTTGGCTTGGCGTAGCGGGTCCGAGGGGGGGACGGCGTGGAAGCAGGGCTTGGCGGCGGCGCTGCTGCCGTTATTCCCAGCGTGCCCGTTCGGCCCGGCGAGGTCGGCGGCGCTGCGGCTGCGGCGGGGGCTGCCTCCGGGCTCGCTGAGGCTGCTGCTGCGCTTACTACTTCTTATAGCAGAAAGCGAGGGCGATGTGATCATGACCCAAAACCTCGCATGAAAACTGGGGCAAGTGGCGCCGCTCGCACTCGGAAACGCTCGCTCGCTTTCTGCGGGCGAGAAAGGAAAAAAGCCACACGCCCCCCGAGCAGAAAAACAAACATACAATGTCCCGTGGCTCTCTCTGGCGGGGAGGGCGTGGGTGGGGAGGGGGAGGGAAAGGGGGAGCCGGCCGGAGAGAAAGAGGAGGAAAAAAAGCCGAGTAATCCTTGGGCTGTGCTGGGGGCGGGGGTGGGGGCTGCGAGCGTGTGCCGCGGTCCCCCTCGGCCGCTCTCAGCTCCCCCGGCTGGCGCGGCGCGGAGCGCTCGCCTCCGCCGCTCAGCTGTGATGCGAGCCGCTGCCCATCCAGCCCGGGATCTGGCAAAGAAACTCACTTCAAAAGCAGCTGAATTAGTCTGAGATTAAAGCCTTTGCCGCCTTCCAATCAAATGGGACCCCGAGGTGATTGGAGGGTCAAGGGGATGTGACGTTCCCTTTTCTGGGCTTTTTTTTTCTCCGTTTTTAATGGTCTCTCGCTCTTTTTTTTTTTTTTTTTTCCCTTCCCTTTCTCGTCCGCCTTCCCTCTCCCCTCCCCTCCTTCCTTGTTTTCGCTCCTAGGATGGGATGGGCGTTAATTCTGTGTTTCACATCACGCGCTGCGAACGTTTTTCTCCCTCCGCAGCCAGCGCGGATGGCGCGGCAGCGGCGGGGCGGCCGCGGGGCTGGGGGCGCCGCGCCTGCCGGGGGGCGGCCGCGGGCTCCGCCGCCCTCCCCCCGCCCGCCCCCGCCGCTCGCACGGCGCCCCGAGCCCGGCCCGCCGCCCGCCACGCACGGCGCGTACGGGCCCGGCCCGCGCCCCCCGCCCCGGGGCCGGCCCGCCGGGAGCGCTCCGGGGCCGCCGCCGCGCCGGCTCCCCTCCGGGACCCGCGGAAGGGCGCGGGGCGCTTTTCCCGCCCCTCCCGCCTGACAGCGCGGGGGAGGCCCGGACGAGAACCTGCAGAGCGCCGGCCTGCACGTCGCCGGCGGCAGCGGGCGGGAGCCGGGGCGCTGCGGCGCGGCTTGCGGCGGCGCGGGGAGCGCGGCGGGATTGGGGGAGGTCGTCACACGCGGGGCTGTCACGCACAGCCCGCCGCCGCCTTTCGGGACTCTCCGCCCCGCCGTCAATTGTCAGTGCTCCCCAACCGCAATCAATCAGTTATTTGTCAGCCCCTGTCAATCCGCCCTTGATTTATGTCAGCTTTTGTTGCTGATTACAAGCCTGGTGTGACTTGAAGGGGGAAGGAGAGAGAGAGAGGGAGAGGGAGGAAGAAGGAAAGAAAACAGAGGGAGAGACGGGCTCCTCGGGAGAAAAAGCCTTTTAATTTACGGAATAAATCCTCGGAGTAAACTGGATTTGTTTGCCAGCAACCGGTAGCTCTCCCCAGCCCCTCACTGCCCCGTCGGGGAGGGCTGCTGGACTCCTCTTCCCCTTCCCTCTTCATCCTATTCGAAAGTGTCCTTCGTCCCCGCACCCGCCGGGCTGAACCGGTCTCCGGCAGCGGGGGCCTGGGGAGGCGGCCCCTCGCCCTAAGGAGAGTACTGGTTCGCCATTTATGTGCTGGATTTTCAGCTAGGCTGTGTTGAGAGCCTTCTGGGTACGCTCACGGTGTCCACCCGGGCGTTACATTCGTCCTGCTTTGTGTCTGTGCGCTCCCGAAGGGTACCGAGTCCCCTGCCCTCAGCCCCGCTTTTACCGGTGCCGGCGGATGCCCCGAGCAGAATCCGCAGCCCTTCAAGTCGCTGGGTTGCCTTTTTCTTTTATCTTTGTACTTTGCTTCCCACTATCCCCCCACCTCCTCATCCCATAACATTTTTTCACAGGCAAAATGTGTTAATCAATCTTTTACTTTTGTTTCCGGATCTGACATGGTGGCCCACACAATCTACAACATTAACAAAAAGGTCACTTAGAGATAAAACACGTTTGACAAGTGAAGAACAAGGCAAGTGCTTTAGGGGTCGCGTCCAATTCCTGACCTGGACTCCAACCAGAACAGGCGCTGATCCTGGAAGGGTTGGACGAGAGGAAGGACTTTCACTTTCTCACGTTTAGATTTGCTGAACCCAGTCCTTTTTCTTCGCTTGAAACACCGATCTGCCCCAGTCCCTAAACAGATGTGTCAGATAGTCTTTAATGACCCGCTCTTCTTACGAGGTATATGTAAGGCAGGTTTTGCTCGGTATCCCCCCCTTCCCCCGCCAAGAGGTACCCTTTAAATCTTTCAGCGCAGTAAGTATATCTGCTGTATTTTATTTAAACCACTTTACTCTTTTACTAGAGTGTATAGAGTAGGATAAATACACGGAACTCCTCTAGCTTTAATAAAGATGCGATTAATTTTAACAAACTTTTAAATTTCTATCTTTCTCTGAAAGATAAGGTTTATTGGCACAACTTCTCAGTGGAGAATCATAAACGTACTTTCATTTTGCAATCACCGCGGTCATCTTGCAGGACCATCAAAATTAAAAGGTAGGCGAGAGGAGGTAGAGAAAGAAATCTTGCATAAACCCCACGATATTGCAATAGGAGTGACAAGACCCACAACTTGCCCTCAAGGAACTCCCCCCCCGCCCCCCCCTCCTTTATCTAGAGTGGAAGTGACTTGAATCTGCCCCAGGTTTTCCCCCAGTTCTTTCTTTTGTTGTCAAGTCCAATTGATAAATGGAGTGCAGTAAAACTCTGGAAGAAAAAAAAAAAAAAAGCTGAAACCTTCATTTGTGTTCATTTGCATTAAAGTGCTTGGAACAGCTGTTTTCCTTACAGGACCGGGGAGACTCCTATCTGTTTTCTCGTTGTATTTATCCTGCCTCCCAGGGTGAAAGACTAAAGATTAATTGTCTTAAGGTAGAGTCAGCTGTGGGAAGGCTCTCCCTCCCCATTTTTCCTTCCCTCTCTCTTTTCTTGTGGAGGTGAGGGTGATTTCGGGAAGGGTTGTTTTACTTGTAAGCCAAGGAAGCAGAGGCGATAGCCGGTACTTGTATAAAACACCGACGGGAAAAGCGGGGGACGGAGCGGGGGGAACAGCACGAACCCCGATCTTTCTGGCTGAAGTAGAAGCATCAGAGGGTAATTTAATTAGCAACTTCAGAGGATAGCTTTTTCATTTGCTTTTCTTTTTCATTTTTTTTTCTCTCCCCTCAGCCTTTGAAATGAGATTTGAATCTCACTCAGTACTGTAAACTTTTTTATGTAGAACCTTGTAAAAAAATCAGCCCCAAGACATCTCCTCCCCTTTGCGCCCTCCAAAGCATTTTTGAGCTATGAGAGCTTATTCACTGCGCTTAACACACGCAGAAAACGATTCCCAGCGAGGGGCTCGGAGTTAGGATGCACACGCGTAGGATCGGGCGGGCGGCGGGGCTGCAGCTTGAAAGCGGTGCGGAGTTTGTGATTTGCCTGCTGCGGGCTCCTTTCCTCTCTTGAGCCGAAGAAGAGCGATTCTGTTCTGCTCGTTACCTTCGCGAGGGATTCTTGTTTAATGAGTCCGTGCAGACGGTTTGCTGTTTGGCATTTACTTGTGTAGTCTTGTTGAAGTTTTGGTGGCTGTTGCTTTTATTCCTTTGAAAAAAAAAATCCAAGGGTTGGAACCCGTCTTCCTCTTTTTACAAAGGAAAATTGTAACTTTAAAAAAAAAAAAAAAAGGAGAGCAAAGGAGGAATTAATTAACAAGTGCCAGTCCACACTTTCCTTTACCTACCAGCTATTGGCAAGCATGTCAAGTCGATTTTATTTGCACACAATGGAAATGATTTATTTTCTCTTAAAAAGGAGTGGGCTGGCAGATATTTGAGGAGGAGAGGAGAGCGAGAGCGAGAGAGGAAAAAAAGTTTGAAAATGCCTTGAACTATTCACTGTCGAGATGGCTAATCAGTATTGAGGCTCGAGGGCACTCGGGCAGCTTTTCAATGCGGTTTTCCTTTCATCTCAAGCTGGATGGAGGCGCTCAATTAAAAGCCTATCAGTTTGTAAGTAAATCAACGCCTATCAAAGTTGTCACATCAAACAAAACGATTATTATTGCAGCCCGCCTCCCCTATTAATCTCCCTCTAAAATAATCCGCTTGACAGGTCAGGCTGGCGAGCTGCAAACCCTGGTCAGGATCACCCAAAAAACCCGGACTGACTATTTTTCCCTCGGGAGAGCGAACTGCAGAAACCTCGACACCAGCGTGCCTGCTCTGAGAGCTTGCTCTCTTGCCATTTAAGTGGCAGCTTCTGTAGATCATGTTGGAAAAGGGCGTTTAGTCTTTTAAACGGAACAGCAACAACCCTACAGGCCCTTTAGTTTAGCTTTTTTGTTTGTTTGTTTTTTCCTTCTCCTCCCCTTTATTTTCTATCTTTTCGAACAAGACTAAGACGTTAATTAGCAGAAGCAGAGTTGCTGAGTTGTGTCTGGGTTGTGTTTCTGTGTGTAACACAATTCAGTTACATGTCTGTCCATCCGGTGCGTCAAATTTATTTCCTTTGATAGTACTTACATTTCACTATCTGCCCCAAGGTTTTTATTAAAATATACATTGCAATACATTTTTGTAGATGGTGCATCTCCTTCCTTTTTATTTTTTTCTCACACCAATGATAGTACTTCATGTAAGAAGATAAGAAATGTGATGGGTTATCAGAAATACACCACCTCGGTTTGGTACATTTGGAGAGAGGCTTTTTACCCTTTTTATTTTTATTTTTTTTTAATGCAAGACTGCATGTGCTCAGCTAATAACTGATGTGTCTGCCCAGGTATCCAGCAGAGGTGTGGGGTATTTATTCCAGAATATGGTTAAAGTGAATAGTTGGAAAGCTTGCCAACATGAAGTAAGATTTCCAAACCTCTCCCCTGTTCGCATAGTACCTGAAAATATTTATCCTTATGATTGTAATTACTTTCCTAACACATAGAAGCAATATATATTTTACTCTGCACGAGATGTAGGTAATCGTTTTATAAGCGGTGATAATTTCAGAGTCATCTTCAAAATAATAGTCACGTTTAAGCGAACGTGAATTTTAGTAGTCAGTGACATTTTTACTAAACGAATAGAAAATTACTTTTGTTTGCTTGTTTGGCTGGTTGCTTACTGCTTTCGGAAACATAGCCTCACCTAGAATGTTTTCAAATGCGTTTGTCTAATTTTGTTCCTTTTGTTACACCGAGATAAGGAAGAGATTAATGCACCTAATAATAAAAAAGCCCCACCCCAACCTTTCTCTCTTTAGCCCTTTGACAGATTTCCCTCTTGAGATTGTTTCATGTGTGAGTGTGAAAATTTTTACTCCCGTGTCGAAACCCGTTTGCCAACAGCTATTTTCCAAATCTACCCTCTTTTATGTTTAAGGTGTTTCTTATGCAAACAGCTGTTATTTAAAATATGCCTTAAGGTAACTTTCTAGAGGGAGAGAGAGAGAGCAAGTCAAATAATTGCAATGACACGAGCAAGGCTGGGTATGTTTCCTGTTAAGTGCATGGAGATTTTTAGTGTCATTTCATGTTTTTAAATGTACTACGATTAAAATCATCGAGCCCAAAGCGAGCGAACACATTTCCTAATTCGTACATAAGTAACTTGAATTGGTATTTGGCGTCTAGATTCTAAGAGTGGAAAAAAAAAAAAGTCTTGTAGCTTTTGTAACACCTTGGTCTGATCACTCCATCTCAGCAATCATAAAGGCATCTTTGTGTTTATCTTCTGCGAAAGCCTGGAGGCTACGGGAGAGAATTGTACCAACTAAGCACATATTTGGTTACAGTAATCCCTCAGAAATGAACCATGGCACACAATGGAGGCGATCTCCAGCTTTGTCACTCGGATCCCAAATGCGGAGTGTTTATTGACAACTTTGTTATGGAAACTGTGCAGATCAACCAGATGCGTCTTCAACAGGGAGGTACAGTGTAGGAACAGTCCTTTGAGATATGAGGAAGTTTTGAGGATATGGCTGAAAAAGGCGCTGGAACCCAAATAATTAACCTTATCTAAACACCCTAATGACAAATGAACAATGATCCTCCACTCAATTACAAAACAGCTATGTTTGGCAGGGGCAGGAAGAAGCATGTAATATATCTTCGCTATTTTCTTGAAACAGTCTAAGTCCATCATCCCAAAAGGTTAAAATAATCTTAATTTTTAATAACTATTAGGTTGTTTTCGGTTATCCCTAATGGTGCATTTAGGTCTCATCTAATCCCCACTGCTTTCATTTTTTGCTTTTTACACCCTAAAATTAATTCCACCTAAAGTACATTTTTCATTTTGTACTGTACTAGCGACGTGCAAATAATTTACATCAGCGTTCATCAGGACTGTCCTGAAGTGATGGATCATTTTGTTGAGTTGCAGTAAAAGTGCAGAATGATCTATAATGATGTAATATATACATTAAAAGGGTGTCTGGATGATCAGAGTTTTGCTAAAAATGTAAAAGGGCTTTTTGATTGATAACAGGGTTGCTGTTTTTCTGCAAAGGCTGTCACAGGCTGACACAATGCTTGAGTTATTAGGGCAGAGAAGGGCAACCATAAATTTCCAACGTCAGGCAAAAACTCTCTTTATTGTCTATATGATGGATGGGCCTCCGTACTAGACACCAAATACTTCGTATCACCCTTAAATGGGAACACATTTTTCGTGGCCATAATTCATGTTTTTTAAATAGAAAGTTTGAAATGCCTGCCTATATTTCACAATCCTGACATATTTATGAATCACTCCCTGCATGCAAATATAATTATTTAAAGCACTGAGGTGACATATGGGTTAGAAATGTACCAAATGCTGTTAGCGGAGTGATTTTTTTTAATTCCCTAAATTGAACACCATAGAAAACTCTGCCTGTCTGTTCAGATCAATAAAGTCGAAGGTGAAGTTTTACTGATTTTGTCAGTGCCACATACAGATATTCGGTTTTGATTAGGTGAAGCTGACAAAAAGGGAGTCTTTTTGCAATTACCATTAGGTTAATGAAAGAAACACTCATCTTTCTCCTGGCACCCCCACGCAGGCATACGCGTTTTCCCCCTTTCTTTTCGGGCGATGAACTAGCCGGAGGTAGATTTGACAGGCTTTCCCCCCCCACCCCGGATTTATTTTCCGTCCAGCTGCGCTCGTCTCGGAGGGAGTGCCGGTGTGCCGGCGGGAGAGGGGGCTGATGAGAGCGGGCTCGGCCGGGCAGGGCGGTCGGGCAGGGCTCTCTCCGCCGCTCTCCCGGCTCTCCGCGCCGCGGCAGCGCGGGGCAGGCGGCGGAGCTGCGGCCGCGGGGTCAGCTGCCCGCTCCGCTCCGCTCCGCTCGGCCCGCGGGCTCGGGGCGAGCACACCGGCGGCAGCGCAGCGCAGGCGGCCGCTCCGCTGCTGGCTGGTTTGCTTCAGCTGATTACGGGGAAGGGCATCCCCCCACCTCGGCGGGGAGGCCCGAGCAGCAGCGCCCGCGGGAGGGCACGGCGGGGCCGGGGCCGCCGCCCAGAACCGCGGGGCTGCCCCGCGGCCGCCGCCACTTCCGCCGGGGCGGGCGGAGCCGCCCGTGTCCGCTCCGCCCGCCGGCTGCGCCCGCCCCCGCCGCGGGCAGAGCGGGGCCGGGGCCGGCGGGAGCTGCGCGGGAAGCGGCGCTGGGCGCGGGCACTCGCGGGTCACCCGCGCCTCTTCGCGGCGCCCCACCGCAGCCTTCGGCCCGGCTCCTCCTTTCGCGGGCGGCTGGCTGTGCCCGCAGAGGCTGCTTACTCATCCTGAGGGTCTGACCCGTAACACACGCCTTTGTGTTTAATTAATTGGAACTCGCGTTATTTTCAGTAGAGCTCGAGGGATGTGAGAATCAAAATCATAGAGTAACTTGGATATTTTTTTTCCCGCGGACTTGTGTGTAAATGTGTAAAATATTTGCACTAGTCCAAACTTACTATAGCAGGCTGACTCTTTGCCCATAAAATGTTAAATCAACCATGACCAGACTCATTTTCCCATGTCAGCCAAGAGGACTCTGTAAATCAACACATTAGGGCTTCTCTGGGTAGGAGCTGCGTGTGCTTCATGCAAAATGGCCCTGACAGTCCCTCTCGTGGTGCTGTGGTTGTCAGCCTGTGGCTGACTGCAGCATTGTCAGGTGGCAGCAGGGAACCTTGCAGGTAGAGTGCAAAATCGTTGGCGACACAACATGCAAGAGGCTGACAACTGGCACAACAGAAGGAAATTATATGGGTTGCTTTACCTTTTGATGTGATTGTGTTTGTAAGACTCCTAGATGTTTTGCAAAGCCTGTTGCACCAGCCTGGACCTCTTAGAAGAGCCTGTGTCTCCCCTGAGGGCCTGCTTAGTTGTGTGTGAGCAGAGATGTTCTGCTGGCACTTCCTACCATCCCAAGGTGGAGCCCACTTAGAAGCCATTACAGAAAAGCTCATCCCAAGGTTAGGAAGGAGTGTGTGATCGCTATACGTGGAAGCAAATGAACACAGTGGATAAATACAGCTATAAAAAATAGCACTGGCCATATGTAGCTGTGCCTAAACAACCAAGACATACTCCATTCTTTGTTCAAGAAAAAGAATGAATCCCCCCAACTCTAAACAATAAGTGTTCTGTAAAAAGCCTCAGCCAGCCAGTCCTTATCTAAAGCACTATCTCTGGGTAAGGGTTCAGATACTGGAAAGCCTATTGCTGGGTGCTAGCAGGTTGAAAGGAAAGGGAGACATAATACAACATATAACAAAATAATATCACTTCTTACTACCACACAGCAAATATCAGTAATTACACACATTGAATCAGATTAGATTCAGATATCAAGGTAAAGCTTTGTGCTATATTTCTTGAAAGGGGCCTCAGCTTAGAGAAATCATTATCCAGTGCTCCTTGCTGGATTGCCTCCCACTCAGAGGAGTGACCCAGCTATGACCCAGACTCGGAACACTTGTGTATAAATTTAATTTTCAGCATTACATCATTTCAGCTGGAGTCTTACCTCTTTGTTGTGCTATGTGGCCTACCTGGAGGTAAAGAAAAGATAGTAAGAAAATGTGCCAAATATTAAAAAATGTAAGTTCAGCTTGAAAGTGCACACACACCCACCTCTATCCTGTGGTCAAATGAGATGACTGAGCCACCAGTAAGGTGGGAGGGAAAGAACTTACATGATTAAATTTAAAATCTTACAAGATGACAAAAGGAACATTTGAGGGTTACTTATGAAGGGATAATACAAATTCTGCTTGCAAAATTTCCCATTTTTAAAAGAAAAGGCATTAGCCAAACAAGTGCCTGTAGCAACATTTCTTCTTGATCACTACTCTCAACACCTGAACAATGAAAACTTGTTCTTCTAAATTCAATGTACTTTCTAAGGGGAGTTTTGCATGTTTGCTGAGAATGATTAAGCACATGTGCTATTTCATCTAATTGTAATTTTTTATTTTTCATTAACTGAGCAAAGCGTTCCCTTTTATGTCATTTCTTTCCCATAAAAAACCCCTAACCCAGACAGATTTCTCTCTTCTTTTTCTACATCATTCACAGAAAATTCATATCCTTAACGGGTGACAAAGTAGGCAGTAGCATGAGAGTGTGAAGAGGTTTTTTCCTGACCAGTTTCATTCAGGTACTCCCAGCTCTGATAAATGTACTACATTTAGCATTATGAGTAGAGATTAAAGACACAAGTCCTTACACTAAATTCTGTTCAAGTAAACTTCTTAAGCTGTGGCCATTGAGGAACAGAGACTAGACAGAGTTAGGGACACTTAAATTTCATTTCCAGGTCTACCATTAACAGCGTTCAACTACATTTTGTGGCTCTGTATCTGTGAAACAGAGTCTTGGTATTTAGTTTTCCATTACAAAGAGTTGTAATCAGGATAAGACAGTAAATGCTTTAGTGCATTACCATGGCAGAAAAATACAAGAACATAATCTCACATTGCCTGTAGAAAAGCTCTGGCATTATGCGGCGTGACTTGCTGTATAATAGCATAGTCAAATCAAGAGGATCATCTCATTCCTGTTTGAATGCCATGATTTCTTGTCAGAATTAAATATGCTGGTCCTGCTGCAAGTTCTGTGTTTTGCTTTAGTCATTGGAAACAAACATGCATCATCAAGGTTTCTTATTCCTCCACTAATTTTCAAATTCATTAAATGATGTAATACAACTTAGGCATGTAATGATGACATTTGGTTCTTTAAATTAGCAGTTGCTACCTATTTCTATAATATCTGAAGCTAGTTTACTTTATATTTCTACAATATGATGTTTTTACCCATGACCTTAAAATCATTAATAACTATGCTAGTAAGACAAAGGTACAAATGCTATTATTATATTGCACTGGTAGTCTTGTTTGAGTGTCATTAATATACAAGGGGAAAATCAATTAGCAAAACATCATTTTTGAAATGTAATTTATTAACACTGTGTAAGAGTATTCTTTGGTTGAATATCTCTAAGACGGAGATAATATAATGGCGTTGTGGCTACTCCAGTTAGGGCTTGCACCTTCTCTCCATGGACTGAAAGATGAAATTTTCTCATTCACTTGTGTATGAAAACAATTGTAGCAGCTGTTTTGGTTCAGTAATCACCCATTGTCTCATTCACACATGCCCACATGATCTAAATTGGAACCTCCCAAATTTAAGTGTGATGCCTTCATATTTATTATGGATATTTAATATCCAAGTATGTTAATAAAAAAGGGTAATGGTTTAACTGAAATGATAATATTTAAGAAAAACAGTAAACATTACAACCCATTTAAAAAAAGATGCTTCACTTTCTCTGGACTGCTGGATCCATTTGTATCTTTTGTTGCTAATAATAAGTAATATTCATAAACCAAAGGGGAAAAAATAAGAATCTGGATGCCTTTTTTGTTACTCATGATGAAAACTATGTAAAGTAGACAGGATTTTTTGAAAGGGTATATTTCTAATTACGGCACTCATATAAACAACTGTGGAGCTGTAATAGGCTCTTTATCATGAAGGTAAAAGCTGTTCTTGGGCAGAACTGCCTCCTTTCAAATATGGCTCTTAAAATCATTTGTACAATAAAGAAAAGTGGAGCTTAGTTGTGGATGTGGACATAAGTTGATCTTGATTTTTTTGGCCAACATTTGAAATTTCTGTGACTAGGATGACATGAAGATCTCTGTTATGTGCAGTAGCAAAGGAGAAGATTAGTTCAGCTGAGTTGTGGGTGAGCAACCTGGTGTAATGCAGAGAAAAGTTGAAAGGAAATATGGTTCTTTCCTGTGGCAGTCTGTAGTTCTATTTATATATTTATTATGGAGTAATGAAAGCAGTAACATTTTTACAGTGAACAGTAAATAATCATGGGATGCCAAAATACCCAATCCAGGGTAGGGTATATTTATGTTTGTAGTATACACACACACACAAAAAAAGTGCTACCTCTTGGAGGAGTGTTGGGCTAAAGATGGTTTGGTATTTTTTACACAATCTTGGCTGCATGTCTCTAGATAGATCAAATGTTTATCAGTGATGCCCTTATATCTTCCCAGAAGGCCTGTGTATGTTTGCTTGTGGAATATTATTAAGTACTCCAGGAAAAAAAAAAAAGATCTTTAAAGCTACAGATTTCTCCAGTTACCTGTCCTCAATGTGGGCACTAGAATATCAAAAGATCTGTTGCACAGGGGATTTCCCAAGAGTTTGAAAAGCAGGGTGAATTTCATCCTTAGAAGTTTAAGAACTGAAACAAACTCCTGAAGTACAGAAAAATTAATTTAGCAGTTATAAAGACATCAAATTGATGACACCAGAGAATGAAGTGCAGAATGTCCTCCCCTGCCTTGCCAGAATAATTAGAGAACAGTTCATTCATATCCTCTCTGTTGTTTCTGCAAAAATATCAGTCGTGTGATGGGACTTCTGCGATGGAGATGCCTATGAATTCAGCTCACAGATTATTTAACAGCTGGAGAGTGGCAACATCTTTGATACAGACTTTTAGACAGTAGCCAGTGGTTACTGGCTCCATGTTTTACCTTCCAAATGTAAAGTTATTTGAATTTTTTACTTCTGCTCATATACTATGGATGACTTTGATTCTTTGCCCTTTTCCTGCTAAGGATTTTTGCTTCACCTTTAAGTGACAAGTTCAGATATGAAGTTCTTGATTTTTATCAGCTTAGGTCAGATGTGAGTACAGTTTTGGAATAAAAATGCTTAGTCTTCTGCCTTTCTATTCCATATAAAATAAAATTGCCTAAAGATATCCACTGTAATCTAATCTATGATATTCTGATAAGTTCACTATCAACTTTAACATTTTTAAATCTTAAGTGAATATATAATATCACTGTTTAATAAAAATAGATTTGAATAATAATAAATATATTTAATGAATAATGCATGTCACTCAGGTATTATTGTCAGTAATGGATGAGGAACAACACTAGGATAATTTATAAAAGTAGAGAAAATAATTTCTCAGTAGTTTGTGTTTTTCACGGAGTTGGTTTCTAATAACAACATTTTGGTCATAATACATTTCTAGCATAACTTAAATGACTTGTGCAAATTACTCAACTAACCTGAGTGTTTTCCTTTACACCAGGCTGATTTCCCCTCTTGAATGAGCTGGGGGTGCCAGACACCACAGCATTATGGCTGTCCTCTGGATGTCCCCTAACAGGTTTTTGACATGCTGGGTGCTGTCACTAACTGATACATGGGGTCAGATTGCTTTTACAGAGCACACCTGAGAGGTCGTGCTAGACAAGAAGCATTGATTAAGTGATTACAGGGTGTGCACAGTACTAGAATGGCCCATGGCTGGAGGTGGTAAGGAACAGTTGTGGAGCCAGTTTGGAAATCAGCCCATTCCACATAAACAGGACTTGGAGCTGAGGCTTTCTTCTCTTACAAGGAAGAAACACAAGGCCATTATAGGCTTACTCCTCAGTATCTGGCTCAGAATATCAAGGCAATCTTAGTGACTCTTAATAAAATGCCAGGTTGGGCATAGAAAAAAACAAAGTGCCAGAACAGAGGTTGCCTCTACACTCTTTGTTCTGTTGTTTAGTTCATGGATGTGATGACAGTCTTGAGGTGTTAATGAAGATTAAATTATACCACCCCTGTATCATCCCTGCCTCATTTGGTGCAAAATCTGCAAGACAGAGTGTCAAGAGATCATGATTTATCACTGACCCCTTTGAGAGGTATGGTAGCAGCACAATATAGCAAAGTAGCCTATTTTTTTTTTTCACCCACACAGAACATACAGAAGTCTGATGAAAAAATGAGAAACCTGTAGCTCTTTCCATACCAAGTTAGAGGACTAAAAGCAAGAAAGGATTATAAGTTAAGGTATTAATAAGAAAGCATTTTTAAACCAGTAAATTATGAGTACTAGATATTAGTACTAAAAGTGTACAGAAAAGTTATGCAGTTATGCTAGCTAAATAAGGGTTACCTTTAGGATAACCTGCAAACACACTGGTTTGCCATTTTGTAATCAGTGATAATTATAGTACCTCAGCAACAGGGTAAACAGGAGGACCTTCATTTTGCACATCACAACATTGAAATAAAATTATTTTCTAGTGGAATTAGACTGGCAAATTTGATAGAATTAATATGATGTGTAATGAAATGGTTATCTTAATCGGATACATCAATTTTTGTTGTTAAAAAGAGCCTGGATTTACTTTAAGGGGGTCAGTTGAAATAGCCTCTCCAAATGATACAAAGTGGAAGTTCTGTTCAGTGTGAGATGCTTAGCCTGGCTTGGGGAGTGGGGAGAGTTTAGTCAGGGCTGTACTTCTGTGCCACTGTTTTTGCTTTGATCTGAGGACCACATCTTGTGGGACTTCTGTAGAAATTTCTTGATCATACATATTTCCCTCTCTCCAAGAATTTGTAAAGCAATGGTTTGTTTCACAAGAAAAGATAAAGTCCTGTTAGAGGCCAAACTTTTGTCCATTGATTTTGCATTTTATTTTTATACTATCAATTCTACAAGAGGGGAAATACTTTTCATTTTTAATTACACATGCAGAAGGGATTATCACTTGTGGGCTTTATCCCCACTCCTGAGTGGTATTAGCAAGACAGCCAACCTTTCAAGCTATCCTCAGTGTAACTAACTGTAAAATTGGGATATTAATGCTTAATTGAGATGGGTATAGTAGGGCTTAATTGATTAATATATGTAAAATGTCATGAAATTTACAGGTGAATGACATTTTAGAAGTGTTAGGTAGGACTTTCTTTATATTTTAACATAACCAGTATAAATAGCAGCAGGAACTGATCACTATGAACAATTTTTACAAACACGTTTCCTTATCTTTCCACTGAAAGACAAATTAATATACTGTACAGTGAATACAATTTGAAGTGGTAAATGTAGAAGAGAATTAACATGCATTTCCATTCACTAGAAGGAGAATATGAATGTTAATAAATTTCCTTGTAGATAACAATTTGAAAATATTATTTTCAATATGTCAGTTTATGGGCCAGTATGATGAAATATATATATATATATATATATTCATTATATATAAATGGTCATTAAGCTTAAAATAGAATCTCTAAAATCAGTGGACTTGACTTCTTTTTTTCTCACTTACTTGTTTAGCTGATGAAGGCTTTGATCTCAGCTCTTCTGCTTTAATAGAACAATTTAAAATATTAGTATAGAACAGTTACCCTCAAACTTTCCAGGTAACAAAAGACTTTCAGACCCGTAGTTACCTTAAAATTAGAACTTTTTCCTCTTTGTGACAGTATGGACAGTTCTGTAGCTTCAGTAACATATGTATTTTTTCATAATGAAAAATTAATGGTGGGGAAGAACTGTATTTAACATCATGCTATGCTTTTATAAGAATTAAAATTTGGAATAAGCAGAAATACTCATCATGCTGCTGCCCCTTTGAGGTTATTTCACCAGACTTTTTTTTCCACATTATGAAGAGCTTAATGTTTTTTTTTTCAATTAATTTTCTTTTAATTCAGACTTGTACTTACTGTAAGATGAAAAAAAAGAGGAGAAAAGTATCCAAGTTAGATGTTAGGTCCAAGGTGGTTGGGATTTTCCACAGGAAGCTCCACATGCTGTATCCAGGGTGCTGTATCTGAAGTGTGTGTCAAGCTGCATTTTGGGGTTACAAGGCTTCAGTACCACATCTGAGATGCCAGCTGAGACCTTTCCTGACTGTGTATCACATCCTCAATAAAAGAAAAAGAAGTTTTAATGCTAAAAATCTTAGTGAAATAGCAATAAATCTTTTAATAGGAGGTTAATAAATTGACATAAGGTGAAACAAGCCAATGGGCACTGCTTATAACCATACATAACCTCATCTTCGACACATGGTTCTTTGACCATAAATTTTCCAGCTTTTCTTACTGCATAGCATTGCTTTCAAAGTTATTTCCAAACAAAACCTTATTATAAAGTACAGCCTAATGAGTGCTTCTTTCTTGTTTCTGTAGGGAAGTCTAAGTCAACTGAAAAATTCAGAAGAAATTGAAACGTAGCTGACTAATCTCGATATTTCCTTTTATTCTGAGAATTAACTGTGCATATTTCTCAAGAGTTTTGGGCTGAGAACAACGTAGTTTTTGTTGGTTACTGCTACTTATGAACTCAATTTGTGTTGTATTTTGTTATTTTGTGCTGTATTTTATCCCTCTGTCCTCTTGTTCTGATCCATAATGATAAATATTATGACAGGTCCCTTTTCACTGGGTTCTGTCACATAAATCAAGTTATTCCAATTTAAATCAACAAAGTAGTTGTTGTGTTTTTCTCAGAGAGAAAAACAATTAATTTGCAAAAGTTTTATGAATAATAATATTTTAAGCTTCCTGAACCTTTTTTCTATGGCTTGATTTGAAGTCTTTTTTAATAATGTTGTGACTAAATCTTAAACCACAGCATCATCTGTGACTAGATCTTTTCACCTTCACTTTTTATTACAGAATTCACCCAGCCTTGTTTTACCAAGGTACAGAATCTTCCCCATGCGACCCAAATGTATCAGAATGGTCTAACTCACACAGATTTTTTTTGGCCATGTGAATGACTCAGTCACTCAGATTTACCAATATAATCATTACTAGAAATAAATCCCAATTTATAACTCTTTGGCGTTTTTTGGTTATGGCAAGTTAAAGGTATTAAAATGTGCTACACTGTCAACTTTGAAACTGAAATCTTAGACCATCATGATGTAACTCATGCTATCTCCATTATGATCCAGAGACAAACCCTGGGACACTTTGAAGTGATTTTATTTTTGATATGCATTCAATCATTGCCTTATTTTGCAAATATGTCCACTGGTGTCTGTTTCTGTTTTGATTTTGTAATGTGAACATTTCTTTGCTTGAAGCAGAATAGTTTGGTCCTGATTAGTCCTATATGTTTTCCAACACCATCAGCTGACAGTAGCTTTACTCAGCTGAGTGGGATTCCAGCAAGAAATATAAGCACAGAGAACTTTATATGATATTGTTATCAGTCTTCTACTATAGTGTTATCAGTCCACTTTCATCTTTACTTGGGAGGAACATTTAATAATCTGAAGCTCTGAATCATTCTCTTGTGATTGTGGAAAAGGTCCCCAGCATGATGGCCAAATATCAGCATATTTTTGGATACTCGTATATGTATGGAATCAAAGTTGGATTTCAAAATTAAGACAAGAATTTCCTTGAGTTTAGCATTGGTCTGTCTCTAATAATCTCTGCAGTATAAACAGGAAATCTCTTTGGTTTTAGTCTGCTATTTCTTTTGTGTTTCTCACCAAATGAAGGCTTATCAAAAGATTTTTATTATTTTTTTTCTTATTTGTACAGATGGTATGGAGACTAAAACATAACATACAACTTATGGAGGACCACTGTTTGCAATGAATGATGCATTACTTTGGCTCAACTACTTTCTTTTTATTTTCCCACTTGGATAGTGAGAAGGGTCTAGAAACAGGTTTTTGCAAAGAAGGAGTGGAATACTATTGTCAAAGTTTTAATGAATCCTAATCCCTGTATCACAGGACTCCTTGACTCACAAGTTGGATTTTTTTCCTGCGTTTCCTGTTCACAGTAATGCTATTTTCTTGTTAAAGAACAGTGTCTGCAGAAAATACCTTACCTTGCACTGAACTCCTTTGTTCTTGCACTTGCATACTCATAATTTTTTTGTTTTTGAAGAACTGAAAATTGTGTGACTAAATTGTGATAGATGCAGGAGAACCTGGAGACCCTAGGACAGAAATGTCTTGCAGGACCAGCAGGTACTACAGAATCTACAATCTACAATTAGCCACTCTTTCTGCTTCATCTTACCTAGGAAAGGTGATTATGCCTGTTATTGAGTTGGAAGGATTTCTCAGTATATTTTTTATGCAAGAAGAATAGAAGAAAGGAATAAAACACTAAAGTCACCATTCAGGAAGAGTGAAATTAAACTAAACCACCTTGCTTTCCCATGTACTCTCTCACATTTTCAAGAAGCGTAAAACCTGTTTCTTGTAGTTTTCATGTTTATGTAAATCTCTCTATTTTAATAGACAGTATATTGCTTGTGGAGATCTCTGGAACTTTCAGCTCTTCCTTATTGCATCATGTGTGTGCATGTTCTTTTCCTAGTGATGTCTCCAGATGCAGAATTAATGCTGGCTGTGCTAAATTTATCCCTCCTCACCCAGAAGGATGGGTGGATGAAAGTAATAAGTGAGTAATGGGAAAAGTTGCTGTTTAACAATCTGCAGAGGATGGTGGCTTTTGTTTGGGCTGTGCTCTTTCTAACCATTCAAATTGTTAGCAACTTCCATACATTTCTGTGGGAATCTTTTGTACTTAAAAGATATAACAAAAACCAGCAACTGCTTTGGAACTGAACAATATGGAACAAAAACATTTGCTACTTAAAATACAGAAGTTATTCCATATTCAAGTGTAGGAGGTTGACTACTAATTGGACTCTATTCCTGCTTACTACTCCTCTCAGCAGAGTATCATGTATCTGTTATCTCTGTGGAAGGCTGTGGTTCTCCCCTTTGCTGGTAGAACCTGCTCAAAGATGGAAGATTAAAGAATGAGGCCGTGAGAAGCAGGGAAGGAACCTGTTTGTTAATGTCAGGTATTCCCACACCTTGGCTTGAACTCCTTCCTGATCGTACAATTTTCTGTTGGGGTAAAGACCCATCTTTAGGGACATAGGCTCTTAGGGGCACAGGGCCCCGTCCAATGTGTATTTTCAATAGTATATGCCTATTTATAGATAGGTCTCTCTTATTATGCAGTGTTTTTTTGCAAAATAAGATGCAGAATGTGTCTTCATGGAGTAGTCAGGTGAATACAGTTCTTTCTGAGAAAAATTAAAACTAAACAAAACCTCAGCAAAACAAACAAACAAAAATCTCCCCCTCCTCCCCTTCCTCACCCCACCAAAAAAATAAAAGGCCCCCTAAACCCCTCTCAAAAACCCAAAACCCCAAAATACCTCTGGCTAGTGTGGTAATTTAGTTCTACAGTGAGCTGCCAAGACAGCTGGAACAAGAGAGAGCAGCTCAACGAAAGCTGCTCTGGCCTCTGCACCCACTTCCTTTGTTTTTGACCTTTGTATTCAAGCACTTCCTGCAATAATTTTGTTTTGTCTTTGAAACCAGCACAGTGTGACAGACAGTTGCTGCCCCAGACATTGTGACAGAGATCTGTAAGAAGAAAACACCTCTGTGAACCTCAAATCTGTTATTTAGAATGGAACTGCAATGTTGTATGTCCTCAGATTAGACTTTATCCTAGCTTTAGTACCCTTCTCCTCCCCGTGTTCTGATTGTTGCATTCTTATGAGGAAGCATCAATGCCCAGAGATGTACAGTTGCTTGAGTATTGCAATTTACTTTTCCACAATTGTGCAGCCAGCCAACCTGAAATTCACCTATACATAATGGACTGTAGGGAAGTATAGCACTTCAAATATGTTGTGAGTCAGTTGCTTTAGGCTTAGAAAGAAATAATCTCTGTGTATTTGTGCAACATATAATTATAGAAGAAGTGGCAGCAAAAGCTTCCATACCAAGCTTACTGAATTCCTTCAAATTAAAAAAAAAATCTTATGATCTTCTTATTAAGTGTTCTGTGCCTCCATGATTAGCAACAGGACTTTGAAACTTGCCAGAAAGAAAAGCTTGGCATCCTTTTGATGGCTTTATGAAAAAAAAAATTAGAGTGCATAAATTATAAGGGACTGAAACATACAATTTCTCATTCTTGGTTTGTGCTATACATTTAGTTTTGATAACACGTCCAAATCTTGCAATAATTTGTAAGGCTTGTGGATGCCCCATGTCAGCATCTTTCTGCTGTGTGCTGTACTCTAGATGGGACAAACACAGAATCATTATCACCCTTTAGCTTGGAATAAGTCTTGCTGTAAGTATTGTCTACTTGGAGTAAAGAATTTATGTTTCTTGCCCATCTTTTTAATGGAAATAATAATTTTTGTTCTGTAATACCTACACCAAACAAGGCAAAGCAGGACAGAGTATTGTGTACAGTTAGGGTGTCAGACATAGGTACTGGGTGGTGCAGCTTCAGTTCCCCAGATGACTACAGATAATAAATATAAATTTTTATACAAATAATGTATCCCTTCTATGCTGCAGTTCCTTTTCTTGTAGGATAATAATATTTTTCTATTTTCCTGGCATAGAGTGTGAATAATGCATTAAAAATACCAGAACTTCTGGTAATACAGAGCATTGAGGAACTTAGTGATATTTTTTACCTGGTTGAGGTAATTTACTGTCTAATCTATAGTTTAAAGGAAATGGAATTCTGTATATTATAAAACCCAACCAATCAAACACCAAAATCCACTAAGAGACAGCTCTGTACCACATATCTTAGGAAAAGTAAGAAATAAATTGCACAATTAATTGTTGCTATGTCCTAGTTGTTGAGGACGTAACTTATTAAACATAATTTTAGCCTAATAGCTATAGTGTGCTATATAATGTAACATTAGGGATTTTTAATTGTATTTGGGTCATACCATTTTGGTCAACAAAACTGTCATTACCTTTTTTGGAAGTGAGATGAGATTACTGAGCACAAATTTTATGAAAGGTTTTTTTTTTCCATCAAAGCTTTTATGTTGTTCTGTGTTTTGGAAACTCAGCTTATAGAATAATACATTTTGAAGTATATACATAAATTTACCTTAAAAGAATGATAACAATGTTACAAAATGAAGCTTTTAAAAAACATCAGAAGATGTTGAACTTCAGGGTGCCTTTGCAATAAAACAGTGAGTGAACTTATGAGCTGCATTAATTCACAATGCTCATGTAGCTTCATTGTGCTCATATCACACTTCTGCCATATAATAGGAGAATAATAAGCAAATATATCCCAGAGATGGTTTTAGACATAATTCTGTTTTTCTTGGGGACACTGGAGGAATGAAAGAGCCAAAATGCAAGAAGTAGGAAATATATCAGATTGGATGCTCTGCTTTTGTGTAGCAGGAAAGGGTAAAACTCAAAAACTCTAGATGAAGGTAGAAATATTAACTATCTTTCTCATAGGAGTCCACAAGAATGGAAAAATGTAAATCAAGGCAATTAGTTGACAGTAGGAAAGCAAACCCAGAGTTGTTACATGAGCCTACAGTAGTGTGAGATGATAATCAGTTTTCATTGACTGCTTTTTTGGACTAATTTAGCCTGCAGAGTTTCAAACACTCCAGCATGGGCATACTTCTGGAAAAAACCCCAACACTTTAATGTCCCTCAGATGTTCTTAAGTTTTATAGCACTGTATCTCCCTGCCATACCAATACTGTTCAAATAAAGGTGTACCAGTGTATTGCATACATATGCAGAACTTGCTTTTAAAAGATTCCTTTAACCTGTTTATCATTGGCTGTTAAATATCCTTATAAGTGGCAATATGAGAAGTAGTTTGGAGATAGAAAAGAAGAAACCTAATTTGCAGCTGTTCAACTTAGGAATGGCAAATGACATCATCATTACTGTATTTCTTTCTGTAGGACTAAAGTACACACTTTATTGTACTTTATCTTTTTTTCTGTCAGGGTTTTTTTCCTGCATGTTTCACAGCAGGGAGTGCTAGTGATGCTGTTTCCTGGGAGACATCTGAAGTTATTAGTTTGGACATTAAACACCCTGTTTAACTCTTTGTGATTAAAAACAGGTGTAAGGGAAGCTACATATGAATAAAATGTTCCTCTGGCAATATAGAGGAAAATGTCTGTACTACAGTCAGTCTTTCTCAGCTAAATTGATTTAGTTGGTATTCACATGGTATTGCTGTGGATACTTATTAACAAATATTTTGAGACAATATTTTCATTGTTAGCATCAAGAAAATAAGTTTTATGGATAAACTGTGAACCAAATTTTCTGAAGGTCAAGTTGGAAAAATTCTGTTACTTGGCTGAGGTTTTTTTGTCTGAAATTATTTGCTTCAGAAAACTGTTCAAACACACTATTTTGTCAGGAGAAATTATATATATGTGGGTTTTCTTAAAAGTAGACAATAGTTTATTTGACTTACTCTGAAATATAGGATAAGTGTATTTGTGTACATGGAGGCATACATGCATAGTGTGCTGCAAGCTGGAAAACAGACCATTTTGATTAACTCAAATATTTTTATAACTTTCAGTTAATAAAAAAGTCAGGATTGCTATTATTTCCTCTTATAAATGTTCAGTGTTCATTTAAGATGGTGAAATGCTTGTATGCAAAGGCTTTACATGAAATGACATTATTCATTTGGTGCTTGGTGCTATGCCATATTTACTGGTTTGTACTAGCTAATTATTTAATCAGTTGGTCAATGAGATGTTCTGATTGTAACTGAGTACACATTTTAAGCAACTGACTCCTAAAATGACACAAAGCTCTGTTTTTATATGAAGAACTTATTTATAAGAAGCAGATCTGATGGGTACCTGCCATGGTTCCAACACATTGCTTCTCACTTGTTTGGAGCTGGTTTCCAGGTATTATTTTGAACTTATAATGCTCTTTATTCAAAGAACAGGTCAGCATATATACATATGTGTGTGTATAAAAGATGTACTGAGCATATTAGTGTTTCTCAAAACCCCTATTTTTTTTAAAGTGCATGTTGGTTTTGTCTGTATGTAACTGAAATATCAAGTAGTTTGGCAATACTCTGTTAAAAATTTTAGGAAATCTTATTGAATGGCCCATACAGAAGTGCCACCTTCTGCATCTAACTGCAGTGAAAGTGATTGTTTAAATAAACAAGTGATTTTTATATATTTTTTAATATAAATACACTGTAAAAAAGGACATTTCAAAGGTCCGCTATGGCCAACTGTCACATAAACTATTTTAACCTCTACAAAGAATCCTCACAAAACTTTCAGCTTCTGAGGAACCCCTGAAAAATATATTCTGTATATTCTGTAAGTACAAACTTAGTCCTTTGAAGCTTCACTCATACAGGCAGCTCCATCAAAGCTAAATAAAACCTTCAGATGATGCAGGTCGGGCCAGGACTCAAGGTAATGTTTTGAGATGCTCAGAAGTACAAATACATATGATAAGGTGAAAAACAGCCTAAACCCAGAGGCTGCCTCACGTTCATCTGGGATCTGTGCTATTAAGTGACACCGATGATCAGCTGGCTCCAAAGCTGGAGAAGTACTTTGGTACTTACATAGCGCTGCGGTGGATTTCAGCTTCCTAACAACATGGGGCACAGACTAATGAGCACGTTGACTCATATGCATGAAATCTGAGACTATGTTATAACTTTGTTACAATTGCAGATTAGATGTTACAAAATAGTCCTTCGGGGGCAGACAGCTGTGAGTTTCCATTGCTTTTGAATATTACGTGCAAGTGATGGGTACTTAAGAAATAAGGGAATTAAGCAGACTCTAAAATTACAAAGTTTGAGTTCACCAATAATCCTGTAGGAAACTGGCAGCAGAATTAGGATTTTTGAGATGTAAGTTTTCAACGTCTAGGGGAGCACCACAATAAGACAGTCATCTCTCTTCTCCTTTCCTCTGTTCCAGGGCATTTTGTTTTTCCCTTCCTTTACAGTATAATAGTCCCATTTTGTCACTGCAGTTGGTAGCACTCCCTTTTTGTTACACACCATGGGACTTGGATCTATTATTTATCCATGGCAGATAACAATCTAGGCCATGTCTGCACAAGAAAACGTTGAACTGGTTTCAAAAGAACAACTGTAAGCCTGATGCACTTAAAACAGTTTGCCACGTCTTTAAGTTGTTTTTGTAATTTAGAAAATTCAACTTGACTGATTGAAGAGATGATAAAGTCAATTTAAGTCACCTGGTTTAGGGAGCTGCACCTGCAACTTTTCCCTCTAGACAAGGTCTTGCCTAGTAAGTAGGAGGATCAATGGCAGGTTAATGCAACTGGCAATGTAAGAAGCTGGAAAAACCCCCCAAACTTGCTATTATTTGTGTGGACTATTTTGTAAACTATTAAGGCAGGGATTTTTTTCTTCGTAGATGTCTCTAAAATGACAGCTAACACTCTACTAAAATTAATCCTAATAATGTAGATAATGATATGCTAAATTGCTTTCAATATAGTTATTCCAATTTTGCATGAGTGTAGTATTGAACTGAATTTACTCCACTAAGACAAATACTGTAGCAGTGGGCCACTTGAGCTGCATGTGCTCATTCTGGTGGGAACCACATGCTTGTAGCTAAAAGAGAGATAAAAAGTAGATACAGAAAGAGGAGAATGTATTGCTTTGTTTAAATTTACAGTTCACATAGTACTTGTTTTCCTTGGCATATGTTATTTACTATATAATCTAATAGATAAATAAAGGCCCTGACGGTTTGAAGCATGCTGAGTGATGATCTGAACTAGCAAGTATGCCTGGATGGAAAACTCTTACTTAGAGAAACAGAGCTTTTATTCATCAGTGTAGGATCAGCTTATTTGCTGTGGCTAAAGGGTTTGATTCTTCTGTCTTACATGATACAAGGAAAATTAGATCATGCAAAGCACTGGAGTGATTTATTCATTGGCCATATTTTGATTTTTATGCATGTTGGCCCATTGACTTTTCAAACACAATACATTAAAACAACAGGGAGGAAGAACATTTTTTTTCTCAGCTATTTGCTCTGTGTTTTCTGTCCAGCAGTCACTGAAGAAGGAGAGATGGCTGTAGAGAAGTTGTAGTGCCACAGCTGTACCAAGAATTTATTCTGTTGATTCTAAGAGGTAGAGCAGCAAGTACAGTATGGGTTTCTGCTGTGTTGCTGAATAAACTCAAGAAAGTGGTTTGCAGTGAAGAATACATATCCTCCTGAAACTTATTTCCCCTCACAGCATGTGCCTCTGCTTTCAGCAAGAGTGAGTTATGCTATATTAGCAATAAAGGGGAAAAATGAGCCAGATTTTTAAAGGTGCTTAGGCAGCTGAAGAGGTAGGTAGATGACTAATAGGATTTAGGATCCAAGCTTAGGAAACCTTTAAAAGTCTCATATAAAATTCTTACAGAAAACTCTAGTCTACCTGAGCAGTGATAACCTACCATCATGCTGTTATTTTAATTAGTAAGTTCTTGTGTCCTGGAAAGATTCATTTGACAGGATTTTCTGATAATTCCAAAGGTATTTCTGGTTATCACACAAATTGTTCTATGTTCTAGAAACAAAAAAATATTGCTATGAGAATGTGGACCTTTCCTGGAGATAGCATGTTTGGTTGGTTTGTTTTATTTTTTTTTTTCTCCCTGCAGGCATTGCTTTACCAGTGACATACATCTCCTTAAAGGCAAGTCATGCTTTATGCCACAAATAATGAGCTGCCCAGTAGGTGAAAAGCCAGTACAGGTAATGTTCCAAGTAATCTAGCGCCTTATGGGAACTGAACTCCAAGGTGTGATCCCTCTGTCAGTGTCACAGATTGGCAATTTCCATCACTTCTGCCCATGGCCTATTCCAGCACCGCTACAGCCCAGCGCGTGGGGCTGCCCCGGCGCTGGGAAGGGCCGAGAAGCTGGGGAAGGGTCTGGAGCGCAAGTTTTATTTACGAGGAGCAGCCGAGGGAGCTGGGGTTGTTTAGCCCGAGAAGGCTTGGAATAAGGGTGGGGGCACCTTAAAAGAGGGTTTAGAAAGGTGGAGATCCGTCTTTTCTCTCAGGCAGCTGCCGACGGGGGTGTACCTCAAACTGGGCCAGGGGAGATCTAGGTTGGACATTAGGAAGAATTTCTTAATAGAAGAAGGGATTAAACATAAGAATGGGCTGCCCAGGGAGGTCCCGAGAGGTATTAAGAACACACTGAATGAGGAAAACACTTAAACACTTCGTGCCACGGTCTAGTTGGCGTGGTGGTGTTCGGTCCTAGGTTGCACTGGATGGTCTAAGAGGTCTTTTCCAACCGAGGTGATTCTGCCAGGCGCGGTAGTCGCTGTGTCGCTTTGGGCTCTCGTTCCAGGTAGGATGTCGCAGAGGGGTCCGGGGTGGCCGCCGGACAAGGATGACCGTGCCCTGGGCACGGAGCCCTCGGACCGCGCCGGCCTCCGCCGCCACCCCGCGCGGCGCCGCCCGGGGCCTGCCTGCGCCTGGGCCCGGCCGCAGGAGGCGGCGGGAGCTCCGCGCTGCCGCCGCCCCCGGCCCGGCCGCGCTTCCGCCCGCGTCAGCTGACTCTGCCAGGCAGCGGCCCGGCCCGGCACCGAGCCCGCGGAGCCTCCGGCGCGGCCACCCGCAGCATGGCAGGGGCCGTGGTGAGCGGAGCGCAGGTAGGTGTCCGCGGCCCGCGAGGCCGGCCGGCCGCGGCCCCACCTGCCGCGGGCAGCGCGCCCCGGCCCGCGCGTCCCGCCCCCCGGCTCTGGGAGCGGCTGCTCCCGCTCCGCGCCGGCTCCCGCCTCTCTGCCGGTGCCGCTCCCGCTCAGTGGCGGCGGCGGACGCGCACGGGGCCGGTTTAGTTTCCAGCCGCACCGCGCCACGGGACGCCGCGCAGGTATCGCCTCCGTCGCCGCAGCGCTGTCCCGAGGCCGCCGAAGGGAAGGGGCTGAGGAGCGGTGCCGGGGTGCGCTCCCAGAGCCGGCGGATAACGGAGCGCCGGGCAGCGCTGCCGGTGCCGCTGCCGGTGCCGCTGACGTGCGGCGGGCGCGCCCCCGGGGCTCCCGCGCAGCGCGCTCCCAGCGGGATGCGCTCCGCTCCGAACCGCGCTTGCTCCGTCCGGCTGGGGGGCCGCGGGGCGAGCTGAAGGAGGAGTGAAACCTGCTGAGCGTTTGTTGTTTTTCCTGAAACCGCCTATTTATGTTTCGGTTTGGTTAAAGAGAAGTTGGGAAATATAACACAGCCTGCTGACTTTTACCCAGCGCCTTGTATGGCTACTGAAAAAAATTCTTTGTGAAAGTTGATGACATTAGTGATGAACCTGTGACTAAAGCTAGAACTTTTTTTTTCCTCCCCTAAGGAGAAGGAAGCTTGTCTTATTTTTGAAAATGATTTGCCATTAAACCAGGGTGCTGCCCATCTAATTGCTTCTTTAATCTGGTCACTATTTCTGTGTGGAATTCGTGTAAATATGTGTGTGATATGAAGGCAATTAACTGGATAATTTTGAAGCTGCTGCAGGAAACAGTTCCTGTGGTCTCTGTGGTGCACCCTGGCACTGAGTGACACACTGCCTTCTTCCCTTGAGCATGCCTTGAGCCCCTTAATTTGGCTATGTGCCCAGCATACAATCTTCTAACAGCATAGAGTAAAATGTAATGCTCAGCTGACTGGAAATATTCTCCTGATATAGTTCCCTTCAATGGGAGAGAATATGCAGTATTGAGAGTTCATATGTGACCTTTTTGGTGACATTCCTTAATAAAGACGTTATTCTATGGGTTATTAAGATTACAGTATCATTGCAGATCACAGAGACTAAATGGTGATACCCTCTGAAACTAAAGCAGAAGAGAGGTGCAACTGCTACTGGTAGTTAATTTATGTTTTAAATATTTTGTAACAACATGTCTTTTTCATGAATTGCATACAGTGTGTTGAAGAGTCTGCAGGAATATCTCAGGCCTCCATAGCCTATCTGATGCTGGCCTTTGTGGGAAACTCAACATTTTGGTGGGGTGTTGAGTAGGCCACCAGTAATGACTGACTGTGACCAACCCTCACTATATCTGAGTTGGAGAATTAGGTCATGGAAACCTCTACATCCAGTTTTTAATCCTGTGTGATGGTCTGTGACTGGTATAGAAAAATCTAAGAAATGTGCTGTTACTGATGTGCCTTGCAGCCAAAGAGCTGGAGTCTTGGGAAAAGTATGCTTGCTCTCATCTCTCAGTGGTGACATCTCTGGATATGTACTTGGAAGCTCATAGTCATTTTGAGGGTATTTGAGGAGGAAACAAAAGGAAAAATACTGAATTATGTACATTTTTTTGTTTCCTGAGTAAATGATTCTGAAATGAAACAATGAAAATGAAGAAATATTCTTCTTTCTTTTGTCTGCTGACATCTCATTTTATATTAGCATTGTATTATGAGTGCGCTGAAGTGGACTTTGTGGAAGTAAAAGGCCTTTACAAGGCCTGAGCATTGAGAGACCATGATAACAATATGTCATCTGCAAATATGCCTGTGAATAATCTGTTTGCACCAGTTGTGTAAATATATTTACATATTATAACTGTTCAAAGGCTGAACCTTTGAAACGTTTTATGTATTTTGTTTCCTGTGTACTCTAAACCTTTGTATGAATATTTTTCTTCAATTTATATTCTCATGGATAGGGCCTTTGTGGCCAGGTAAGTTTCAGAAGCAGTGTGTAGCAGGCCAGAGTCCCCTGCTCCTTCTCAGCCACTCTTCCCTGGGTGAAAAGCCAAGTGAGGGTCTGTGCTCTTGCTGTGTTTGTAAGCTCCTCAAGACATTCTTGTCCTCCCGGTGTTAATAGGCATCATATTTTAGTAATTTCTGTTTCAACATGTTACATTGAACCAAATGCTTAATCCAAAGTGTTAAGCTGTTAATGTGATGTCTTTCAAAGGGTTTGCAAGCATTAATCTAAAGAAATCTACAATTCAGTGAAGAGTGATGCAGTTCTTTTCTGCATACCTTTGTGTATGTTGTAAAACGCATTGTGATTATCTTAGATGTAAACTGGAGGAAAACCCCAACATATTTAATTCAATAAATTCTGTGAAGCATTTTCTGTTATATCAAAACCATTAGGATGCCAACTACCCAAAACAGTTCCTTTCCCTTTTGTTCTTATATTTGCTCAAGTTGTGTGTATGTATGGCACCAGAATATATTGCAAGAGCAGGTCTGATTTAACAAGGGGAAGAAGTTGTTAAACTAAGCTTCAAACTACCTGTTTTCTGCTCATAAAAATTATTTCACTGTTGTCAGCTTTATCTGTTGAAGTTATTGAACAAAATGAATTAAATGGAATGCCATATAGTATTATCAGATGCAATCATTTTTAGAGCGTAGGAGATCAGGATGACTTGCAGAAGTACATACTGTCAGTCTGCTCTGCAGAGGAGTCTCTGTTTTAACAGAAGGTGGAATACTATCAAAACAATTTTGATGGATTTTTTTGCATATTTTTCATCCAGTGTATTTTAGATTAGTGGAATATGGTATTGAAATTGACTTTATAATTAAACAAGTGGATAATAACAGTGTTGTATAGATAGTGGTCTAACATGGTGCTTAACTTGCTAGTTGGTCATTAAGGGAAACTAAGATTTCTGCAGCACAAAATCTGAAATGTCAGTATTTTGGACACAGGAAGGATGAGCCAATATAGATGTATAGAATTCTTGACAATAGTTTTGAAAAGCTTTGTGGGATTGCTTTGGAGAAATCAAACCAATGACTTCTAAAACAGTACAGCAGAAATAATAGAAAAAGTTTAGCTGCTTTACTTTTTGTGTTCTTCTAGAAATATTGTCACTTACTTCATCCCAACTTAAAACAAATAAAAGCAAAGAGAATCTGAGTAGACTGGTTTTGTGCTACCACTAATTCTTCCTGTGTTTGCTGAAGATGGGTTAGATGGGCTGGTATGAAAAAGAGTAAACGTACATGCAGGTAATGAGAAGCCAGAAATCTTTAAGACTTTTGTGACTGTCTGAAAAGAAGCTGCATGCTTGATTTTCATGGTCATGGGCAGCCCTCTTGCTCTGTCCCTAGTGTGCTACTGGGAGTAATAATCTTCTCAAGGAATGGTTAGAATGGATTGACCCTACACTGCTGAGGTGTTTCTGCACCTAAATTTAGAAAACAACCTTTGTTTGTTATATACGAAGGACCAAACTGGAAGATCCTTTGGATGGCTTCTGATCCTTCAAACAAATTTCTTCTGGAGCTTGTCAGAATGGTAATGTGAAGTAACATTAGATCAAAGTATTAACAGTGAAATAGAAGAAATGTGATACATTTAATTGAAGTATTTTTACCTGGAAGGAGACAAAACATACATAAAGACTACAGATGTAATAAATATTAAGTGGATGGTATCAATAGGAAAGTGAGTTTGTGAGATAGATTTTATGGCTGTAAAACTTGTGTAGTTTAAATCTGTAATGCCAATTCATTGCACATTATCATTTTGTCAATGAGACAGAATCTGGACAGGGAACTAAATCTACTGATGAAATGTTTCCTTGTTGCTACTTTCTCAGGTGTCCTATATTAGTCAGGACTGTGAAGAAATTCCAGAATTCCTAGGAAGAAAATATGGACACATGGCAAAAAGGCTAGATCTTAGCTTCAACTTGCTAAGGTATGTGGCAATATGTAGTTTTTCAAGTGTAATGTGGAATTCCAATTCCTAAAATAGACTGGGGTTTTTCTCAAAGTAGAAAAATGTATATTGGGTATTGATAACATTTAAATGTTATCAAGTGGATGACACTGTTTTATAGGTAATGTTTGTCTCCTTTTCTCCCACACTTGGAGCACAAATAACCAGGTAAGTCTGGAAAACTAATATGTGTTAGCATAAATTATGCCCATTGAGAAGCTTATGCTTTGTTCTCGACTTAAATTGGAAAATAAACGTTGTTACCTGAAGAAGAGAAGAATAGGATCAAAAGCGAATTTTCCTTAACCAAAACACGAGTAAGTATGTGCTTCTCTCCCTTTGTAAAAAATTTATTATGGATTTCTGGTTACTACTATAAATGCTTTATAATGCTCTTTTCCCAGATGATGTGTTTTGTTACATGATTTTATTTTTGTGCATCTGTGTAGTTAAGTGCTAAAGCTAAGCACAGTTAGAATTTGTAATTCCTTTTAAGTATTTTAATATATGGATTGGTTTAGGATTCTGTAGTATTGCTGTGAGCTACTACGGCATCCCATTTCATTTAATCCTTATAGGAGAGCCTGCTGAGGTTCAGCAGAGTATATTTCAGGTTGAAGAATGTGGGTAAGTATGGAGAAGGAATTTGAGTGCAATTGTCTGTTTAATAAAAAAATAGGGTTGTGGAGGTAGGGTTGGACTCAACTCATTTTCCTTTTATTTTATTGGGGGTAAGCTCACAATTTGCTTGTGAATAATAGGGTGCTGATGCCTTGTTTTCCTTGAAGAAACAACCATTGATTTTAACTTACTTAACACTCATAAATGTTCTTCTCAGCCTTTGTCAACTCTGAAAGACTGAATCATACATGTAAGAGGTAGCTGAGCAAAGGAGACCCTAAATCTGTGGATTGTTGGTGTCTTTTACTATGACTCTGTATTGTTGGATATTGTAATCAGAAAAGAGAATTTTGCTGGGGGATGGGATCAAATGGTAATTTTTTTTTTTTGTCATGAGGGTAATTCAAGGGTCTGTATGTGTATTAAGATTTAACATGTTGACAAGATTGCTCCTTCTTTACAGTTCTGGGAAAAAAAGGTGTTTGTCTCTTTCAGCTAATGCATGATTTGAAAAACAGTTCTCTGATTTTGTTTCATTTCATAAAGAAAATAATAACATTAAATTTGGATGTAAAGTACCACTTTAACACTCTGATCATATTTTCATAGAGAGCAAAATTGGTGATGTATTTCTGAAATCTGTGTTTTCTTTCCTTCTTTTCTTCTCTATCCAAAACCATTTAGCTTGTTTTTCAGAAGGGATATAATTTGGTTTTACTGAGGTTTGGGGAAGAACAATCAGCTTGTGATTGTAGAGAATCACAAGTAGGAGAAGTTGTAGTTGTAAATCTGTAAAAGTATTTTAAGACCAGAAATCAGATTTGGGAAAGGGGAGAAGAGGATTTTTTTTCCCTTTGGGAAGCTAATACTAAATGGAGCAGTAAGGGTTTCTCATTTGAGTAGTGCTTAGATTTATTAAGCTCATAGAAACTAAGAGTGAAGTATTTATGGTACAGTAGCTGTTCACACTGGTCTGCACTCATATGTAAGCCCCGTGCCTGCATATTATTGAGAAAGTCAGAAAAGATACAGAATAAATGCCATAACCTTAAATGAATGTGAATATAGAGTAATGTCTTGGGCAGCTGTTGAAACAAGTGTAAGCAGTGACATCTTCTTTAAACGGGTGTTATTGCTTAAAAATTTAACAATGTTGTAGTATAGTGAGGAGTTTTATCATTTTTAGCAGTAAATGCCTAATTTGAAGAGTTTAGCATGTTGTTTTCAGTGGGGAAACAATCCCTACAATTAATGTTGATTTAGAAAGGAGTTTGATTGGTAAAGGTGTGAGTTGAATGAAGAAGACCAAGGGTGACCAAATACAGGAAAAGATGAAGAGAATACTGTGTTTTGCTAGCTGTGTTTTACTGTAGTTATTTGCAGTAAAGATGTTAGCTTTCATTATAATTTGATTTATTATTGGATGAGAGTTTGTGTGTTTTTTTGAAAGAAAAAAGAAAACCAAATGTTCTTACATGTGATGATTTTGTTACTCAGATTTCCCTGGTTATTTTCTTTTTGCTTGGAGTGTGTCCTTATAACAGAAGAGGGGAGGGTTGTCATTAGTTCTTTTGAACTGGCAGTTTAATACAGAGGAAAGTGTACATTTTTCACCGGTTTTTTTTCTGACTTCAGAATTCTTCCCAGGCTAGAGCCCCTTCTTCTTTCTTAAATAAAATTTAGGGGCCGTGTAGATGCTTAATTATCTTTGCGTCAGATGTGGTATATCTAATATCAACACTTGATACATAATCACAAACAGTTGCTTTTGTGTCCTTCTCGTTTGCCTTTTTCCAAGAGAAAGTGTCTTTCCTGGGTTGGCCTGAGCAGTACATGGATCCAGCTCTTTCTTCTGGTGGTCAAAGTGACTGCTACCAGTTGCGGTGG
Source organism: Calcarius lapponicus (assembly GCA_039654755.1). NCBI lineage: Eukaryota > Metazoa > Chordata > Aves > Passeriformes > Fringillidae > Calcarius > Calcarius lapponicus. The sequence continues at coordinate 3,261,739 of CM077469.1, read as the reverse complement.
TTACACATCTCCCCTTTTCCCTGGGAGGGAAAGGAAAGACAGAGGTGAAAGGTACAAGGGAACTTAAATGGGAATTTTGGGAAAGAGGAGAAGTAACAGCAATTTGCTGTGTGTGAGGCAAAGAGAAAAATGTGTGTGTGCTTAATTGGCAGGATGTGGTGCCACTGGATTGCCTCCTGATTATGTCTCTGGCTGGTGGAAATCCTTCAATCCCAGACGACTGTAGTCCACTTGTGACTTGTTTCTTCTCATGCTGTTTTCATATTGATTTTGTTTGAATACTTTCTAATATCTTTTTGTTTCCTTTTGGGGCCAAGGGGGAGTTGTGAAGAAGATCAGCCAAACTCTTGTCAAATGCACAGCAAAAGAACAAGAGGCAGTTGTCACAGCTGCAGCAAGGGAATTTCCAGCTACCTCAGGGAAGGCTGAGTGGAAGAGCTGCCTAGAGAGGCTCTGAAATCTCTACCCTGGCTGGTATTTAAAATGTGACTGGACAAAACTCCAAACAACATGATCTAAATTTTGAAATCCCTATTTTCTGAGCAGGGAATTGGACTAGATGATCTCTAGATGCTCCTTCCAACCTAAATTATGCTGTGATTCTGCAGCTTTATTGGTGTGGTAGGGCCTGAGTTGTAGCAGCTTTTTTGATTTCATAGTGATTTTTGTCTATTTTAGAAATGAACTATTTACACTGTGTATTTTCAATAAGGCATGTTTCAGCAGCAGAGATATTTTCCTTTGGAAATCTGCTCCTGAACCTCTCATGGCAACTGTATTTGATAGCCTTCCCTAGTAACAGGGTCCTTTCATAATAGGTGGAAAACATTTCCCAGGTCTCATTTTGTGAAGGCACAGAGCATGGGAAGAAGAGACACTGATGTGTGAGGGTTAGTGTTACCTGGAGACTTTGTAAAGGATTTCAAGGTGGAATGAAAGACTATTTTTGATCATGGAAAATTAAAGATTTCACTAAAACAAGAACAAGGTAAGTAGTAATCACCGGTGAAGGAAAGAAAGAAAGCGTGTAAGAAGGATGTAAATGAGGTAGGGAATAGAGATTTGGATGAAATACAAAAATTTTAGTTTAGATGCATCTTGCTATGTTGTGGGAAGAAAAAAACCCCAAACAACCCACAACTTGTTCAAAGCTTTTTTTGCTTGTCCTAGATTACTTTGTTCAAATTTTTTCCTTTCACGTTAAAGGGTAAATGCACTCCAGTGCTTGAATAACAGATGTCAGTGGTTTTGTACAAACAGGTGCCATGCTTTTATAAATAACATCTACAGTTCAATTCACTGGGAAGTCCATCTTGTGATTTTGTCCTCAGTAGTTTTAAAGATGTGATTTGTTTTCCTTTTTCTTACAGAGATTTCTTGGTTTAAACTATGAGGTGAAAGGGAGAGTGCATCTTTAATCTTGGCCAATGAGGAAGGATTAATCCAATAATTGTGCTTGTGGAGATACAAATATCTCTTCCTTCTCTCTAGGGTGCAGATTATTTCTGCTAGGAGCCTGAATAATTTGCACAGTATGTGCTTGTGCATAATTTCCACTGTCTGATGAAGAAGATGCATGTATGAAAACATTCCCTTGAACTTCAATCCTAGGCTGGAATGTTCCTCTATGACTTTTGTGAGGCTGAGGCTTTGTAATATCTTCTCTGTGGACTAGGTATTGTTCTTTCTCTCTTCTGCCTCCTGTTTTTTAGCCTGGGGGAATATGCAAGTGGCAGCCTGAAAATGGGCTTCAGTTTTTACAGGCCATGTTCCTCTTTGTAAGTTGAGCATGTGAAAGAAAGGCTTTTTTTTTTTTTTTAACCACCTTCCTGGTCTGTGCAGCAATAAGACATGCAGAACAGGAAGATGAACAACAAAAGAGAGATGGAAATAAAAGCCAGAATTCAAAACAAAGCATGACATATTTTTAAAGCCTTTAGACTCATCTTTATAGCACTTTAAAATGTTGAAGGAAATGCACTATTGTTAAAACTTTTTGATGGTTTTATTTATAAGGTAGAAAAATATTTTCACCATAATTGGGTAACTCTTAATCGTAGCAATTGCATATTTATCAGTATGAGGGGCTGTTATTAATGTAGCTGTCATGCACAAACACATTTCTGCATTAAATCCATTTAGTATGTGCATTATTCGGTCTAGAATGTCACCAGGACATCAAAGCCCCCTTAGGCATAAGAGCACTGTGCCCTGCTGTGGCTGCAGAAAGGGCTTGATCAATAAATGTAACATGTTAATGCAGAGCAAATAGAATAAAAGATTTCTTTGACAAGACATGAAAAATCACCTTGTGGCAGCTGGCATGGTGATGCCATTTCAGCGGAGACACTAGCAAAGTTGATCTGACAAGTAAAGAGGAGAGATGATGGTTATAAGGTGCTTTTGTTTCAAACTTCTTTCTTGACCTGTCAGGTTTTGAAGGAGCCTGAATGGCCCTTTTTTGTCATGTGAAAATTGTAGTCTTAGGCAGTTATGAAGCAGTTATCTCTTCTCAAATTGTGAATGCTGCTGTTTAATTGATTCACTTAGCATTTGAAACTGTCACGCATTAATAATTGCTAAATCCTGTAGATACTGCTCCAGTGTGTCATGCTTAAATGTGTAGTTATCAGAAAATTAATATCCTTAATGAACTGATGCTTTCAAACTAGCATTGCATGAAATCTCTTTTGCCCTTTCATTTGCTGAAGGTATATCAGCCAGTTTTCAGAGAAACCCCTCCCGACATTTGTGTGGTTTTATTTATTTATTTTTTTGATGCCCAACAAATGCCAGCTTTGCTTTGGGTACATAGTGTGCTCAATGACAATAAATATAGTAATTATGCTGGAGTTGGTAATTAACATAATTATAGTCAATTACGACAAATACAGTGCAGAGCTAAATGAATGAGGGTGAGAAATTAGCAAGCTAATTGATTTACCTTACGTGCTGCTTTTTCCTGCAACTAACAGTTGCAGATTTTCTGCAGGAAAGAGTGTTTACAAATAGCTGATTGTGTTTTGAAATGATTCTGTCTTGTGGCTCTCACTGCTGTTTCCCCTAGACTGAGGTGAAGAGGATTGAAATATGGGGTAGTGGTTACAAGGAGAAAGGAGCTGCTTGGTCCTCACTGAATGGTTTGAAGGAAGATGTATGTACTTGCTTTAATTTTAGATGCTTCTTCCAGTATTATAAGGAGAAAAGCCTATGTGATCCTTTACAAAAGATACTGCTTGAGAAATTTTGGACATACATTTTAATCCCCTTAGATGTTGCCTGAATTATCTAAGAAACATTTATCTATCTGTCTGTTGATGTCAGAGATCTGCAGAGCACTGGATAGCTGAAGGAAGAATTGTTCAAGGAATCTAAGTGTGTTGAAACAGTATGCCCTTGTTCAACCATCAGTTTCAATAATTTAAACCACTGGACCAGTAGGGATGCATAATATCATAACATTTGTGCACATTATAATTGCCTGTTTTGTTTCAAGATGATTTATAGTATCTTGTCTGAAATAAGTGTATTGGAGCTATGGAGTTAATCTGTTTCACTCTCCTTGTTTTTTTCTTTTCTTTCAAGCATGACGACAGTATACTATGTGAAAGACAATGTATATGTTTAAGAAAATCTTATTGAAAATTTTGTGTTGCTCTTATAAGAAAAATGTTGAGTAGTAGTTGAGATTTCTTTCTTTAAGAAAACAATAATTTACATATGTTTGTAAATTTTGAAGGTTTGAAGGTAAATGGAATTGTATAGAGAGACTTCAGCAAAGAGATAATGTTTTCCATGGCTAAGCAATCTGAAATTTATAAATTCTTGGTAATTTTTCTTCTACTATTGCAGCAAATGTACCAAGTTCAAATGAGTTGGTGTGTAGTTTGAGGTGGATACTCGGAGTTTACCCTTAAAGGGATGTCCTACAATAAGCACAAGATGCTCTTTTTTAAATAATGTTGAAATGTTATGGGTGTTTAAAAATACTTGTACAGTAACACTGCTAAAGATGGTCAGTCGTTAGAAGCAATTCAGCTCCTAGAACAGTTTTGCTCAATTAAATATTTATACATGAGGAATCATTGCAATTATTTACAGATATAATAATCTTTCTGTTGAAGTCTCACTTTTATTAATCACTGTGGACTACCTTATGTATAATTATCTTTCTACTGAAAGAACTTCTTGTTGTACTAGATGGACTGAAGACACAAGTATGTTGATAGATTATTTCTACATGGGTAATACCTAGGAAGTTGTGTAAGAGAAAGTTTTATACATGTATAACTACTGGAAAACTAGAAGGAGAGCATTACCAGTAGCAAAAACAGTCACAAACTTCAGCTATTAACTCTGCTTTGGGCAGTTGATAGACATCAAAGCTAAATCTACTCCTTGCTCTCTTCTTCCCTTCCTTTTCCCTCCCACCATGCCACCCCTTTTTAAAAAGTGGCATTTCAACAGGAACCAGGTGTGATCTGGCTTTTTTCCCCCACCTTAAATCCCTGGAAATACTAAAACTATTAAGACACACCTTGTCTCGCATGCAACAGCCATGCCTGTGTTCTGTTATTTTGTCAACTTTAAATGTGATTATATAATATTTGCCACTACAAAGCATTATCTGCATGTGTTTTTCTGACTTATATATTTTCCTGCTGTGTCTTAATTCTAGTCATTGGTTTATTGTTATATGAAGTGGATCAGTCAATGACTGTTGTTAGAAATACCAAATCAATGGGTTATAGTATGCACTTGGATATCTCACTGATTTCGGCATACTATACCATGGATGTAAGCCGTACTTTTTAACGGAAAAGTTATTTTTCCTAACTCAGTAATATGTAAATAATAAGTACTATAAATTGTTGTATTTCAGTATGGCTGGCTGTTATCTTCTTTAGTCCCAGCAGCCTCTGTTTTTGTCCATTGATCCTTGCTTGACTTTTTATGGCCACACAGTCACTAACAGACTGTGAAAACACTGTTGTATATACACCTCTGACCCCCTGTGCTGGCCATTATCCATTGATTTACAGTACCTGACAGATCAGAACACAGGATTGTTTTCTGTTCTGCTTTCCTCAGGAAGGCTTAACATTGTGGAAGGAGTTGTCTTCAGGATGTATCATGTGGTAGAATTGGGCAAAAACGTTTTACCTGAACCGTTGGCTTAGGGCACGGTGCAGGTTCATACTGTGTACCAGAGAATTCTTAAGAGGATTGCTAGAGCTTGAAATCTGGTAAAAAATTAAACAGCACAATTTGGCATTAGGTAAAATAAGTTTGTGAGCATTGGTTTTTACATCCTTAATTATATCTGGTGAATATTGCTATGCTGGTTGGTGAAAGTTGTGTTTTGGGGGAAATCCATGTTGAAAGGTCTGTTGCAATTATGAATAAAGATGAAATCTGTACTCCTGAACAAAGATGAGTCACAAACTGGGACTTGAACAGAGATAGGATTTAATATTAAACATCCATTGACTCAAGGCTGTTGGTAAATCCTTCTGACTGAGGCAGAGCATTTCCCGGTGAACTGGTGTTTGCATCACATAATTTTCTTTGTGTTTCACCTTGTAGGGAGTGAACTGCTTTTTCTTGATCCGAGATTGAAGTTGGATTTTGAAGTGATGTTGAATGCTAAATCTACACAATCTGCAGTTGTTCTTTGGGTACCCAGAGCACTTAATTCACTGGCACAGTCAATCCAACTCCTCTTGTGAAAACCAGTCTTAAACTAAAATCAGTTTTTGTGTTGAATTCTGTTCTGAACAATAAGAATCTATGTTAGATTGAGAGAATATCAGTTAATAAATAGAAGACTATCACAGTCTGTGGAAAGTATTGGCATTTGGAAGAGAAATAGTTTGATGTACTTGTTTTAGTTTTCAAAGAATGGCAGTAGATTGAAAATAATATCTTGGTGGCTGCTCCTGCGTAGTCTTTGATTATCTGGATTTTAAGACTGAAGTACTTTTTTTCAAGAGCATTGGGGGTTAAAGAAAAGGGCATGATAAAGAGCATGGATTAAGTACAGTAATCAGATGGATCATTATTACTTTCTGACTTCCTTAATCTCTCGCACTCTAAAACAGTATTTCCTCATCATTGCTGTTGTGAAACAAGAGCGAAGGACTGCAGAAATAACTGTTGTCTGAGGACAAGGAGCCTGGCTGAAGGGAAGAACCTGCATTAACCCCGGAATTATCGTCTCTATCTTTTCCTCTCTATTTTGTTGAAAGGTATCTTCTTCTCACCTCAATGCAATATAAAGGATTCTCAGAATATAGTTGCAGATGTAAAGAACTTGACTAGCTTTGCTGATTCCAATCACTAAGGAGGGCCTCAGTCCTCCAGATTTCAACAAACCTGCTGGTGGTCATGGTACAAAAAGCTACTTGGCATTTGGCAGGAAAATACTTATGGAGCTTCTGCTTATGCATCACTTGTTTGTTTATGTGGTCTTGCATGGTTTGTGCTTTTTTGAGATCTTGCATTTTACATAAATCATCTTTACATAAATTATCCTGGAGATGATTTTTCAGATGAAAGAGACCATCCCCAAACCCTTCTCTCGTGCAAGTGTGAGGAGTGAGGAGCATGGAAGTGCAGAAGGGCCATGTATTTTTCTCAGGCTCTGGATTCAGCATGTCAAACCAGACATGCTATACAATAATTATACTGTCTTTAGGGTCATGGTTAATGCAGTGTTATAGCTCAGTTGCAGACTTTACCCATGAGCTGATGCTTGCAATTATGTGACATTTTAAAATTTTTATATATATTTCTTTTTTTCTTCTGGTCTTCCCTTTTGATGATGCTTACCTGAGTGAGTTGCTCACTGGTAGAGCAGGAAGATTATTTCCTTTCTTAATACTTTATTCTGCCTTTTTAATTTAATTTGCCTGCTGAGTTTATAAATGGAAGTGGAGAATGTCCTTTGTATAATACAGCCATTATCATTGCTCATGTTTGTAGGAAACCTTGCTATGGCAAGAGACAACAGTGGTAGAAATAAGTTTTAAAAGAACACAAGTAAGAATTCTAATGTTAGGGGGTAGTTTTATTGGTCCAAAAGTCAGGGAGGTTGATAGGCTCTTTCAGATTGGGCCCATAGTTCTCTTCAGGTGCTTAAGTGTCTGCTGTTTTTCCTGTGCAGTTGGTATATGAGCTGTATTGGCAGATAGTAATAACTGGATGTATGCACAAGGCCAGCTCATTTTTTTTTCATAGAAAGCATAGTGTGTGTTGGCTGCTGCTGACAGCTTACTGGCATTTAATGCATACACAGAGACACACACACACCCCCACACAAAAAATAACATCTTATAAATAAAGATCTTTAGGACATATGCATATTTCCTTTATATATAAGTATGGTATATGTATTATATGTATATGAATGATATTTTTAATCTATATAATCTATGTAAACCTGGGGGTGATGCTCAAGTATTTTTCTATTTTGATTCAGGGCTTGTGGTAGGACTTTGTCATTGATAACCTTTCCACTTATAACCTGGAAGGAAGGAACACACTATTTAGAGGTTGCTTGCAAAAAACATTCAGTCTCTTGAGCATAAAATCTCTTGAAGTGCAAGGAAATGCAGCAGAATTGTCCTTGAACCATTTGAGATTTGTAAGGTCCAAGACTTGCTGAAGTGCAATGACTCTTCAAGGCCATGTGGCCACAAAAGCACTGGATGAGGATGCTGTATTTTAGACTCTCAGGACTTTCAAGACATTTCAGTTGAAGAGATAAGAAAAACTTTTCATAGTTGACCTAGTTATTTAAGTGATAAAGTGTAGTGATTATTCTAAAGCACTTAAAGGCAGAAGGAAAAATGTTCTAGACAGGCCAAGGATTAACAGTATATTGAATATTCTTAGAGCTCTGCTTCCAACATAGTTATGTTAAGATAATTTGACAGTCCAGTGTGTGAATGTTCAAATCACAGCTGCTCAAGGATCTGAACACTTTCTGCCTATTATCTTGCATTTAATACACTGTATCTTGGACAGTGAAGTGCTTTGGAATAGCACAGAAAAAGTCATATGTGAAGGTGATTATACTGGAATTGCTGTGGGAAAAATGGTCAAGCACTATGTTTTCTAGGAATGGAAACTAAGCCACCTAAGCGAGAGGCTGTGTATGTGTCCAGTTTACTTTCTTCCCTCACTCTGTGCTTCCTTTTCTCCCCACTGCCTTCATCTCCTTAAATCAGCAGAAAGCTGCTGAAGGTGCTGCTGAGAGATTTGGGTGCAGGTGCAATGTGAGGTTCCTGTGTTCTTGCCAGTGGTCTCTCTCTGTTGTTGCCCGTGTTGCTCATAATGGGAGCCAGCCATTAGCTCTGTTCATGTGCAGCATTGGTTCTAGTTCTGCCAGGTGCACAATTAGTCAATTGTCTGCCAGTCTAAGTTGGGAATGTCACAGGGCAGTTCAGTTTCTTTCACTGTCAATTCCTTGGCTTTCTTCAAATAAGTCATATCAAATAGTCTCTTACTGCCACTAATAAAAGGGCTTTTGAAATTTGGATGTACCTCTAATGAGACTCTATCTCAACCCATTTAATGCGGGCCACTTCTCTGGGGCTGAATTATAGACTCTGCAACCAGAGGTGGTTTGAAACAAGAGGTTCACCTGCATTTAAATGATTGAGCAGAAGAAAAGAAGTTTCTAAAATTAAGGAGACTAATGCATTACTGTAGATTTTGTCTCGCTTCCTGATAATTGGTCAATGGAGGAAGAAAGAACAAATGTCTTAATTGAGCTAGAAGGGAATGGGCATGTGTTTCTTTGTGTGTTTTAGTATAGCATATGAAAGTCTAGGTTGCTGTAGTCCTAGTATTTTTAAACCTAGTGGAATGGTGAAGTCAGCTTTAAGGTAATCTTGTACTTTTTTTCTTCTCCTATTTTTTTTCTGAGTGGGACCATAAATGCACTGGAAGCATTTAAGACTAGTGTAGGTAGAAATAGTACTAGAAACCCATCAAGACAGCTATTAGTTGTAAAGTTGATATTTGTATTTACAGCATAACCTATTCCTATCCTATAATATGGAATGAATAAATAATTCCTATATTGTAGCAGATGCACCTTAGCAGGCAGAATAACATCAGAAATGGTCAGTAAGTTTCACTCTATACACAGAAGATCAAATGTTTCAGGTTCTCTGCCTTATATTCAATGCACTGTGATGTCATAATCTAAATCATGTTTTTTGTATGATTTCTTGACTGTGTATTTCCATACAATTCTCATTCTTAGGGGGAAAACAAAACTAGGGAGAAAGACTTCTGGACCCAAGTGAGTGGAGCGAAACCTTATTCACACCTGTCTTTTCCCTAGTAAAAAAAGACAAGAAAGTCTGCAAAAAAGATAAGTAGGTACAAACTTAGGATAAAGGTTTCTCTGTAAGTTTCTAATTTCAAATATCTGAACTTATCCTCTGTGTCAAGAAATTTGCTCAATTAAAATATATTTTTCTGCTTTTCAAATAACTTGCAGAAAATAATAGATATTTCCTTTGACTAGATTTTGTATGCTGAACACAAGTGAGATTCTTGTTCCAATCTATCTCATTGACTAGAAATAACCTTATTCATATTATAGAGTGCATTCACATCAATGCATATTATGTAGAAAGCTAAGTATTACTTAGAAACCTGCACAGGACGGGCATTTCTCTGCAAAATTTTAAAATCTGTCCTTGTCTTTTGCTACAGAGCACTTTATATATGTATGTATTTATTTAATTAATTATTTATGTTAAGGCCCTCATCTCTTCAAGTGAACATTGGAATAGAAAGCAAATTGCTGTTGAAATTTCCTCTCTGGTGATTTCAGCTAATTCAACCACAACTAGTGTATCAAAAAGAGTAAACAATTCTCCCCCTCTTTACCACATAGATACTAACAAGGAAAACATCTTTGACCCTATATAAAGCTTTATCATGTGAAGCTTTAAATGATAGACTCTTTTCAGATTCTCGTGTGAGTCATGCTAAGGCTCCATGTGCAAACTTGATGGTGCCTCTCTGTGCTTGACATTACTTTAGGATTTTATGTTATTTAAATATACTAAAATGTACCCTGTATCAAACTGCAGGTGCTGCTACACTTCTATTACAGCACTGTAACACTTGCCTCGTAAAAACTCTGAGGCTTGTGAAAGAGTTAAGCAAAGCAGCCAGAAATGGTTTTCAGCTTTTACTTTTCAGATACAACCTTTTAAGCATACCTACATTTACCTGCAATGGCAATCGTTTTGCATTTTAATGACAAATCAAGTATGCTAACTTGCATTTGAAACGAAAGTGCCTTAAATGTCTCTGGCTGTCAGAATGAGATGTTAGGAGCTTGATGAAAAGAGAACAAAGAAGACAAAGTATGAAGCCTAGATACAGAGCAAAATGAAATAAAACCTTGTATGGCCTGTCAGGGGTGTCAGTTGATATTCCTATCTAAAGCACATTATAGTATTACTTTGCAGCTCATAGCTTACTCATCTGTCTTTTTTAATTCATCACATTCTAGCCCACATCTTTTAAGTCCCATGTGTCAACAATGGAAGAAATCTGTTAATTGACAAATGAGTGTCACAAATGTGAATTGGTGCCTTTACATCAGAGGCAGGTAGTCTCTGTTGTTTTTTGTCGGCTCTATTATTGGCATAAGCCAGTGTAAGACATCTGTCTTTGCCAGAATGAGAGATGACAGCCAGAGAAGGGCTGTCATTGTTTTAGTGCATGTTCATTCTGCTGAGATACTGTATAAAGATAAAATGTCAGTTAAAAGAATATGAAAAACTATCGGGAGGAAGTCCTTAAATTACTTGGGAAGGGGATCTGGGAATTGGTGCCAGAATTGAAATCCGAACGTTCCAGTTTGCATCTATCACATCAATTTAAAAATAATACTTTCTGAGTAACTGGGTCAGTTTATAAGGCATTTAGGAAAACGTTATGTTGTGTTGGCATAATTAGCTCATAAGATGGAAAGAAAAACATATCTTCACAGGATATGAGTTTATTACAAGTTCATTTTTCAAACATGTATAGAATTGTCTCAATAAAAATATGCTGTGTAGCATCTCTAGTGTTGATTTGCATCTCTTTTGAAATATTGAAATTGCTCCGTTCCAATTTCTTTTTCTGTTATAGTTCTATTTTAGATTGATGAATAACATAATGAAATAAAAAGCATAGCCAGCTGTGAGTTGATGAGACAATTAATAGGAAGAAAATTATTAACATAGTTTCAGGGTGTCTAGAGGGTGTACAGTATATAAAAGTTACTCCCAAATCACTAAATCCCTTTATTGCAATAAATGACTTTTTAATCTTGGGTAGCACAAAAGAGAAGAGGAAAATATTTTAATGGAGGTGGTAGAAAGGGGGAATAGAATTAAAATGTCATAAAAGACTGCCATTTTACTTTTTACTTTATATCAAAAGTTATACAAAAGGCAGATTGGCACTTCTATCTTCAGCAGCTCTTACAGTCAATCCTGTGCTGTACAGGACACTCACTGGGTAGCCCCCTCCTTCCCAAATGATCTGTCAATTGGGTTTTAAATTACCTTCTCTGAACTTGAGGCATTTTGAGGGCTATGTTGACACAATCTGGTGAAGGACAAGCTCTAGATCTGTGAGCTGGCTGAGTGGAATTTTCAAGATGGATGTCTCTAAACTGCAGTTTATTAAAAGTCTTAATTTTAAAGTTACTTGGGTTTTGCATTTGAAATAGGGCTGTCAAAATAGCAAATCTGAGATGCTCTGGATTATGATACTAATTAATATACATAAAATTGTCCATAACTTCGTAGGATTTGGGGTTTTTTCATTTAACTTGCTTCTAGCAATTAATTGAGTAGCAGAAAAAATATCAGACTGATATTCTTTTTTCCCCTTCCCACCATCTAATGTGGTGCTCTCAAATTTTGTTTGACTACTCTGTTTATCTCCAAGTATCTTCTGGCTCTTTCACTTCAGTCCATGGTTAATGTTGATTGTAAATTTAATTATTGATACCAGTTACAGTTTAATGCTTCTAATAGGTGCTAGTAATTTTATGAGTTTTCTGTGTCTTAGGGTCTAAAAATCTAAGAATGAGTAGCATGCAGCTTTCTTTTGTTTTAACTATTTGGATAGAAGTATTGTTGCTCTGTAAATAGATTTCCTATAAAAAGAATACTAAGAGAGAAGGTTGTTTTTCTCTTGCAGGTCTCCTTGTTTTTTTTTTTTCATTAAAAAAGCTAGTCTTTTCAAAGTTCTTTGGAATTAATTTTGCTAGACAATATTTTAAAATATTATAATCTATGAAAACCAAGAAGTGTTTGCTGCTTGTATCACAAAGGTTTGTGAGCCTTGGATGCCTGTAAGTTTGTAATGAAAGCTTCGTTCTTTCATTTCCAGCCTTCATTGGTTCTAAGTAGGTGTTTAAATTCCCAGTCAAAAGCCATGCTGTTGGTATCTAAATTGCCAGGCATGTCTTCTCAGGCAGTTTTTCATCATGCGCTTTGAAGTTCAGTTTCCTTTGAGAAGAGGAAAGACAACACTGGCTCCATTTTACAGATGGCAGAACTGAGTTGTGAGGAGGCCTCGTTCATTAACTATACATGCCAAATATAATTATCAGCTCTTCATATCAGCTCGCATAAACCACTACTGCATGGGGGAACAAGTAATGGCTGACACCTGTCCACTTACCAAATCAGAAATGATCCTAGAGATATTCTCATATGTTACTTGGCTGCACTTTTTGTTACCTGGTAATGGATGTGTCACAAGATGGTGATACAGCAGAGACTAAAAGGAAAGATGTGTTGTAGACTTAGAAGAAATTCTTGTTTCCTTTTGGTTAAGTGGTATGTAATTATAGAATTAACAAAGGTAGTGGCAAAAGAGATGTGGACTAAGACTGTATTTTCTATTGTTGTTTCTCTTTCTTCTATTTCTTCCTTTTCTAACTAAAAATTAAGAGATGATCAGAAGGATAAGTAGGAATACCTGATCTCTCTAAAGAACTGAATTAATTTCATCATAAAAATTCATATGCAGAACATACAGTTGGAGTTAGTTAAGTTACTGCCCTGTTTCATACCCAGTGCTTACAGGAAGATGCCATGAAGCTTGTGGAATTCTGCTTTGGCAGCATGTATTTGTATGACAGTATTGTCACAGTTAAATTAGTTCTAGAAAGGGAAGATACAGGAATATGACTACAGAAACGTTGTACATGTGTGTGCTCATACCCTCTGGGTGATTCCCCTTCCAACTGCTAGCTGTCATACAGAATCTGAAGCAGACAAAAATTTATTGGGTAGTATTTAGAAACATGTCAGTGGTAATGGCTGGATCTCTGATTTCAATTATCACCTACTAAATTTAGGCTCGTGTAGTGCATTTGTAGACCTGTTGAATGCACTTGACATCATGTTTAAAATATTTGAAACTGCACTGGTTTTTGATATCATATGTTGTCCACTTTCTTTTTCCTATTCACATCTGGTGCATGGCAGCAGGCATCCCATATGACCTATAAAAACTTTGGTTGTGCTAGTTTGAGTTTCTTTTTCTTCTTCAGATTTTATTTCAGCAGAGAAGAGGACAGTAGTCTGAGACTACAATTACTTTAATGAAATGCTGCTCTGAGATATGTAATTAACCCTTTTTTCCCCACCCCTCCTGTACAATCAATGTGTAAACAGCATTTTAAACTTTATTCCTATTGTTTGGCTTTAATTTTTCTTTGAAAATCCTTGGTCACTTGGCTGCTCTTAAAGCTATTTTAATAAAAAATTACCTATAGTCACTATTTTTCCATATCTGGGTGAGATTTCAGGTAGAATCTGATTATACACCTTCTTTTGTTGTATTAGCAGAGATTAATGTTTAAATCCAAAGTACTGAGTTCTGCTTTGCTTACTTTGCAAGCATTTTATGTGCTATTACTTTAAGACTATTTAGGGGTATTATTTAAAAACAAAAGTTTATTTTTTCAAGTACTCCGATAATTCACTGGAGTGCTGCAAACCAGTTTTCTGTCTTCTGATCTTGTACTCTTTCCATAGACATTGTCCTCATATGTATTTATTAAATTTATATGCTGATGTTTGCAACTCTGAACTTGCCTTCTAACTATTGAAAAAGTAACTGTTGAAGTAATTTGCTTGATAGTACTCAGGAGTACTAATCATCACAGATTTTAGTTTGTGTCTTCCTGTTTTTGTGAAAATATTGTGAGCTTTTAAAGTTACATCCACATCTGCATACAAATAATATAAAAAGTAAAGCAGTCTCCAAATATGCATAGGCTATTTCGAGTAAGTTCATTGTCTACATCTTGATAGCTGCATAAACAAACCTGGGGAATTTTGTAAGAATAAATCTCCTTTAAAGCAAGATCTTTCTGCTTATACTAATTTTGCTTGTTTTGATTTCTTATTTCTGAGAGTTTATTTTTCAGTAGTATTCTCCGTGGTGGTTAGCAGGTTCTTTTCCTGTCTAATGCTTCCAAATATCCTTTAGATTATTTCTTGTTTAGAATCTCAAAATTGTCTTAAACTGAAATTATTACTAAAAAGCCCTGAGCATGTTATCTCTGAAGTACAAGACACAGGAGCAGAAGCTTTTGAATTGGGTATTGGAAGCATTCCTATTGGGAGGGGAAACAGATCTTGAGGGTGGAATTTCAGTGAAGTTGAATGTTGGCCTTCTGATGAAATGTGTAAGGATGTACAGCCTTACTGGTGATTTGTCACTTGCAGAATTTCTAGAAGTGTCTTGCATGGTAAGTTTCAGGAATAGTTTCCTCTTAGCTTATTTGCATTGGATTTTGTTTTGGTTTTGGTGTAGGAATTGTCTGTGATTCCTTAGAAATTCTCTGAGCCAAGCATGGATGCAGATGCATGGATGCATTCCATAGTTGTATGGGATCTACTTAGTGTCTTCATGGTGTTATCAAGGTTACCATTTAAAAGCAGCAATGTTTACTATTCTGATTTAAGCTTGTCCAGTTTAAGCCAAAAATTCATAGCTGATCACAAGTCATGAAAAATGCCTATGTAACTTTATTACATCCAGCCTGTATATGTAATCTAGATTTATTTTCCTTTCACAGAGATGTTTTTCTTAGTGGAGGATTCATTTAATGTGAGCCTAATGTTGTTTTTATTTTCCTTGGATGTCTGAAAAATGAAAGCTCAGGCCTGAGAAATTTCAACATATAAATTTCAATCATAAACTAGCAACAGTCTTAAGTTTTTAATAGCTTGCAGAAATGTTTTTGCTCTGTTATATATTTCTTTAGTAGTTTGAGATCTCCTGATGTATAGGTGCTGTCCTCTGTCATCATTTCTAACAGGCTGTGCTGCTCCCACCAGAACTCTGGTTTACTGGAACGGTGCAGGATGGGTATTTCACTTGTTTGGTTTGATACGTTTCCATTATAGTGTATTGGTTTGCAAATATGGGGAGCTTCTGTGCTGCTTTACTTTACTAACCTTTCTGATTGCTCTGTACTCAGTTCTTCTCAAACCATTCCTGTGCTGCCTGACTGCCACCTTGGATGACCCAGTGATGGACAGTTGTGTTGGCTTCCACTTTATTTCCACAAATTCTTCAGTTCTGTGTGACTGCAAAAATCTTTCCTCTGTTTCCAGGTATCTTATTTCATATAATAATGTAGTGCCTACCAACCATGTTTCTACAGCACATAACTGTGCTTTTGCCTTTTCTTGAAGTCAATGGGACAGTTATTGCTTTCAGTACATCAGGGTGGAACTTCTTCACAAATATATGTTGTTCTTTAATGTGTGTCTGTTGTAGGTGGTGCATCTGCTGTCTGCTTGCTGTGTCAGGAGAGTCAGACTTGAAGACTATGGAGGGGAAATTAACATGTTGCTATTGTCTCCTTGTAAAAGCTGATAGATCTAATAAAATAAGAAACATAATAAAATAATAAAAGTGCATGTTATGGTAATGAACTTTAAACTATGAGGCTCAGGGATGATATTTTATATAAGCATACAAATTAGGTATGTTTTATATATTTGAAGAGGAGGAAGGTAAATACCATGGTATTTACTATAATTCATGAGTCCCATCAGAAATAAAATTCTTAAAGTGTATTAAACTTAATGTTAAGGGCTTTTTTCTGTTTTCTTGTTGTTTCTTGTGAATGTTTCATCAACAATCACAGTCCTGTAAAGCGATTGCTGTGTAATAATCAGAGATCACTGGGGAGAATTGTAATCAGAATAAAAACAAATTTTATTTAGTGGACAAATAATTAGGTGACTAAGAAGAAGCAAAAAGCAGTACACAATCTCATAAAAGCCAAAAAGAAGGGACAAAAGTAGAGGAGATTGAATGCTTGTCTTTCTTTTTAACGTGTGTCTTACTTTCAGTTCATGACTTCCATCACACAGTGCTGTTCTTCCATCAAATGGTCTGAATTCCCTGGCATAGATGACATTAATTCTTGTTTTAAATGTGAGGAAATATTAATTTATTTCACTGAAGAGGAAATAAGATAAAAATAAGGGAAGTTCATGTTTGGAAAGAGTAGAAAGTTGATACTGATACTGACTTTGCATTTTGATAACCCTTTGTGATGCTTTCTCATTGCATGACTTCTGCAGGAGGGTGCTGGTGGGTTACGTGAAGACAAATATCTTTGGAACAAAAAATACTCTATTCTGTAAAAGCTGGAAGATAGTTTTGGCTCTTCTTTTTTATTATTATTGTTTTTAATTTTTTTTCTTCCACCCTCCTTCAGAGAAGTCTAAGAAAACTGCTGGCACTGACAGAAGATGAAAATATTATTTATGCTGACATCATGTATTACCCAAGCAAATCTGTTTTGTGAAAGACAGTTTTTTATTGTGTGGAAATAAAGAATCAGTGAATAGTTCTTGAAGGAGTATTAGTTCAGACTTTTCTTGCCTCTATCACCACTGCCCCACCCCTACTTTTCCTTTTCTACTTTGTCTGTCTTTAGGGATCTTAATATTGATGCTAGCTACAAATGCTTGTTAAACAAATTTTCTTCAGTCCTTAAGCATAGCTGCTTCATGTGGGTTGATGTAATGCAAGGTGTAATGTAATCTCTGCTGTGAGACTAGAGGCCATACCCAGCTATAGCAGTGTTGATACTGTTTTTCTGACTCCCGCAACATTTCATTACAAATTCCATTTAGAGGTAGTAAGTTTCCTTTGCTGACAAACTGTAGTAGCAGCATCTAATAAGTTGGGTTGGGTCTACTTAAAAGTTGTTTTCAAACAGTATTCCATTTGTGGACATCTGACTTTGTTAAAGTGACCTTTGACTATCAAATGCTGTGGATATGACCTGTCACAGTATTTGTTGAGATGATGTTATCTGCAGCAGCAGAGAAGAAAGCAGGTGAATAAAATACAGACAATATTCCAACATTGAATCGGTTAAAAAGAAACCCGGGTGGAAAAGGTAGGTAGATTACACTAGTTTTACAGATGATTCTAGGCAGTAGGGCTGAAAAGGAGGCGAGGTTAATTGTGTGAGTGGCTGGAAAGATGCGATGACTTAGTGTAAGTTTTAGACTGTCACTTCAGCAAAATTCTCAGTCCAAAAAGCAGTATCTTGGCTGAGACACTGAGGGAGCTGGGACACCGACATCTGTTGGCTGCTGGGGATACAAATGATTCCAGAGAGAGGGATGTAAACCTGGTAAAACCTTTTCATTTGAAGTTTGAAGTAAAATATGGACTTTTGCAGCTGCTTAAATAAGTTCTTTCAATTTGTTGAAATTCTTAACTCCAAGGAAATACAAAATGCACAGAACCAATTGGGGTGATGTCTAAATTGGCACTTAATAAATGCTGCTTGAAATTTCCATAGTGGATAATAGTTAGCCAACTGCATTCTGCCTAGTGCCTGAGGACCCAGTGCATCCTTTTTTACTAAAAGAAAAGTAGCATAAAAATAGCTGCTTATACAACACATCTGTGCTAAAAAACCCTCAAACCAATGGTACAAAGGTGACTGTGATGACTGTCCCAAATGACCAATCCTTTGTTTTCTGAATAGTTTCCCTATTGTTTAGGTTGGACCTTTGATATAAAGTATTTAAACAATTTTTTCTCTTATATACCATGTGTGCGTTTTTCTTTCCAGCTAATGCTGTTGTGTGGAGGAGGAATAAGGTTTGCCGTGGCATACACCCTTTTCAGAAAATAGTTTGAAACTTGGTAGTTCTGTCTTGTGTGAGGAAAGATGCTTCCCATGAGTTTGTATGAAGTTTTTTGCCACTGCAAAAACATAAGAAGGAAGGTGCAGCTGTCCCCACAAAAGCAAAATATGGAGTCTCACTGGTATGTGGAGGTGTTGCTCCTGAGTAAGGCAAGGGCTTCTGGCTCATGGTGAATTCTGAGCTCGTTCAGTGCAATGCATCAAATCTCTTGCCTATCTTTGCCATGAGTCAGTGCTTTGCAGGGAGCTAAGAGTTAATGTGTCTTATTTCTGTACAAAGCAAGGGCTGCCATATGATTTGGAGTCCTGTCCCTCATTTCCTCTCACTTTGAGCAGTGGTATGCTATATCTTTGTAATTCCTGAAACATCCTGATTGATTTTTATTTAATATCTGTTAGGCCTCAACCTTTCCCCAGTTTCCTTTTAACCTTGTCAGATTTCTCTCCAGTATTCCTCCTTCTATTTTGAAACCATTAAACTCTTGTAATATAAATTGATTTACACCTCAGCTTTGGTAAGTATTTTTGAGAAACATGGAGAAACTGATGCATGCAGAAAATGTTGGGTTTTTGGGGTGGTGGAGGGAGACCCTGAATGTTCTGGGCAGAGCTTTGGAGATGGAGTCCTTGAACACTTTCAGTCATCTTGTAAGTTACTCAACATAATCTATATAAAGACTACAGCAAAGCTGGTAAGGATTGTTTCATTATCTATAGAAAATATAGAATAGCAGTACTAGTTGTCGATATAGTGTATATCTCTGTATACTGTGATGTAGACTGTCATGGCCTCTGAAAAGATGGCTTTTTTTTTCTCCAGTTAAGTGACAGTCATATAGCATGCACTTAACCATGTTCTTAATTGTTTTGTAATACAGAAGTGGAATTAATGTCCTCATGTGCTTTGCTGAGTCAAGATCTTGTTGGGTTCCTGTACTCATGTTTCATGCTGTTAACTCTCTACCAATGTTCTTTCTGTTAATAGTGATCAAGTCACAAAGCAATTATACTCCCACAAGCTGTCCTTTAATAACCTTTGTCATTTGTCAAAGTGCATTAGGGCCTTGCATATTTTTACAGAGAAGCTACTGGTCCTCATGAATTAATGGAGTGTTCTGATGTGCCAGCTCATCTTCCTTGCCAAATTGCTGTTGGTTCAGAGGGGAGCTCACATCAGTTTAAAGAAATATCTTCTACCTTTCTCTCAGACCAAAAGATTTTCAAACAAGATTAAAATGTTAGGTAGCAACAATCAACAAACAATGCTCATTTGAACCAACTCAGCCTTCTAGTCTGTCAAAGCTTAGATTTTAAGCTTTTAAATTATCTTTGGATGTGAGTGTAACTTGTAGGAAACTAGAAAAGGTATAATGACCTTCAGATGTTAACCTGTGACAGTCTTTTCATAAGCATATATTTATGGTGCTGCACCTCTGTGAGTATTTTGGGACTTACGATTCTGCTGTTTATACTACAAAGGTGTAACTTGGTGTGATCTTGTTTTCCCCACTTACTTTGTTTCTTAAGTAAGTGTTGTAACTGCAAGCAGTCAGGGTGTATTCCTCCTTGTGATTTGCCAGCATGAAGTAGATATTTGGGGATGGCATGTTCTTGACTTACCTGCTATAGGGGAAACTACATGAGAGGGAAAGAGAGCAACTCCCTGAAAAACCATTTGATATTTTGTGAACAGTCTAGTGTTAAAGAATAAAAGGTAGGATAATTCTATTGCAGTTGTGGTAATTTAAGCATATAAATTTCCCTTCAGTCCTGAAAACCTCTTCATCAGATAGAGAACTCTGATGCTTAGAGTACACGTTCCATCTCTTCTTCAGGGATTGTTTTCTCCTAGGTAAAAAATGTTGAAGCCTGGTGGATCACTGTTACTTTGTAGATGTGTATGCACTCCAGTATTCAGTTCTTGAGTAGACGTGGAGACAGGTAAAGTATGTAGATGCCAGTCAAACATGCTTTGCTGACCTCTGACTGGAGCTGGGATTCATCAACATGTACAGTTTGTAAAAATGTAGGCTGTGACCTTTTGAAATATGCAAATATATTTTACCATTGTTACTATTTAGAAAGTAAAGCTTTAACCTTCTATTCCAGGTTTCTAGCTGTTCTGACAGAGTTAAGCTAGAGACTTTGTATCTTCATAATGAACAATGTAATTCTCAAGAAAAGCATTTAAATTAGCATGTAAACAGTCATTACAAAAAGTTGACTGGCAAAAATCTTTTGCATTGTAGTCTCTGATCTCTTCTTTGAAGCAAACATTTATTTTTAAAAATATTTTGTGAAATTATATTTAATTGCTTATCCTACCTGTGCTACTTTATTATTGTAACAAACTGGGTAAACTCTCCATTGGAGAGGTTTTATTGTCATGCCGATGGTGTTTCCTTCTCCCTCTGTTGCTTGCGTGAATATGCACATGCAGGTATATGCACATAGAGCATTCTGCTTCACCTAGGTATTCTGATGGAATTCTGTCTCATTGTTGAGCTGCTAGTTTCAATATTGTGTGTGGCTTTTATTTTTATTTTACAAATACCCATCTGGCAGCTGAAGACGAGTATTTTGCTGATGGATTAGAAAGGTTCAAGGTTCTTGAAGTTTGCACGTCCTGTGAAAAAGACAGGTCAATTTTTTCTCTCTGGGCATCTGTCTCTCATAAGCTCATAAATTGCTCTTGAAGCTAGATAGAAAAAATACTGAAGGCAACATCATATTTAAGAGTTTAAATGTGCTGATTGGAGTGTCTCAGAGTCCAACCTCAGGTAAAAGGTCTCGTGTTCAGTCTTTTTGACTGATGTAGAGTGGTCCCCTGTTAATAATTTAGTGTTGAGACCTACTAAATGAAAAATAGGAGACTCATAACATCAGTATCACTTGATTTTTCCTAGGAAATATGAAATCATTGTATTTTGATGTATGCTTCCATTCTTTACACACTTAACTGTTCTCTAATGTAGCCACTGCATCTGATTTTTTTCTTAATGAGAAATGTTTTTATATCTACAGAACACAGAGTTTGCCCTGCAGGACCTTATGTTCATTTTTAGTCTACTCTATTTGTGTAGTAAATAAAAAATGAGTAACATTGCCATTAGCCATTTTATATGCATTACTCCTGACCATGCTTGTGAGTAATCTGCTAAAGAATGTGCACGTTCTCAGTTTGTAGCAAAATGGGGCTGGTAATAATTTCATTTTTTAAATTAAGCTAAAATGCATGGAAACAGAAGGAACCTTTGTTTAAGCAAGGATTTTGATGGGTGTGTAAATCAACATGCAGTAGGTTTAGGTCCAGTCTTTGTCACATGCAAGCATATTGTACTTCACTCTCCCATTTTAGTAGGTATAAGAAGTGAAATACAGGATGGATCATCTCTAGATTATCTCCTGGAGTTCTAAAGCTTGTTTGCTTTAATAAAGGATCAATATTTTACATTTTAGAACTTCAGAGTTCAATTTTGGCAAAGATGTGTGTGGCAAACATTTCTTATGTAACTTGAAGGATTGTTCAGTGAGGAGAATTGTTTTCTTAGCAAAACATGACATCAAATGTGCACACAAAAAAGTTTTGAAAACTTATTCTTTGGAAATAGCTGTATTTTCTGAAATAGTGTATAGTTCTTATATTTTTTTACAGATAAACACATTCTTCTGAAGGTAAATAGTTATGGATGTAGTTGGTAGCTTGCTGAAGAGTTTAATTTTAAGAGAATGTGAGTAGCAGAGAGTTGAACAGCTGCTATAGGATATGTAGGTCATTCAAAGTTTTAAGAGCACAGATGCAGTAGTGAGGAAACAATATTTCTTTTATTGAGTGCTATGGTACTTTTTAAAACTTCTCTGGGTTGACCTTCTCTGTGATTTTTCCTCATTATGTTTCCCAATAAGTACAAATACACCCTTGATGGAACCATGATATTTTATAAACTATTTAAGTAAGGTAGGCTCTTTAGAAACTAATATAATTATTCAACTTTACAATTTAATATCCAATATGGAATATATAATTAGGAGAACATTGAAGGTCAGATTTTAAGTGCTTATGTTCTAGATCTGTGAAAAAATATGAAAATGATATTGAGGATCAAAACAGGTATTAAACTCCTAAACATTTACTGCATCCTTGGAAATAGAATGAACTTTGGTAGCAGCTATTGTCTTGCTCACATGTCATGTTCACTAAAATAAAGATCTATAAAAGCGAGCATTTAAAACTCCTCTTAAGCTTCTTCAGAACATGCTAACCTAGTTTTCCTGTACTAGTCTGAAATGGATGCTCAAACAGAGGAGACGGGATAATTGGGCGATCACTGTGGCTTTGGAAAACACTGGTTTTGTCCCTGTTGAAGATGGGGTGTTTTCCTTTCTAATTGCCTCAGAAATGTTACTGTCTGTCCCTGTTTTAGTCTGATCATCTGAGCTCTGTTTGGTTTTTTGTTGCTGTCCACTCCTGTTGATTTCTTTTTTTCTGTCTGCAGCTTATATGCTTTCTACATCTCATTAAAATATACTAAAAAATCTGAATCATTCTAAATGAGATACCTGTTAATCAGTAAACACCATTTTCCACATGTCAGCATACCAGCTTTTTTCTTTAAATAGGATTGTGTTTGTGGTTTGGTAGGGGAAATAGAGGAGAAGGGGATTGTATTTCCTTACAATTGAAGATAATTAGGTTGTTTTAGTTAAGTTAGGTTATCACATTAGCTATTAAAAAGTGCATCAGTAAAATGCACATTGCACTTTCCTTGTCTCTTCATTTCTTTAGGTGATAACAGGGAAAAAATGTGTGTAATAGGACTCTAATTTTATTTTGAACTTAATACTCTGAAATTGAGCATGGTTACCAGGAGTTTGGGAGGTAAGGAGGTAATGAGACAAATTTCTTGTCCTGAATTTGGAGATTGTTTTTGTATGCATAAATGTGAACTTCCTTAAGATACTCAAGAATGTTCCAGCTTTGCTATTGTGGTGTATCAAGCATTTTGTAGAATCAGAGAAATTGGCCCTGTTTTTTTGCAAACTGAGATGCCTCAGGCATGTTTGTGCTGCTTGTGTGACTTGTGAAGCAGTCTGAGGTAGCTTCTTTACCATCTAGGCTGAAGAGGGCAGAGAGGACACCAGGTTCCAGTCTTGGCTTCCTGTGGAGTCTTCTGGGAGAAGTGTTCACAATGTCTACATAAGGAGCTCATCATAAGCAGATTGAATATTTCCTATTGATTAAAGTAACTGGTGTCACAAACAAATATGTTGGAGCAAAGAAGTCAAATGTCTAAGAAATCATGGAGTATTAAGATACTGGTTTTTATCCCAGTGATGTTTCATGACCGTTACTTCCATGTGTTGCTCTTTGTACTATGCTTACAAACTGGAAAGAAAAAAACTTTAGAATGTACAAAAATTTGTAATGTGGGTAAGCCTTACAAGTTCCATTCTCTCAAACTGAAGCATGGAAGTTAATTCCTGCTTAAGAATACAGCAAACTCTGCATCTCTGTTCCCATTTTTAACTTCTTTTTTCATTCCAATCAGTGAAGAGAGAAGAATATTGGTTGTGGGAAAAGGCCTCATCTGGCTATGCCTTAAAGCTAAAATCTGTTATTTCAGCTGCTTCTTTTGTCTTTCTTTTCTGTCTCACTTTTTCCCCAAAAGATTGGCCCAAATTCGTGAATGTTAGGGGAGGTGACTCTATCCCTTTTTAAAGCAAGACACTTGGAAAAGCAGGGATATAACTATTACTTGACATTCAGGCTGAGCATGTACCTCCTTGGTTTCATGGAAGGGCTTTTTTTCATGGAGCCTTAAAGGAGCTTTGTGAAGGCTAATTGTACTTTATTAATAGACCCTTTACTTTGCTACCAGCTCTCATTACCATACTCCTTGTATTTTTTATTTTATTATTTTTTTATGGTTTGACTCTGTCTCAAAAAAAAAAAAAAAAAATCTGATGGTTGAGTGAACACAGCCATACTGGTAAAACCTTCTTATACCCACTCCCAGTAGCCATAAGGTTTATTAGCCAGAGTGATGGATAAGAAAATGTGGATTTTGAATACATTACTTACCCCCTCCTTGCCCTATACATGCATCTGTAAAATAGAGGCTAAAACACTAAACCACACCAAATGCCGATCCTTAATGCATGTTGGTAAATCACTTACTATTGCCAAATACACTACAGAAATGCCTTGTTAATGTTACCTAAATTATGTCACTGGTCAAAAAATAGAATGAAATATGCTCTTGCTTGTGCTGCAGAATTTATGGTTCAGCATATTGATTTCCAGCTTGATGATCTTACAACATGCTAAAGTTGGTAGGGATCTTTGATAGCATTGGTGCAGTATTAATCAAATGCAAAAACATTTCTGGTCCAAGAATTCCAAAGTGTGTTATGTACTTTGCTATATAGAGTTAAATTTCTCTTCCCATGCCCAAGTAAATTGCAAATTAACACATTGCAGCAGTTGGTAAGAAGTGAAAGTATATTAATAATTAAATAGTTCTTTTCAGCCACCCCTCCCCCCTTCCTTTTTTATGTGGTGATTTTCTAGACTCAAAATCAGCGTGTCTCATGCAGGCTATCTATAATATATAGTTGTTTCAAATCAGCTTTACTTACTGAGCTTTTTCTAGTAATGGAGCTCTGTCAGCAAAAAGCATATGCACCAGCAAATGATGAACGATGGACTTGTGTCAAATGGAAGCTTGAAAGGTGCTTCTGTAGTTAAATGGATTAGTCTGCACCAGAAGTTCAAAACTCCTCAAGTGTAATTGTTTCAGAGAAAAGGTATCCCTGGATTGATAGGGACAGCTAAGCAAGGAGAGCTGGAGGAAGAGCTGCTTTATCAGATGTAAGTGAGGGTTTACTAATCCACAAGAAGTAGGCTTTGCTGTGACAAGATTGCTGGTTTGATGCTTCTGCGAGCTTTCTTCTTTTTTTAAAATGTGATATTTGTAAAGATTTTAATTTATGTCAGCGAAAGATATTTTGGGATTTTTTTCTCACAAAATTAGCAAGCTTAATTCCATTTATGTGGCTATCTGCAACAGTGAATTCAAAATAATCTAACATTTTTCATACACTTTATAAAAATGTTGGTTCTTGTTTCAGTAGTAGTGTTAGCTATAAAACCAACTTAGTCTACTGTAGTTATTTTGCAGTTAGACACCAAGTAAGGTAAAAAATGCAAATGCAAAAAACCCTGGATGTAAATTTTAATTTTATATAAATAGTGTTCTATTTGTTGCTCATTAAATATTTCATGATTTGTGTTGTTAATGTGTAAATCTCACTCAGAAGAAAATATTTGCAGGGGAAGAAATTTACATTAGGAATTAAACTTTTGAAATATTTTTCTTGCGGGTTTTTTTGTATATAATTTCGGCTGTACGTAAAATGGGTGTGCCATATGAGTGTTCAACAAAAGAATAGCTAGAAGCAGGGAGGCTTTCACTGCTCCTCAGTCTTTCCATTTTGCCAGTTTTTCCTTCTCTTCTGCTTCTTTGCAATTGTTAGCCTTCATGTGAACTGAAAGGTACTTCAAAACACTGGAAGAAAATAGTCTGAAAGCTTCATACGCATTTCTTCATAGTAAAGAGAAGTGAAGAAGTTGAAGACTTTTTCCACTGACAGGTGTTTGTGTGTCAGAGCAATGAATGCTTTTGATGGCAAACCCACTTGCTTTTCTTCATTGTAGTCTTCTTTCTAAATATTAAAAAAAAGACAAATTCTGACAACAAAAATTCTCCAAACTGTATAATAGAAAGCTTGCTTTATTTATTTATATTTTATAAAAGAAGATATTTAAATTATTTCAGTGGCTATTCACTTTCTTCTTGTGTGGGTGAAAAAACCCCAGCAGTTTAGCACTGCCTAGAATGGTGAAGGCGCTTTTTAGCTGTATCCTCATTATGATATAAAATACTGTCATCTGATGATTAGTTGGTACAAAGCTTCATTGTCTTTACAGATTGCACGCTGTTGTTTAAAATTTTATTAAAGTGTCCCATCTTCCAGAACCTAAAACTATGCTAAATAACCACTTCTTTTTAAAAGTTGTTTTCACATTTTTCAGTCCTCTGGTGTTAGTTTATTAGCATGGCACATGGCTGTTATTTACTTAGTTTATTATCATTTACTTAGTTTATTATCTGGCTGAAGATGGTAATTGAAGATTATTTTGCAGGTGCTAAATGTTCTGATCTTTGGTTGTTTTCATATATTAAGCCATGCAATGCAATTGCATCACATGGAATTGCATATACATCAACAGCACAGTATAATCGACCATTTGGAAAATATTAAAAAGAAGAGTTGAGAAAAATATGACTAAGTAAGCCTGTTCTGTCAAAAACGAGAAAGACTTTGTGTTTAATATGAAAAAAAAGTTTAATAAATAAATTAATACCCCATTTGTTGTAACTAACTTAATTTTTTCTTTCCATTGATGGTGGAAGCAATTTGAATAATGGCTAAAAATGGTACAAAAGTGAAGTCTAAACTTGCATAGACAAATATTTGGCAGAAGTGCTGGGCTATGCATCCTTGCAGGAAATAGAGATTGTAAATTGTGGTGCGGACTGAAACTGACCAAGTAGCATAAAGAAGTCCCTTTTTGAGGGATATTTTTGATCAAACCACAATGGGCAGAAAAAGCAAGTGTATAACTATAGGCAGTTGGGTTACTTGGAGTGTGAAGTGAGCAGAAAGCATGTTTAATCCAAACTAGTTTTCTTTTACCTCAAAGCACTTTCAATATGTGTGATCCAGTTTTCACTATCTAGCTTTTGTGAATAACTGTGAAAAATAGTTGCACATTATGGGTAAATTAAGTATCATATCAGAATTTTTGGATCTCTTCACTTTCTGTATAACGTATCTAGAAGGCTATTTTACAATATGCTTCCTTCTAAGCCTGGTAAAAATTTTCTGAAGGTCAGGATTTTGTTATTATCTTTTTATTTGTGCCACTTTGTAGGTACAGTTTGTGTTAATTGGGGTGGGGCTGGGCTGAGCCTCATCCCCAGTGGGTACAGCTGTGCAGGACAGGTGAATCCTATTGGAGCTGATGAGCCATGGAGTGCCCAGGGGCACTGACCAACCACCAAAGGGAGCAGAGGGCACACAGGTGCAGTGCATCAACAGGAGGGGATAAAAGGCTGGGCTGAAGCAGCTTGTAGCCTTCTGAAGTGATGTGGTGTTATTCTGTATGGGCAGATGCCTGAAGCCTTCTGATGAGGTATGATGTTACTCTGTATGGGTTGAAACCTTCAGATATTGTGTGGTGATACTCTGTGTGTCATGGCTGTCTCAACTGTGACATCACTTTTAATACAAAAGAATTCACTAATAGGACTTTTAAAATGGATTGCCAAGTAACGTCTGCCTTATTACCACTGACTCCTAAAACAACAAGATTTCAGAAAGTTTCAACAGAAAACACTGCACCCCTTAGGTCCTGCAGGTGCAGGCGAGTGAGGAGTGTGGTGCTGTGTTCTTTGAATCTCACACTTGGGAAGGGCGAAGATGTTTCCCAATATGGTCCTGGGGACAGAGCTGCAGCAGCAGGCACATGCTTCCCTGTGCTGGGCTCAGCCAGCCTGCAGGCCTGTCACAGGGGCCCTGGGATAGCTTAGGTGCTCAAACACTGTGTGTGGGTTGCAGCTGGGGAGTACTAGGGGAAGGTCAGATTCATTTGACTCTAGAGAGTGCTCAATACTCAAGAGTTTTGAAGAAGACAAGTTAGGTGACAGGGCACCTGAACGGTGGACGTGGTGGCTGGTAAGAATGCGCAGACTGGCTCCACAGAACCTCTTATCATAACAAAGGTGAGTCTTGCATCACGACTGTAGCTGCTGTATTGTTGCTGGCCTTTGTACTTCTCCTTTTTCTTCACCCTAAAAGCTTGAACCAAATCTTTTGTAGAAATAACCACAGGAAGGTACAAGCAGGATTGTTCTCTCTGTTACATTGCATCATAGCAGTAGAAGTATAAATTTTAAAAAGAAAGTTTATGATATTGAGGTGATATGTAAATTTTTATCAGGCTTCAGCATTGGCACATTTGCTGTATGTTTTTAACTACCACCTGTACAGCAGTGATATGTGCAGGAGCAGGAATGGTGCTTGGAAACTAAGGTAACCCAGTGAAAGGAGTTGGAGTGGAAAATAGGAAGATCTGAGTGGCCAAAGTGCTTTGTAAGTGCTAAGAGATGATGAGAACCCTTACCAGTGAGATGGGAGATGTTAACCTGCTCTGTCCTCCTTGGTGCTCTCTTTAAAAAAAAAAAGGAAAAAAAGTGAAAAAGTGTGACCTGAAGTCGTGAAGTCACACTGCCTTTGTCTCATGAGAACTGTACTTTGCACTATTTTCAGTCTTTTCACAAGTGGACAGTTTTCTGCCCGCCCCCTTAGCTTCCTCTCGATGTTAAAGCCATAAACCAGGGACATGCCTGAGTAGAGCCAGTCACAGATGCTCTGCCAGCATGTGACTGGTGTGCTTGAGCTTTATCATTCCTGCTAACTGACCCTTTCACTAAAAGTTTAATAGGGGATAAATTCACACGTGAATTCATAATCCCCTCAGTTGTGCCAGAAGGATTCCTTAACAAGCAAGCAACAAAGAAAATCTTATACAGCTGGATTTTTTATTCTTCCTTCTCTTCTTTCTCTTTCCAAATTTATTGGGTACACTACTTCAAGGATGTGTCTTTAACTGTCATCCCAGTATTTATTTGTGCATAACCTAAACAAACACAGGCAATATATTCAATGTGGCTTTTAGAGCAGCTCTATGCATGGAATTGAAAACGTTTTTGAGCTTTTAAGTACAATAGCTGGAAATACTATATTCTTCCAAATATTTATTATTTAGTATTTATTCTTACTCGCTGTAATGTAAAAATTGTGCTTTTCTGGCACGTATCTCTTGGAGCTTAAATGAAATGTTTATTGCGCCACATTAGTTCAAGGGGCTTTTTTGTTATTTCAGAATTCTGTATATTGCTTGCTACTCTTACATAAAGAAGCCTGTAAAGGCAGATATTGTGAATATTTTTAGTATAAGCCACTTTTAATCAACTTGGTTACTGTTATTTTGATTTTGAGAAAAGAAATTGTTTCTCCTAATGTTTTGTTAAAGTGCCTTTAAACTGATGATATCATCACTACTACATTTAAAAGCCTCAAGGTTGCAACGTTTATTGAGCAGTGCTTATGGAAATAATATAAAGGATGTCTGGAGACTTTCTACTTTTATAAAAAGGACACTGCTTTTTGTGGCCTGTGTGAAATAATGTTTAGTTTTTTAAATTTGATACTATATTTCTGGCATGGAAAACAAGGAAATATGCATCATCTCTTTACAGTACTTGGTTTTTTGAACCAAAATCTAGTGGTGTGTACTAGCTTGAATGAAATGTCTTTCAAAGCTCTTATTCCAGAGCCCCAGCTTTTCTTAATTTTGTTGTGAATGCAGCCAAGGTTGCACAGAGATGTTTCTTCTGGTTAAACTGTTCCTCCCCTATCAGTAGGCAAATACTTTTAGGAAATATATTTTTGCTGTGAGAGCTGTCACATTCTAGAGGTCTCTGTAACTTTAGAACTTGGCATTTCCTCAGTGGAACCAGTAAAAGGTGGCTTTGTTTTGTTAAACTTTAACAGAAGAAGGATGCAGGTGTCTTTGGCAGGAAGAAATCCAGTGTGAGTATACATTCCTAAGGGAAGGGGGGAATGTGTATGTGGTGTGGGTGTGATGCAGGCTGTGGGATCAAGAAAGTCCAGCTGCATGGAGTCTCAGATGTTAATAGTGAGGTGTTGCTCACAGGGTCTGGTTCTGACTAATTGCAGGTTTTCTTTTCTGTTTGATTTTTTTCTTTTTTGAAACTAATTTGAGAAATTGTGCACTGAAATATTTTAGCTTCTGAAATACAATGGATGCATTATCTTTCAAAAATTCAGCAAAAAAATTCTCTCCCTTTACTCTCTGCTTGCTCTTCCCCCCTCACCTCAAGTGAAGCTGTTTTAAAGACTGAAGATAAGTAAAAGAATTTATCTCTTCGTAATTTGGAATTGCGACATCCTTAATTTGGCGGGAGCTTTTTTGTATTTAGTAATGATTGTTCTGAGGTCTGAAAACAAATTAATCAAATTTGGGCAGCTGATAATGCAATGTTTTGACACCTGCCATTAGCGTCTTTGAACACCTGTATGGTTAACAGGGTATGTTATCCAACCTCAGAAAGCTTTAGATTCAGACAGGTCATAGTAGCATTCAGATACTGGTTGAAGATGGTAAAAAGAAGACTGAGTTGAAAACATGTGTTTTTTTTTTTTTTTTTTTTTTTTAATTTATGTATTATTTATTAATTATTTTATTTTTAGCTCTGTGATTAAGTGTTCACGATCATTTAGTATTTGGGAACAAGAAAAGGGTTCCTCTCAGTGAAGCTTTAGAAAATACAATGGATGTGTTATCTTTCAAAAATTCAGCAAAAAATTTCTCTCCCGTTACTCTCTGCTTGTTCTTCCCTTTAGAAAATAGAGGCAATCCCTGAGACACTTTTGACTTCAATTCCAAACTGCTCCATTCTCTTTATTGTTTAGCAAAAATTAACACCTGGTAAGAGAGCTGCATGCCCTAAAATATTGCATTTTAGTTGATTGAAGAACAGTTACTTCAGAAAAGCAGCTTTGACAAGCTTGGAATGTGGATCTCTTTTCAGATCAGAATTAGACAACAAATGCACCTGCAGTCTCCTCGCAGCCACTGAAAAAATGCATAAGGGCTTTGTTGCTGGAATTCAGTTTGATCCTGTACATTCATTGATTTCAAAATACTTACTTTTATGGTTGGTATAGAGGTATTAAATCTTGCTGTTTTGGCAGTATTTTTCTTTATCTAGTACAGTGAATAGAAAGACATGTAGGTACACCTTGTTGTAAAGGTATGATTTTCATTCTAAGATTTTAATTATATTTGGGGTTTTAGTATAAATTAGTAATAGCAGTTTGGGTGGTCATTTATAAAAGTGATTGTTACAACAGTAGTTTATGCAGTTTTCTTAAATTATAAGAATTTCCAATTCTGGGTATGGCTTCAGTGCCTACTGTATAGCAGTATCTTAAACTGCTTGGAGATGATGAAAATCTTCCCCCAGAAATGAATACCTCTGGATTTTCCATAGTATCTCTGAAGTTCACAGTGATTTGCATTGATGAGTAGGAGAATTATTACAATTTCAGTGGTACAAATACCACTGAAATTGTAGACTTACAAGAAATTTAATTATTAATTCTTATTTCCCAAGTTAAGGAAGAATATTTTTCCAGGAATAGGTGGGGAAAAACATCATGTTTCTTTTCGCACTCTGAAGTAGGATGTGATTACTGGTTTTTAGCCCACCTGCCCCAATATGGTTGGAGGACACAATGCAGTGAATCTCGTTGCTTCCCAAACACTGTGGAGGCTGGGTGCTGTAGCTGCACAGCAATAAGCAGTTGGGTGAGAGTAATGAATTTGTGAAAGGGTATCCATCCCCTGGAAGGGAAGGCTTGGGGTTCTCCAGGGCTAGGAGCTGTGGGATCTGGTTTGACTTGGTCAACACTGCTTGTAGGGTGTAATGGTAAACTTTCACCATGTGATTTTCAGCAGGATATATGATGCCTTCCTGTGTTCTGCTGGAACTGCTGCTGTTCATTTTTCCTTGGGTAGGTTAGACATAACTGAGACTGCATCTATGTTAGTGGTTTTATTTGGCAGCAATGAAATTTGAAAGCACGTCCCCCAGGAGTCCCTGCTTGCTGATCACTGATTTGTTCCACAACTGGTTTAAGCACATGCAGACTAGACTCTTTTTGGAGAAAATGAGACTAAACTGAAAGCTGTGTTCTAGGTTTGCACAAAGCAAGAGTTAACCTCCAGTGAAGTCACAATGATTGGGACCTTTGAGTATCTTCAAACCATGTGGGTAATGGCCTTGATACTCTTACCATGCTTTTTGGGGACAGGATTTAGTAGGAGATGAAAAAGGAGTATCTTGACAGATTATCGGATATGTAAAGACAATGACAGCTTTCTGTTTCTGACACCTAAGTTGTATCTAGGCCAGAATTGCTTTGTCACTGTGCTGGGCAGCACACTGCAGCTTGCTGTTCAATAACTACTACAAGTACACATATATAAATATGTGTGTTCTCAGCCCTGGTGAGGCCAAATCTGGAGTACTGTGTCCCGTTCTGGGCTCCTCAGTACAAAGAAGACAAGGAGTTTCTGGAGAGGGTCTGGTGGAGGCGCAAAAGAGGCGACTGGAGCATCTCTCTTGTGAGGAGAGACTGCGGGACCTGGGCCTGTTTAGTCTGAAAAAGAAAAGACTGAGGTAATCTCATCAATCCATTCAAGCATCTCAAAGCTGGGTGTTGGGGGGATGCTGCCAGACTCTTTTCAGTGGTGCCCAGAATCAGGACAAGGAGCAATGGCTGTAAACTAAAACACAAGAAGTTCCACCTCAACATTGGTAAGAACTTTACACTGAGGGTGGCAGAGCAGTGGAACAGGCTGCCCAGGGAGGCAATAGTAGTACCTGTTATGCCTCAAGATCTTGAGAAATTTTTTAGCTAGCAGTCGCTTCATCTGTACTCAATTCATGCACCTCTGAAAAGCAACAAACCAATTAAAAATTCTAAACTAGCTAGAAAAGAAACCAAATTAATTTAACTTCATCTTCTCAAGCTTTCTCCTTCAGTGATGAAATTGATTGCAGTTTTTACAAAACTACAGGAGCATTCTTTCAAAATGTAAATATCTTTGTCATTGCCATCTGTGTGTTTTAGGGTGTGTTAAAACTCTTCTTTTGCACCATGTCACAGGCTTTTTATAGGGCCTGTGTTTCTCTGGGTGTATGGCACATTGCCAAAGGCTAACTATATTGCCAGTAAAATAGTGTTTTACAGAACTTCTGTGGAAATCACACTTCCCCTCTTTTATTCCAACTAGATTTTCTTTATTTGGCCTCCTTTTTCTTTTTAGACTTTCAGTGGATGCAGTTCGTACAAGCTATCCAACAAAACACTGAAAAGACAATCTAATTGTGATAAATGGGCATTAGCACTCGTGGTATATATTTCATTTATCAAGACACAGAGCTTTCTGAGGAATTCTGTTTTATGTTATTAATACTAAGTTTAAATTGCTATATAATGATATTTTAACTTGAGTAGTGAATATATTAATTTTTGCCCTTTTTTTCCTTTCTCCTATATATCCCTTTTGCAATAGCAGTATATTAGATGTAGCTTCGTAATTTAAAGGATCATCTTTGCCATCTTGTCAATACTGGTCATTGCCCAAACCATGCTACAGTATTCTTTGGAAATATAATTTGTTTTGATATTTAAACTAAGATTATAATTTTCTAAACTATGCTGGCCCTAGGTCTGTAAATTGCAAGGGGCATGAAAGGACAATTAAGTGATTGTGGTACTTTTTTAAACCATGCAAAGTTTGATGTATATTTTATGACATAGCTACTGGTGTGCTAGTCTTCAGGACTATGTAAGCAAATGGAAGTTATAAAGGTAGTTTTGTTGGCTGAGCTGCATAGAAACAGGGTGAAAATCTTCTTACTGCTCTTAGAGATGATGCTTGTTTATTTTGACTGTTAATAATATCACCAGCTATTTCTCTGAATTTCTGTTCTTTATTGACTATTTCTGTGTCTGTGATGGTGAAACAATTAGGAAGAGTTTATGCTGTGAAGACACATTCAGTGTGCTGTGGCAAATGTCTAACTTGTTTTTGTTCAGTGTTATATTACAACTTTTCTAATACCATTGTGGTCATCTGTAATTGTTTGGGTATCTGGTGTGCATTATTTCTAGCTATTTTAATGAAATATTACAGTTATTAACTATGGCTACTGGTTTATAGTGGCTGTAATCCTTGAATGTTGTCTGTTATTGTAGTTTAGGACCACTTTGTTAGAGCATTAGCCACCTTCTGGTTTGCATCAAGGTGGCTGTCTGATGGATCATTAACTGCTAGTGAGGCCCGGGGCCTTGGGGACTTGCTGGGTACAGCACTTGTGGTATGAGAAGTGAAGCTTGTGGGGAAGAAATCTGAATTTAGTGCACCTTGATGCAGTGTGAAATGAAATTACTCTGTCCTCGCAGTATCTTGGGGTTTGCTATAACACTTTGTTGCTACAAATGCAGTGTGTTTTACATGCTGGGAGAGGGCAGGTGTTGATGAAGTGGGCACTCCTGAGGCAAATGCCACTGTTCTCTCCTCTGTTCAAGATGCTGATCTTGATACTGCTTTTTTGGTAAGCATTCATCACCTTCTGAAGGAAATTGTTCTTACTCTCCTCACTAAGTTTGAAGACAACACAGTAACACTGTTAGGTGGGTTATGTGTGTTTTCTCCTACCCCATTTTTCTGCTGTGGGTGCTTCCCTCCAGCCCTCTTTCAAGTAAATGTGGAGAGCTAGCAATGTATGAAGAATGGCTGATAAAAGGCGAGTTCATATCTGTGTGTGTTTTTTGGTAATTGCACTTTTCTGAGGCCTCCTTCTTCTATTCCTGGCCTTTCAGTAGTACATTTAGCATCTCAACTTCCCTTTGTTGGAGATGGTTCCATGGTGAGGTCAGTCCCAAGCCTTGCTTCTCAGCCTCAGTGTGACAGAGGCAACAAAGGGATTCCTCTTAAGGCTTCTAATTAAAAATATCTCTTGGTCGATTAGAATTTCCTCTTACGCTATTCAGAGGTTGGTGAGAGGTGATGCTAGATTCCTGAGAAGTGTTCAGGTCTTAAGAGATAGCCAAATATTTGGTGTTCTTCCTCTTCAGTCTTGTTTATGGAATTGTGTGTTTTGTATGTCTCTGCCAGATAACAGTTCTAGATGCCTTTACCTGTATTTTAAAATTCAGCTCAGAGAGACTTCCACTGTGGCTCTGACCTTACTGAAATTCTTATGTGAGCCAATACATAGTAAATGTCACAGTTAAGGATAAGAGTGATTTTTACTACAAATTGCTGCCATGGTTTATCAAGTATGAAGTCAGCACTTTTTCTTAAGTTAGAATTTCATTTAGCTGTCTTAATTAAGAAAGAACAGCATGTACTGAAAAAGAGTGCTTCAGTCCCTCAAAATATGAATGTGGACTGTAAAATGGTAATTACAGAGTTGAATATTATTTGCAAGGGGACCTAAATATTTAAGCTTCAGTGCTCAAGCAACAAAGATTTATCAGTATTTGGCAAATAGTAAATGTCCCAGCACCTTTCTCAGAGGTGGAAGCGCTCCTTTAAGCAATGTGCATGATGAGAGATCAATCAGTAGACTGGACTTGCTATTAGATTAATCTGTTTAAAATTGAGATGGCTATGTGCATGTTGGTTGTGGCTGATATAACAAAGAATATCAACTGTATATTTTCAGCAAACACTGTGACCCAATTATTTGACTGGTTCTCTTGGTTGGACATGCCATTAGCTTATTTGTAATTTAAAACTGACATGTTTATACTAAATAAAACAGGAGGACAATGCAAATGCCAATATGTTTTGGGGGAAAATGAAAACAAAAAGAAGGAAACAGGAACTAAATCCTTAGAAATGTCAGGGTTTTTTGAGGTTGGGGATTGGAGAAAAGGGGAGTTGCATTTAATTATCTGTAACTGCCTGCTTGCATGTTCCTGAGCACATGGAAGTATGGTTCTGGACAAATGACAGTTCTCAATTGCACCCTGTTGATAGGCAATTTTAACTGTGTTAGAATTTAGTTAGCAGACTAACACACAGAGCTATGCTTTAAAAGGTCAATATTTGTATCTCTTTAGTTACCTGTTATGACTGAATTCTGAATATATTTTGTTACTGTTAGATTTTCCTAATCCCTAAAATTACTTTTCTGTAAAACTGTAATTTTTAATGTGTGTGTTTAATAATTACAAAACTGATAAAAAACTACGTTGCTCCTTGACTTCAAAGAGTTGCTTTGACCCTTCTGACTCAAGCCCTTGGCTCTAAGAAGAACCAAATTAAGCTGTTGTTGTTTTGCTCCCCCCTCCCTCCATTAGCAATCATTCTGTTGCACACAGTACGTGATAAATCAACGGCAGGAGCTTTAGAGTTGCCATAACATGACATTACCTATCAGCTCGTCAAGTCTGTGTTGACTCTGCGCCTTTTAGGCTGTATATTTCTTCAAAGTCTAGTGCCAGTTACTTAGTCAGCTCTAACTAATTTCAGAGTGGAAGGGAAACTTTACTGGAGTGCTGTTTGGGATCTGCTTTTTAATCCTGGTCTGTTTAATGT
Organism: Calcarius lapponicus; assembly: GCA_039654755.1. Taxonomy (NCBI): domain Eukaryota; kingdom Metazoa; phylum Chordata; class Aves; order Passeriformes; family Fringillidae; genus Calcarius; species Calcarius lapponicus. The sequence continues at coordinate 3,225,164 of CM077469.1, read as the reverse complement.
TTGCCTCCTGACATTCTAGGCCAGACATCATTTTAATGGTATGTGTGGTGATAAAGCCAATAAACTGTCAGGATGATTGATAATCTAAGCATTATAGCAATATGACTTTCCTGTTCTCCTCTGTGCTTTAGATGATGGTTTCCAAATTGAATTCTTACAGTGTGCTGTATGCTTGTTGGAGAGTCTCTGAACAAACAGTTGGAAGGAGCTAGCACTCACTAATGCAGGCTTTTAGATTTAAATTTCTGTTATTATTGGAAGGACTTTTAATTTGGGAAATGTTAAGTGGGAATTCTAACATAGTAGTAGGCTTGGTCTCTAAATTTCTGAAATTCTGTTATTTTTATGGCCACCTGGGATGAGTCTTAAAATTTCACATGGCAGATTTCTTTATCTGTACTGTCTTTCAACTAGAGATAACAAAGAGCAGTGCCGTGTGTGCGGGGCTTCTGTGTTCCCTTAAGCAAATTCAGCAGCCGTTTTTCATCATCTTAATGGAAAGTCATTGATCAGAGTTGCTCACTTTTTATTTTGGGGACCTTGGAGGCAATTGATTTGGATTATTTTTGCATGATGCCTAAAATTAATGGTTTTCATCTTGTACTTTTATTCTGGCCTCTGGACAGTGACAGGACCAGGACAGAAGAATGATAGATATTTGTGTTTTGGAGCTGCTATGTGTGAGCCTTTCTTTTTTTTTTTTTTTTTTCCTTACGTTTGTCAGTACAGCAGTTTCCTGTTTGTATCCATTTCTTTTTCTTTAAGCAGAAGCTAGCACTCCTGCACTAGCTGAAGAAATTTTACACAGGTAATCCTTATTAATATGCATCAGTTGATAAATTTTGCATAGTTTTGTGATCTCTTGTGGAGTGAGGTCAAAGCTAATTGATATTTTTACTTAAGCTGTATAAATTTTCTTTTGATCCCAATTCACTGTCTGGCCATCACAGATATACCCCAGATTTTAGGGATTTGAGTGCAAATACTTCTTTGGGCAGGAAGTGCTGTTTGCGGCCCAGTTTTGCTATAAACATTTCCCCATTGAAATTAATTGTGTTATGCAGGTGAATGTAAAGTGGTGCTGTATAAGCAAAACAAACCTTTTATTCAATAGGTTTTTCACTGCACGGTCAGCATGAATGATTTGGGCTTTGGATTAACCTGTTTTTGTTGGGAACAATCAAAGTGAAAAATCATGTGCGAATTGATGTGCCCACACCAGTGATGCCCTCACTGCTCCCCACATGTACTGGAAGATGTCTCCCTCCGTTCTTGGCTGCCAGGGATAGAGTCCCATGACACTGCCATTCCCATGGAACTGCTGGTGAACTGTTTCTTGGGGCTTTAATATGTCACTCTGGAAAGGCACTAGGAGATCGTAATAAAAGCTGGTGAGCCATGTGGAAGGTTAGTGGGTTAACCAGACTGGTGAGAGGCTTTTTGTGCCAATAGGAACTAGATTAGATATGGTAGTTTGAGAACTTTGGTAATTCTACGGTTGATGCATATTTTAGAGCAGTCAGCGCTGAGAAAATAATCTGTCCCATTTGTATCTCTAGGGTAGCTCTCCAAAAGGAGTCTTTTGCTTTCAGCTTTGTCTTTGTTCTTTTACTTTCTCTCCTCTTCCTACAGTCGACCCATCTTTTTTCCACTGTCAGTTTGCCAGTTTAAGTTGTGCTTCTTTTATGTTGCCAGGATGATCTAATGTGTTGCTGTGTCCACAAAATTGCACGAAAGCACTCTGTTGAATAACAGGGATAGACCAGGAATGACTTTGAGAGGTATTCCAGAGAATGGATTGATGAGGATTGGGGGTTTGCATCCTCTTGGGAGTTAGAGCAAGGAAACTTCCGGATTTAATCCAAACCTAGAAACAGATCTGATGTACAGTGAATCTTTTAGGTGGGCTTTGCCTAAGCTTCAGGAGAAATTTGTCTGTGTTCTAGGGATCTTTCTAAGGTGTCTTGTTCTGCTTCTCTGCTTTTTGGAGTGCTTGCTTTTTATTCCAGGAAGAACTGGAATAAAATAGTATTTGCTGGTACTGAAGCCCTTCTTTTTGGGGGAATGGCCAGGCTTAAGCCAGAATAAATAGAAGGTTCTATTAAGATTCAGACAGGTGGAGAATGGGTGTTGACAGCTATGATGGCCAGATTAGATTGATTTTGTACTCCTTGGAATTAAGTTTCTTAGAACTTCTGAGTCAAATTCTTGTTGTGTCACTCTCCTGAAAAAAATGAAGCTAAACTGGGCATTTCTTTTGTGCAACCTAAGGACTTCCCAATGCAACATTGAACTTGTTCTCCTTCACAAGCATAAAAGGTTGAAGCCTAATTTAGTCCTGAAAAATTAGAGCTTTTCTTTTGCAAAAACAACGGGGGAACAGTGAACTAAGTATAAACAGTACTGCACTGTGCTCTTGCAATTTTATTTCATCAGCTTTTTAAAGACCCTTACAGTCATTTTAATTGGTACTTGCTGAAAGCAAGAAAAAAGTTTCACAGTCAACTTCTGTACTCCTATTTGCATGATTGCTTGTGGTGGTGTTTTTCTTATTTTTCTTCTTTTTTTTTTTCTTTTAATTTTTTTACAACAGTAATTATTTAAAAAACAGAAGTTGAATAATGGTTTGTCTACTGAAGCAAGTGAAAACTGTTCCAGAACACGTTTGTTTGATCAGATTCCTCTTCAACCTAGATGTTTGTAGGGTAGATTGACCTTTTTTTTTTCCATTTTATTCCCTCCCAAGGGAAGAGTGGTGGAGGCCAACTGTACAGTGAAGTGATATAAGCAAATCATGGATTTGTAATGTGAGCAAAGAATCTTAGGCATGCAGGGAAAGGATGCATCCCTTTAACTGGTGCTCCCCACTTTCTCTGTCCAGTGGAATCTGAGATGGTGTACACAGCTTCATTGTGTCAATAAAAATTTTGTCTTCTTTTAAAACTGACTTTAAGCTTTCTTGGCATGTGATGGGTTGATAAGGGAAAAAAAGTCTGCAGTAACATTGTTTGCTGTGGTTCAGCTGTTGCTTCTGTCATGTATGTTATAGTGATTGGGAAACCTTACCTTTTTATTATTTAATAGCTTTATAATCTGTAGTTCTTTGGCGTCTAGTTCTTCTGTCTGCTATAATCAAATGATTATTAGGTTCACCTAAAGGGATGCACTTGTGCTGTACCTGATTTTGTTATATGATTTGAAAAAAGCAAGGTACCTTGAGATCTTCAGCTGAGGTTTTTGTGTAACTGGACATTATTTTATGTGAAAGGGAAAAAAATGCAACCTTTTTCTTTCTTCCTAGCCATACATCATATTCTTACTTTTCTTGACTGTCTATAAAACAATGTAGGCAGCCACTTTGTAACTGTTCTAGAAGTAGCACATTAAGTGTTTAGCTGTGTAGGTAATGATGATTGTGCAGAATTGAGCACTGCTTGTGTATTCATTGCTAATAGCTCCCCATTGTTGGGTCGATTTGTGCTGGGTTTTTTTTCCCTTCGGAAGAAAGATGGTTTTGTGTAGATGTTATTTCATCCATTTTGCCCCAGGAAAGACATTAGTAATTTATAAATAAAATACATTTAAAAATAGGAGAAATCAAAGAGTAAATTTTTTACAACAAAGACACTGCTAATTTCAGTACTCTGAGGGGAAGTTGAAATAGTTTTACTTATTGACTTATCAATTGTTGAATTTTAGGATGTAGAAAAGTTAATTAATTCATGTAACTTGTGTAGAGGAGGAGTCCTGGCTTGGGTCTCTCACCTGTTAGAAAAGGGAGCAATAAATATCTTGCTCTTTGAGCTTTGGATTGTATCTCCAAGTGATGGTACTCAGCCAGCAAATTTAGCATGTGCTTTATGTGGTGGGGAGCTCAGCCATGGCTCCATATAGCTGTGTGGATGTGAGAGCTTGCAGAAAATGAGTTGTGGTCTTAAATTTTATTTATTTATTAATAGGTGGGATTTGACAAGAATTTCCTTTTTTCCCCCCTCTGGGGTGGAAATGAAGCTTGTTGAGCTCACTAAGGTCTTACTGTCTATCCCAAATAGTGGATATGAAAATTAGAAGTTTTTACCAGACCTTTCTAGTTCTTTATCTGATTGTCCATTAGATTTTAAAGGTGTAATTTAGTTTGTTATCTTCTGATGGTTTAAAGTTCTGGATCCCTACTTATAAATGTAGGCATTTTTTTCCTAGATTCTTTTTTTCTTCTTTAGGTACTGTTTTAGGCATTCTCCTCTTTTCCTTAGGATTTGTTTGCTTTCTTTGTGGACTCTCTGTTGTCTACCGTTCAGAGAAGTCGACTACATTCTATTTCTGCAATATTTTCTGAAAAGTTACTTGTTTTCAGAGTGTTTTCATATTTAAATGGCAAAGGATCTGCTGATAAACTAACAAATGAGGGTGTAGCGGGAAGGCAAATCTGTAATCATATCCCTAGCTTAAAGTCACCTTAGGGATTAGCTGAACAAAAGCTCTAGCAATAAGAGGAAAAAAGATGTTTAGTTCATGTTTTCTTGTAAAGTGAAGCTTGGAAACTAATGATTGTTGATCAGAATAGTTTTCTACAAATAGTTGTAGAAAGAGTACATAAAGTGTGGTGAATCCTTGATGAAATCTGTTCAGTGAGAAGGCAAGATTGTGCAGTAGTTGTTTGATGGGGCCCAGCTGTGGGTTCAGGGGGGGCCCAGGCCCTGCTCTGTGCCCCGCAGAGCTGTTCTGGAGCCCAGTGATGTTGGGCTTTGTGTGATCTGTCCATGGTAGCTCTGCTGTGCTTTGCTATTTCCTGTTCCGGTCTCATTTCTTCCAGGCCTAAAGACATGGTTTGGTTTCACAGTGAGGGGCACAGTTTCCTTTGAGAAGGTGGTAAAGCAAAAGAGCGTTTCTATTCTAGAGGAAACCCTGAAGGAAAGAACTTGGAAGGCTCTCTACAGTCTCCTTTTCAAGCCAACTAGTTCATTTCTGGCTGTGGCCAGTAATAGGGCTGTGAGCTTGGTACTTGGAAAATGAATGACTGCTTTGTGGCTGTATATTTCTGCTGCAGTTTTCCTCCATGCTCCTTAACAACAACTATTTGAGTATTGATCTGCTAGTGCCTAATAGCTTAGAAACACTGTGAATGTGATATGAGGATTAGAAAACTATGCCCCTAAACCCAAAAGCATTGAATACATATATATTCTTCTCCTTGTGATTTAGTTCTGATTGATATTTATGGTACTGGTCATGTGAGTAAAATTATAGATGGTGACTCTGAGTGCTTTTTATATGTCTGGAAAAGCATGTGGGATACAGGAACGTGATTAAGTGAACTATAATAAATTGCTTAGTTTGCAAAATTGGTCACCAATTATTAAGTAAGACTATTTAGGCTGTTTAAACATAGAAGGAAAACTGGATAGGGTTCAAAGTACACAAAAATGCTTTGTTTTGCTTAGCTGATCAATGGAAAAGAACATCTCTGTGTGGTTTTGCTTTACATTAAAAAAAAACAAGCCTTACCATAAATTGTTAGGCATGAGGATTTTTTTGTGTCAGTCAAAATAATTTTTCAACAGAGCATGAAAATGGAAGACTGAGAATCTGAATGGTTCTGCTTTAGAATCACACTGAAAGTTTTTTATTTTATGTAAATAGAGATTGATGGAACATTTTACACAGAGTGCAGGTTTTTGACAAAAAGTATTGATGGTTGCTTTCAGTAAGTGTTACTGGAGATGACAGAACATTGCATTTTAAGATGAATTACAGTAGAAACTCCCTCTTTGGGAATGTCATACATTTTATTTCATCTGTTGTTTTGAGAAAGAATGACTAAAGTCATAAATACCGCAGACTGATTTCTCTTTCCTTAACATCTTATAGATCTTGCATTAGTTTGCAGTGCTTAGTAGAAGTATATTAAAAATAATTAGGAAGCTGCATGGTTTTTGTTAAGATCTACTTACTGTACGTTGTGGGTTTTTAAGTGTCAACTTTTTTTGATGCTGATCCTAAAGGAATGGCCCTTTGATTTTTATATTGACTTATATTTAAACCTTCAGAAAACCAAATCCTTTGTCTAAAGCATTTGGAGGCAAATTAAATTCAGAGGTCTGGTTTGAGTGATATGAGACTTCTTTTTTCAAAGGCAAGTTGATCAACTTTACAGCACCCAATGCTAATTTTTCAGTTAACACTTCCAAAAGCATTGCCATGTCTATAAACAGAAGAGGGGTTTTCAAAATGCTTTGTCCTACTACTGTGCATGGTTTTGCTGAAATCTCCTCTTGAAGTGATAGCAGAAAACCAGACACCTGGGATGGCTGAATTCCTAGAATTGAAAATACAAGTGGGATTTGGATAGTGCAATGAGATGATTTAGGTCAATGGGAACTGTAAGTGGTGCTTACTGGAAGATCAATTCTGTTATAAATGTACATTTGCATTTTGTATTTTAAATGTTTTTCAGTTGTCCTGTGGTTAAATTAGTTGTAGCCTACACAAGAGATGTAGCCTCTGCATTGTTTATGATTGTTGCTTTCAAATTCTGTGGAATTCACCCTCCCACCCCCCTGCAATTCCTTAAAAAGACAGAAGGGAGGCTTGAGAAAACCTTGTGCACTGGTGAGTGCCAGTATTCAGGAAATTTCAAGGGAGGACATAATGTGAACTTGGACTCCTCTGCGGGTTTCATAGCTGATAATGACAGCTTGAAAAGAAAGGCATTAGATGTCTTCCTGGAAGAGTGATAGATTTAGCATAGATCAGCTGCTGGGTGTGTTTTTCAAGCCTTTTAAAGAATGTTCTCTTTTCTGAACGATAAAAGAGGGATAGTGACACTTTAATGATGAATTTATGTGTAAAAGGGAATATAGCCAAAAGGGTATTGTCACCCTAAAAAGAAAAAAAAGCTTGTGTAGAGAAGGCTTGTGCTTTAGAAAGGAGAATGGAGAAAGAGGGAAATCAAGTATCAACAGTAAAACTGAACTTCTCTGAGATTGTCTCTTTTCTATGTTGGCATTCTAATACCACTGCTTACTGAAAACCAGCTATTTCTTGCCTGCAACTGGGTTATCCTGAGAAGAGGATTGGCTTTTTCTTTATTACTTCTATGCTCTTGAAAATTATTCCTTGGAAAAGAAAGTTATTTTGGTTTATCATTCTTCCCACAATGAATATTTCTTATAGCTGCTTTGATGGAAAAACATTACTTTTTTTTTTTTCTTTAAATGTAATTATTTTGCCAGTTCTTACAATATAATATTGCCCCAAATTATTTTGAAACCTAGATAGATATGGATCTATTTCATATATTGATTATTTTCTTTCACCACTTAATGGCTTCTTTTAACAATATTATGGTCTCCTGGCTTGGATCCATGCTGTAAGCTGAACTGAGGAACATGCCATTGAACTGTGGCTATTCAGTTGTTTAAGAGACTAAGCCCATCCCTTCTCCCAAATCCCTGTGGCATTCCATATTGGAATGGTGAACACCAGTCAGGTAATTATTAGATAACAAAGCACAGGCATTTTTTTAGCTATTGAGGAACTGGTTAAATATGCATAAGGTTTATCATGGAATTTGTCTTTTACAATGGACTGAAGCTTGTCACTCAATGTCTTGCAGTATTCAATAGCTTATCCTCTTGTTTAGCTTATAGATCCTCAATTGACTTCTTGATGGCCTCATTTTCCCTGCATGTTGCTGACCTGAGATAGAATTTATGAAAACTTCTCCCTGACTGCTTTGCTCAATGTAGGCACACAGTTTGTGGTGATTGGGGTGGGGCTGGGCTGAGCCTCATCCCCAATGGGTACAGCTGTGCAGGACAGGTGAATCCTATTGGAGCTGACGAGCCATGGAGTGCCCAGGGACACTGACCAACCACCAAAGGGAGCAGAGGGCACACAGGTGCAGTGCATCAGCATGAGGGGATAAAAGGCTGGGCTGAAGCACGAGAAGGGCAGATGTTTGTAGCTTTCTGAAGTGGAATGGTGTTACTCTGTATGGGCAGATGCCTGAAGCCTTCTGATGAGGTATGGTGTTACTGTGAATGGGCTGAAGCTTTCTGATATTGTGTGGTGATGTACTCTATCGTGGCCCTCCTAACTGCAGCATGTGCTGTGGTAATTACTGCTACAGCTCAAGGACTGTCATTGTTTCTGCTGCATTAGCGTCCAGCAGCTGGGCCTGAAACAACTCTCTTTTCCACAGGTAGCACACTGGTTTCCCAGCTCCTCCATCAAACTGTTCTTTTCTCCACAACAAAACATCCTGGCAGATTGTAGCAAGCTGTTGTTTTGTAGCAGGCTGCTGCATAGCAGGCAATGTTGTAAAATGAGTCATGCCTTTTTAAAAAAAGTCAAGTTATTATTAATGTCTGGATAATCAACCTTAGCTGGAAGAAAGAAATAATAATCAGCTGCTATACTGAGAATGGTCCTCTACTGGTGCCAGGCTTCAGGAAAATGTAAAACTTTGTGGAAGAAAAAGGTATTTCCCTATTCTGTAAATGTCAAAAAAAATCCAAATGTATTAGAGTCAACTCTAGGACAAGATTTAAACAGACATTTCAAGGGGACCTTAACCCATGAAATCATACTATCCTGCAGCCAAAACCCCACCTTCTAACTCCTGAATAAATAGATTCTCATGACAGAATAATTCATCTCCAGTCATGAAAGCATCAGCTTTAAACGACAGCTTGTAGAGACCCTGTGCTTGTTAGGGCCAGATCAGCAGCCCAGATGCCTTGAATGTAAACTCATGAAGGGAAGATTAATTTATCTGTCATCCTGTGCTTTGACAGTTGTTGTAAATCTGATTTAGCTCTGAGCAGAAATAGGGGGACCTTTGAATTTATAAGGGTGATACTAAGAAAACCTAACCTAGGCTCTGTGAGCCTTGAAGAAACAAAATATACTTAGACTCAATGAGATCTTAAGTAATCTTTAGGCATAAAAAACAAAAAAAAGTGGGCAAGGCTCACTTTCCACTGGTAGTGTATGTCCAGTAGTGTGGTAGTCCACTGGAACTCTGGTGAATACAAGCAGAAGCAAGACTGTTTATTGATCAGTGGTAGCAGACAAGTCCATAAGCCAAGTGTGTGTGCTTTTATTGAAAATGTGCTGGCACTGTTTTTAAAAGTTTTCCTTTTCTGGCATTTTAAATTTTACAGAAGATGTTTTTTACCTTTTGGAAATTGATAAGGCTGTCAGACTGAATTTATTATGGAAGGATGCTGTGTGCAGATTTTAGACATCTATGATAGTACATTTGTAAAATCTGAATGAAAATTTTGATAGTCATGAGTTCAATGGAGATGTGCTGTTGTCTTATAGTAGGAGCATTTGTCTTTGGAATCAAAACAGGTCATTAAAGCCAGGAAACATTTTTTGATTAGTGCTGGTCTGCTACTATTTTGTGCACTGTAGAAGCTGAACAATGGAGTGTCTTCTTCCTTATTCCACATGCTCCAAATTAAACATAGTAATAACTGTGGAAATTGGAGTCTCAGTTTCATATAAGAAAATGGAAAATAAATAGGTAACACCTAAAACCTGAGTCCCTAGGGTGGAATGATGCTGTTTTGGGGGGTTAGTATAAGGGAATCTGCAAGTACTGTGCTATCTGCTGTGACTGTTCAGTGAGAAAAAGACTTTAATCTTTATGGAAGCGAGTTAGAGGTGATTTATGCTGAATTCAGACCATATAAAACTTACAAAAACCTGCTTGTAGCATGTTACTTTACATATAGCTGAGGTCTCTAAACGTGTATCATTACTCTGCAGAACTAGATTGCAGTGAAGTACGTGATTTCTATCTGCCAGTAAGTTGGAAACTGTGCCTTTTCTTGGTGATAAGGAGGTGACCTGGGTGTGAACTGCTTCTCTGTTGGGCTAGGAGTGAGCCATGGTGAAAAAGTCACTCTTCTTCCTCAATAGGATAGAATACTAATGAGCCCTTTGCCATTTCTTTACTTCCTACTGCATCCCCTGCTAATTTGGGATCTCAAATCTGGTTTTGTAAAGCTGGTAATGAGCCAGGGCCATCACCCTGTTGCAAGCTTTCAGCAAAAGTTGGTCTGTTTTACCCCCTGCAAATTGCAGGGGTGTTAGCTCAGTCCAGAACTGCAATATGGGAGCTGGAGCCTGTGTCACTGTGGGCTTTTCCTTCTGGATGAGGTGTGGAATCCACCTCAGTGGAGGGTCAACCAACCGCTGCTGCTTACTTTGCAAGTAGTGCAAGAGGGATCTACTCTGACTTTTAATGAAATAAAAAGGTGTGTATCCCTTAACTGTTGATTAAATTGCTGAATGAGTGTGTTAGCATAAAAAGGTATAAAAATAATTTATGTCCCTATGTTTAAAAACGCTTAAAAAAAAGTGAGGTAAGATTGTCCTGCTGTCTTTTCTAGCAGTGAAAATTACTCTTAAGGTGGAAATTATTTAAAACCCCAAACCTCCAGTTTTTCAGGTGTGAAAGCTAGGGTAGTTGTTGAAATATTAAAGTTTATGTAGATTTATGACAAATTAGTAATTTGCACTCTATAGATTCTGAATGGCTTAGTGTTACACCAAATTTGGCTTTTAGGATTTCTTTTAGAGAAGTTTTGATGTGTTTTTTTTTCCTCTAATGATAATGAGGTAGAGTAGCTTAGTTAGACTTTTGTAATTTTTGTTTGCTTTAGAGTGCGAGCATGAGATTTTTAAGGTTTTATTACAACTACAGAAATAAAGATGGGGCCAAGTGAAGATGGCATTATGTAACTGAAGTTAGAGTCTGAGACCAAAATCATGAGGTAATTTATTCTTTTGAATACTTCAGTTTGATTCACAACAGATCTGATTTTAATTTCAGGTGTAGTCTGAGTTAGATTTGTAGAAATAAAAATGGCAGCATTTCCAAGTGCCCTGAAATAATGTCTGCACTTTGTCTGGGAGTGAATAAAATTGTCACTGTTGTAGCAGGACGTTGTTTTGACAGTGCTTTGTACAACTCAGAACAAAAAAAAATCTTTGCTGCAAAGATTTTACAATCTAAGCAATAATGCTGTAAATGCTTGCCACTTTCCTAATCTCGTGAAGCTTTAAAATCCTTCATTGATAGTGTGTCCTGGTCAGGGATGTTCATAGTAACAGAAAAATAACAGTCTGTTCATAACTGTAACTGGATATTTTTTTGTCCCTTGAGTAAAAGCAGAAGATTATATTGTGTCTAATTCTTATAGTGACTCGTTGTGAAAGTAATAAAGACAGCTGCCCTAAACTGAATACTCTTACTACTGTTTTTTTGCTCACCTTATTTTTGGTGTTTACCTTGGTATAGAAATGTATGAGTGTTAGCATTAGAGTCAGTTGTGCCAACTGCTATCCCAGTATATGATTATTTAGAAATGCAGTAGTAGTGAACTGAGTGGCCTGTAGGAAGAGACTTGTTCTTGCTTTGTGCACTCATCTTCTCTGAACATTCTCCAGGGGTCAATAGTGTGGTGCAAGCAATGGAATTTGCTAAAATTTGAATAACTAGCTCATGAAATGTTTAAGATGAAAGTTGATTATTTATATACATGCAGTAATTGCACAAATGAAGGATTAGTATTAGAAAACCTGCCCCAGAATGTTCCTTTTGCTCAAAGCAGGAGGCTGGGCTTTGTCCCTTGGCTCACGCAGGGCACAGCCAGGGATTGTGGTGTAGTGAGATCTGAGTATTTGAGGAAAGAGCACCAGTTGTAAGGTGATCATGAACACTGATAGTGTTTTCCAGTCTGCAAAAAGGAGACATTTTGGTATTTTATATTGTCCTCTTGTAACTGACAACAATTTTACAGCTGAGATGGAGAGGCTGAGGGGTTGTGCATAGAGGCTTTGGTTCTGGACAGTGTGTAACAATGCGGTGACCATATCTTTGAAATGACCCTAATTTTTACTGGTAAAGTGAAGAAATTCCAGTGACATGTGGGATCTCATTAAATTCTTCCTTAATTCTGATGTTTACAGAATCTAAAATAGCTATAGGCAATCCACTGGTTTCTCTCTTGCAGAGTATCTTTTTGCCTGTAAAGCAGTGTCTGAAGTGTATCTCAGATATCTCATTTTAATGGCAATGAACAGAGCAAAGTTACTTTGTACATAGCTGAGGTGGATGGTCTGGGGACACAAAACAAATCAGTAGCAGGTGTTAGAACTGTTGAGTGCTGCTGCAGAAACCCGTTACATTTCTGAAGCTGAAGGCATTGCATGAATTGACTGGCTGAAGGATGGAACTGCTCTAAGAATTGAGTCCTAGAAAATATTTAGCTTTAGTTTTTATAACACTGGAGCAGTCCTTGTTACTGTACAAACTGACTGCACCATATAAATATTTCTCCAATTTTCATGAAATTTCTCACTTAAGAGTTTTTTTTCACATCCTTTGGGCAAAGTAGTTCTCTGTTCTGTGATGCTACAGGCAAACATTTTTGCAATGAAATATGCCTTCTAAAGTATAACAGGATGGGAGTTTTTCAAAACTAAATGAATTCTTCTAGAAGTCAGTATACACTACACATCCCTCTAGGGCAAATAGGTTTGCATAAAATAATCTTTCCTACCATATAATTTTTAACTATTTTGAAAAGGAGAAAATTTAACAAAACAAAACGAAAATTGAGCCTTGCAAGATATTTCTAAACCTACCTCGCCTCCCACCCTATTCACTTTTAAAGGCACAGTAGGGAGCCATGGGAAATGTATTTTCATCTAGGGTTGTAGGAGGAATACATATTGTTTCTTTAAGGCATCAGGTATTGAGAAATGGCAGGGTGAAAAGTTTGACCTGAACTGCCAGATCTGATCTGCAAGGGGGTAATTGAGTTGCCATGTTTTTTTTCTCCTTAGTTTAAATCAAGTTTTGCTATAGCCCATTTAAGTGTCAGACTGGTAGCAAAACTTGACAACTTCAGGGTGCAAGCTCGCTTTTGATCGGGATTTACATGCAAATCATTTTTGCCTTCAACTGTCAAATCCTGTCTTGACACTCTGAGGGGAGATGCCCACATTTCTTGGAGTTTTTGGTTCTCAAGCCATGGGTATGTTGATCAATGCTCTTAGCTGATGGGTGGAAGAAAAGTATTTTGGTAATATGGTGATTAAACTTTTTATATCTATCTATGTATTTTTTCCTACTCTCTTGCCTGTCAGTCAGCTGTTGCAGCTGGGCTTCTAATCTCCTTTTTGCCTGGAAGAAAATCTAACAATAATCCTGAGTTTGATGTCAGAGAGAAACTAGAGAACTGGCGTAGAGGGTCACCAGTGTACTGGGGAATGGCTTTAAGCTGCAAAACAACACAAAGGACGCTGACAGTCCACATTTTCCTGGGCTTTAAACAAAGTCTTTGGTAAGTTTAAAGAATCTTCTCCTTGCATGACTAAACCTATTGATGGTTTAGAGAAAAAGCTGCCTTAGAAGGCTTAAGGCTGAACCTTCTTTCCAATTCTACTGAAAACCTTAAGATGTTAAATTTTTTTACATTGTATAATTGGAGAAAAATTGCAGAGAGGCCCTTGAACTATGAATAAACTATGTGAATGAACAGTATGTCTTCTTTCTGTGGCCATATCTAGCAAAACTCATGTGTAATACACCTTTTAGATTAATTTAATTTCCATTTACACTTTACATCTGGAGCTAATATTTTTACTGGAAAGTAAACTAATGAAAAACCCTATAATTTAATGCTTAAGTGTTTCTAAAAATAAAATTAACATCAGAAATAGACCAGTGAGAATTTCCAAAACCCAAAAAACAGCAAACAGGAAATTGCTATTATACCAAATTAAGCAAATAATGCAAGTTGTGACATCTTGCAAGTGATGCTGCTGTTTGGTTTTCTAGTTAAACAATTTTTCTTTGTACTATTAGTAGAGTAGGGACATCAAACACACTGTTTCACTGAGGTGGCAGGCAGTGTCATGTTTGATAATCTACATATGAAAGCATAACTTTAAAAGTCAAGATTTTGAGACAGAATCTGCTTTATCTGTCTTGGACCTTACTTTAGCAGACAAAAACCTGAATATGCTGACATGTGCTGTGAAATTTTAATTGAATTGTTAATGACACTTTGGAGTGACACAACATGTGAGAAACTTCCAAGAACCGATCATGGGAAGCCCTTTTTCTTACTGTTACAAAACAGAAGACACTGGGAACTTGACAAGTCCAAGTGTCTGAGGCCAGGGGAATAATTGATAGCAGGCTGCCTGCATCCAAGGTCCTTTAGCAGTAATTGCAAGCAGGATCTGACTCTCTGATCTCACCAGTGGTATTCACCATGCCAAAACGACCAGGCTTTGACAGATTGCTTTCCTACAGTAATAACTTAGGCATGTTCCCTTTCTCACATGAGGCCACACTTCCCTCCCACTGGAGAAAATGAGTTGAAAATGAGTTGCTTCTTTTTTTAACAGGGCACTGTTAAAATAACTCTCTTCTATTATATAAGCCCAATAGTGCCAGGGGACTAAATTTATATGGTTATAAACAAGAGCTATTACTTTAGAATACCACAATGTAATGTTTCACTATTTCTATAGGATTTCAAATATTTTGAAAATAATGGGGTGTGTTGGGGTGGGGGGGGGGGAAGGTTCCTCCTTGCTCTTAAAAGAGATCCAAAAATACCACATTTTATGTTTAATTGCTTTCATTTCTGATTTTTATAAAGTGAGCACTGACTTGTATTCAGATTTATATCTTGGATGAATTCAAGTCCCCAAAGGGGAACTGAAAACTATTATTTATTCTGCATAGGTTGAAATGAGACCTATTGCATTTGAGTCTTTAAACCTCCCCATATTTGGTCCCTGTTATATTTTGATACTTTCATGTGTTGTTTGTTCCTCCCAACCCCTTTACCCCTTTTTAAACATTTTTTTCCTTCTTGAATATAATTTTTTTTCTGTAAACTATGATTGAGAGCTATAATGTCCTAGATGATATATATCAGTCCTGGATTTACACTCCTTTTAGTGACAGGATTTTACTAAATCTGATATAAGGACTCCTGTGTGCTACTCTACGGTGGTCTGTGTTCTCTGGCGCAGTTAAAAGTCTGGCAACTCCACCCTGTAGCTGTCTAAACAAGGTTTCTCACCAGGCACCAACTTCAAAAGAACTACAGTAAGCGAAGACTATGGGAAATTGTAACCACAGTATTAAGTTTATAAAAACTGAACTTGTACAATGACTGCCACTTTCACTAATGTGTGCTAATATTTAAGAAAGCTAAGGTATGTTTCTGAAAAAAGGGGGATGGTTTTGTAACTCTGAACTGCAAATAAAATGTGGTAAGAATGCAAGGTTCTTAGCTGTGAAAATGGATGATGTACACATGGTAGAATGCCTGTGGTGACTGTAGGGCATCTGGTTAGTTACTCTGTGGTACTCTGGAATGAAGAACTTGAAGGGTAGACTCAGACTATATAGCAAAAGTGTCAAGACTGGAAGGTGAAGTCATGTGATTATTGCTCATTAACCCCCAAATCTCTGGGGTTAATGCAGAGACTGCAGAAAGATTCAGGTGATCTGCCCTTAAGTGCCACTGGTACCAGGGAAGAGGTTCTTGTGCACAGTTATCATGATGTCAGGATCCAGTCCTGGGGTCTTGGCATAGCCTGGCAAGACCTAACATTATTTTTACCTAGGAAGTATTGGGCCATATAAGTGCTCTTTTTCAAAAAAAATTCTTTGTCTCCCTTGAGTTGAGTTAACCTTACATTTTTTTTGAAATTGTAAAGAGCAGCTCAAAAATGATTAACAGAAAACTTCAATCTGTGAATATACTGCTGTAGTTCTCAAGAAATAACTACAAGTGTATAGCTTTAAAATGAGATGAATTGTTCACTATATACCTGATGGGTCATGTAGCTTACCCATAAGCTTTGATAAACTTTAGGGATCATGTGAACACTTTAGGAGGATATTGCTAGAGCTTTGACTTGCTTTGGTTGTTGCAAATAAATCTTTATTTGTAATAAATTTTTATTTGTGGAAAAGTACAGAACAAAAATGAAGCTAGGGTATTTAAATAACTGAGTTTTGGGCTCAAGCACAATTTATTAAAATGGAAGAAGCAGAAGGGAGAGTGAAGCTTGGCACTGGTTTTGCAATAATGATTTATCTGCACCTTGAGCCCATCCTTTGGACAGACCTTTGTTTGAACTGCAGCTGGCTTGGTTTATGTATGACCTGCTGGGAACTGAGGTTGTAATGAAAAACAGTTATTCTTTCAAATTACTCACAAGAAGTGGTGCCTATTTTATCAAGTGCTCTTCTTAATTTGGCACATGGTAAGACTTTTAATATTTATTTTTTTCTCCATTAATCACACTGTATCTCATAAGAAGTCTAAACACAGTGATGAAATACTGTATGCTTTCCTTAAAGCATTCTGACGACAAATGCTTCTCTGGAGAGCAGCTGTCATGAGCTCTTACCTTTAATTAATGAAATTATTTGTTGAGGTTTTGTGGGTGTGTTGTCATTATATGAACTTCCCAAAATTCTTCTCAGATCAGGATTGAGTTTCACCATTTGGCAGACAAGCTAGGTTACAGGTTTACAGGACAATAAAGAATGAGGAAAGAGTAACTGGGTTTCTATGTTGGTTTTGTTTTGTTTTGGGTACAACCCTCTTTAGATGTAAACTATGTGTTTTGAACTGTGCAAAATAAACATAACTCTCCTGTTAATC
Source organism: Calcarius lapponicus (assembly GCA_039654755.1). Taxonomy (NCBI): domain Eukaryota; kingdom Metazoa; phylum Chordata; class Aves; order Passeriformes; family Fringillidae; genus Calcarius; species Calcarius lapponicus. Next base: position 3,208,440 of record CM077469.1, on the reverse strand, counting down.
TGAACATCTAAAGGTTAAATAATACTAGTTTGGAGAAAACCTGAAGATTATGATAATTTAGACTGTGTCTTTGTGTGTCTATTACCAAATAACAGAGCTCAAGTGCTCAAAGAAAATGGGAGTGCTAAATTAAGATGAATTAATGTATATACATTTTAAAAATTTCTGAGTTCTGCAGGAGCAAAGTAGTTGTTTTATGTATAGACACTTTCAGAGACCAGAATGAGCTATTACCTGGAAGACCAAAAAATGGATGTGTAATAAGCAGTTCTACCTCATAAAGTTATTAAAGGTGCTGACAATACTCTTTCCACACTTTTTCTATTATTTTTTTCTCATACAAATGTAGCATCAGTCTATTTGCTAAATTATTATGCATCTCCTCTTGTTGCTTTAATCCACAATTAAATAGCCTGTTTATAGTAACTTCTTGCCACAAAGGGAAGAAATTGCATCTGCTGCTGAAGAAGACATTAGATTAAGAGGTATTATTGTTCCCTTTAGTTTTATGTAAGCTGGAGAGTTTGAGTAAGCAGGGTATGATGCTGAAATAGTTTGTTTTTTTTTTTCATGTTGGCTCTTAGAATTTGGCACTAATTCTCAGTATTTAATCTCCCCTCACTGGTACACACAGAACATCACTGTTTTTGATATGGATCACTTTGTTAGGAGATATAGTTGAGATGATTATATTGATCAGAATTATCCATAAATTGATATCTTAATCAGTAAAATTTTAGTGAGAACACTAGAAACATTGGTTGCCTTGTGTCTGTGGAATTATTTGTTTCTTTTGATGTTTTTGAACAGTGTTGACTCTAAAATGCTGGTTAAAAGTAGAGTTAGAAGTTTCCTTTTTCTTGTATTAGGGAAGCTTGTGCAATTTTTGGCATAAATAATTCTTCGGTTTCATTGTTATATAATGTCCATCACACAGCAAATAATAAAAATGGCATGCTTTGAGCAAAATCTGTGTGGGATTCCTGGGACTCCTTGTCTCCTGCATCATGACTGTTACGTAAGTGGTAACTGGGCCCACAGCTACTTCATCTTGTGCTGTATTTCAGTATCAAGTGACTAAGTAAAATTAACAATGAGCTCTGAAGACCTGTTCAGTTCCATTGTTTGAGTTTGGTTTCCTTGTTTTAATGGTTTCCCATTGCAAAAATTCTGTATTTGGACTTATTGCAACATCTTTTGTCTCATAAAAGTGTTGAGAAGATGGAAGTATTTGCTTAAAGAATAAACAGTTGGATTTAATACAAAGGTTGGTGGGTTTTGGTTTTTTTTTTTTCCTTCTGAGAAGTGAAAGCAGAGCAGTATATTCTTTCCATCAGGCACAAAGTGACTGTTATAGTATATTTTGCATTAATTCATGGAGGGACACTTGCCTAAATCACTTTCTGTCTCTTGTGAAAGTCTTTGATCCCAGTGACAGTTTGACTGCATTAGTGAGAGTGTATTGGTTAATCCTTTGCTTAACTTGTTCTTTTTGGCACAGCCAGGGGCCTTTCCAAAGATAATCTGTCAGCATAGGCTAAATCCTAATCAAACAGGGCAAAAGAGGAGCTGGGAGTTGTGTTGTAGGCTGAGGAAGCCCTTTTGGGTCTAGATATTTTTTTATATGGTACTTTTTAATGTACTCTGAAATGTAATTTTTTATGTAAACTTTACCTAGTCATGAGGGCTTGCATTCTCTTTGAACACATTGGTTAAAGAGTGAATTTAAGAGGCTATAAATGCAGTACATCTGATTTGCTATCAGCAGCTGGTTATGATAGGTGTCTGGATCTGTTCAATCCCCATAGTCATTTAGTACTGAACAGTACATCTGAATTTCTAGTTTCATTTAGGTAAAAAACTGATGATGACAGAAACCTTAATAATTGAAAAAGGTGGTATCTGAAAATCTGGTCATGTGTGGATGGCTAAGATTCTAAGCCAAAACCCTTCTTTTTCACTGGGCAAGTGAATGAAAAAGGAAACTACCATCCAGATTGGGAGAGTTCTAGGTTGCTTTTAACCTGACTAATGAATTACCACTGATAAAGCCTACACGAGACATAAAAGTTGCAATCAGTATCCTTGGCTTCCTAGCATAAAATCAACTGGTGTACGTTGATCTACTTCTGCAAAATAAATTGGAATGACAAAAAATCAGGAGAGTTCTTTTCCTACTCCAAAGTAAAATATATCTTGATATTATTCATTATTAGTAGAGGTAATGTCAAAGCTGTACTTTCAGAATTGAAGTGTTTCAGTTTCTTTGCAGAATGGTGCTTAAAAAGTGCTTATTAATGTACTAGTGGAGGGAAACCTGAGATACATTTTTTCCCTTGTCAGTTCAGCAATCAACTGTAATAAGAGCTGATGTAAAATTTTCATACACTTTAAGGCATTCTTTAATGTCTTTATGCTACTTGAAACACTTTCCATTTTCATTTCACTTAACAGGCATATTGGGATATTCTTTATGCAGATAAAACAAGCTTAAATAAAGTTGTTAAAAATGCCTCCAAGTAAATTGCTTGTATATTCCTTTTACTCTTTTTCCTTCCCTTTCACTTAACATGATTAAACTGAATGTTATAATATAGTTCATGCTAAATGCTTCTGTGATTCATATCAACCTTATTACTGTCAGCTCAGCCAAAACAATTTTGCTTTCACTTGTGCCACTCAACTATGTAGTGGTATTATGGCAAACATGGGATATCTGGATTGAGATGCAAATATGTTTAATCTTTCTCAATAACATTTTTCTCCTTTTTCCACATAGCCTGTTTTTCAGTTGTTTTTTCGTTTAGATTTGGTGGAGGCCTTAGGACTGTGTCAAAATATTCCACTGATGTTCAATAAAAAAGTGCATAAGCTTGCACATTATTTTGTCCTAAACAATGGACTAAAAGAGATTTTGGTAGGGAAAAACATACCCAAACCTCTAAACATAGCTATATGCTTTGCTTCTTGACATATAAACAGATTATGCTGATTGTCTAAACTAATAGAGAGGGGAAACTGATGGAAGTCATCTCTGGTTGAGATTATGGTACTGGAAGGCTTTGCTAATGAAAGGGCAGGTGGATTTTTTGACCCACAGGGGATTTGATGCTGCCTCTACTGCCATAGTCTTTGTATGCTGATCTGGTTGGGAATAAGCTGTGAAGGTGCTTACAAGCTATTTAGGATACCCAGGTTCCCGAGAGCCTTTCCCATGAATCATATTGTACAGAAGGCTTTAGAAGGGTATTGGTTTCTCTTTTTTTTAAAGCTGGTATCAGAGCCAGTAGCATGAATGGCACCTGAATCTGTATCATCTACATGGATGATGTCTCACACCTCAGTTAGAGCTGGGTTGATTTCGTGGTTCCTAGAGTGGTAGTTTTAAGGGTTGTTGATCTCTCAAACATAGAAATATCTTTTAGTGTCTATTGCGTAGTACAAGGAAAAATGCGGATCACAGAAGTGGAATTATGTGGCCAGAAGACAGATGAGTTGTTGTTAGTATGTTGGGCATAGCTGCTAGAGCTACCTTCGAATCTCAACCAGCTGGGAAATTGGATTCCTCACCTTCTCTTGTTCAAACCCCATCTCAAATCTGTTTTGTGCCTGTTTGTTGCTATGTATTTATCTGGAGAGTAGCATACGGATTTTGCAAAGAACAAAAAGTTCTTATCTGTTGTGAGTAGAACAAATCATTGACTGATCTGTTTCTTTGAATCTTTGATCTGGGCTGCTTTTTTGCCTTTTCTACCCCAATTATTTTTCTTGTGTAGAGAGCAAATTTCAATCTCAGAGCAGTAACTTTTTCCTTTCTAAAACTTACAGAGGCTGGATGGAGCCACAAGGTCTTTGGGTGATTCTCTTTGGGTAGTTTAATGGATTTTAAAGAATTATTCTATCCAGTTCTAGTGAAAAGCTGTTACTGGGTGGACACAGAAGGAGATATTTTGAGTTTTCTATTCTAATTGTAACATTGTGTGCTGATCCAGGCCTGATTTATTAAAATGATGTCACATACCTAAATTTTAGGCTGTTTTTGAAAACTGGTATGTAAGTATTCCTAGTAAGACAGGAATATGTTTGACAGGTTGTTTTTCTGTCCTTTGGCATGCTTTCTTGATTCTTCCTCCCACTTACTTTGTCTGCATTTTTTTATTTTCATTGCCTTTTTTCTTTTGTTGCTACTTACTGTTTATCTTTGTTTATCTTCCTTTTCATTAATTGGAAATACTAGCCTCATTAATATGAATTTCATATATCAACCTACTCCAAGGTTTAATAAATAATTGGATTGTTAAAAATACACCAATCTGAGAGAAGTTTTGATTGATTGCGGCTATCTGCCTCTGAAATTTTTGTCAGCACATAGTGAGAAAAGTGGTTTTGGGATACACAAACTCTTGAGTTAGGTTGCCAGTGTGTATTGTCAAATAAATTATGCCTACTGTTTGAAGTAGTAGGAATAAATATGCACTCTTCAGTTAGAACAGTGAGTGGCAGTTTTCTGCTTGGGCATAGGAATCCTCTTGGGGCTTTTCATATGGTGGCAATTATTTCCCTGGCTGCATTAGCATGACTGTAAAGTAAACCAAGTAATAAATTAGGAAGGTGGAGTAGAAGACATAGAGCCTCAGCCTAGGTGAACTGTTTTGAACTATGCAATCATACCTGTGATGCTGTAGAGGAAGGTAAATAATTGTTGGTGCTAGTCAGTGTAGTGCATTGTGACGCTTTGGTTGGTTGCTATCCTTGCAGGTAAAAGAATGAACACGTTGGGGGAGTGTGAGGCAGGATCCTGATTGACTGCAGCAGCAGCAGGCGATTAATGGGCAACAACGCTCTGACAGGAACTGCTGACAAGGCGATAATGAGATTAGCACCTTCTGATTCTTTTATTAACAAGTAGCCAAAGAATCATTTGGGCATGTCAGTAGATAATGATGGAAATTAAGGGACACTCTGGAACCTTTGGGTAGCAGATCATACACCTAGTGCTCTGAAGGGTAACTTGCAGTTTAACTGAATCATCTCCAGTTGCAAATTGTAGTAGTCACTGAATATGATGGTATTAGTTAAATATAAAAAAGAATGGATTTATTACTGCATTTCTTTAAGTATGTTAGTTATTCAGATGTGTTGCAATGCAAGTTTGTTTTATACATGGAACACTTGCTCACTTTGAAAAAGAATGGTCACCCGTAGTTGTACCGTATGAAAATTTTCTTTTTTTAATGGAGCTTTCATGGAGTTGTGAAAGATGACTTGGAGTACTGTTTCCTCATTGCCTTGGTGCTGATATGTAAAAACAATGGCTTTTGGGGTAAGAGAGAGGGAAGTTATTATGACTGGAAGGAAGTATTTGAGACTTAGGAGTAGGAATAAGAAAAATGGAGAAAGCTATAGATAATTTCAATATGTGAATACTTGAGAGGACAAGAGAGTGACAAGAAGTACAAGACTGTAAAAGTAAGCAGATGTGAAAGAGAATGAACGCAAACATATTGAAGATTTTATTTTGGGTCTGGGAGATAGTACATTTGTTTCTGGGAAAAACCTGTATTTAGACCTGTAAAAGGAAACGGGTCTGTAAGTGTGATTGTGGTGGAAGAGTATGAAAAAGAAGACCAAGGCCTAAGGAAAGTAAAAATTTAAAAATAAGAAAGGAAAAGAATAAACAAGAACATGATGAGTTAGACTGTGTGTAGGAGATGGTTTGGCATTTTTCTTACTTTGCTGTTCTTCCAGATAATATCACTGCATAGAAGTTTAATTTTCTTGATGGGTGGGAGAAGGAAATGAATTGATATTTTCAAATATTAATAGCTACAAAGGTATTTTATGAATGCATTTAATTGACTGTTTCATCAACGTTAATTTCATTTGACATGGAAATCTGATAAGAATGTTGCTATGATTTTGCATTTGACCAAATTAAAACAGCTGAATATTTATCATCCTACTCTGAATTGGCTTGGAGGCCCTTTCCTAGGGGCTTACATTGGTGCCGTTGCTCAGGTTGTGTGAATGTGAAAGAAAGCACAGATGTGCAGATTGGCTTGATTTAACCCTCCTTTAGATCAAATTAATTTCAAGATATACCTGATACAAATGCTTACTTTTTATGTCTAATTACAGTCAGGATTACTGTTCTCCACAGTAAACAATTCATTAGTTTTTAGGTTCAGGTCACCTAAGTACTCATGAAACAGCTACTCAAACTTCTGTGGAATCAAAGGAGGTTTTGTAAGTTTGGAACTTCCCACCCTGAGGATATCCTAAGTGCTCCACATGTTGGCTCCCAGAACTTGGCTACCATCACTTTCTTCTTTTTTGAAGACAACATGGGCTTTAATTGTGTTCATGTGCTTGTTGAGGATCGGTGATGCATGCCACTGTCATCCTCTTAAAATTCTCTTTTGTGTGTGGCTTTGAGAGTCTCAGAGTACTCTCCTCCAACTTAAAATAGTCTTGAAATCTCCATTATTTGGATGTTCTGTTTTCTTGAGCAGCTGATAGCTCAGTGTTAGAAGGAAATCAGCAGTGCCAACACAGCAGAGAGAAGGCTGTCTGCTTACCTTTATATTAATATATCTCTAATCATTAAGAAAATGGAAAGAAGAAAAAAGGGAGCAATTCTGAAGTCAAGAATAATGGCTTGCTTTACAGCAGTGTTTTCTTGACATGGCAGAGCTTGCTCATTTGTGTCTCAGACTTTCCTGTTATTCAACCAAGTAAAAGGGTTGTCAATCTGTTTTAAGCGAAGAAAATTGAACTGGGTTTTTCAGGAGTATTGGTCGGCTTAGTTATGCCAAGCTGTTTCTTTGGATGGTAATAATAGATTTGTGCTTCAGCAGTATCTCTGACACAGTTGACTAGTTTTTAAGTTTACTTTTTTTCCTCCCCCCCTTCTGTGAAAAGCAAGTTGCCACCTGTATCTGGAATGAAAAGACGTGATCCAGTTGTTCCTTTTAAAAAACGTTTTTAAAAGAGAAGGTATCTGATTTGGTGTAGTTGAATTATCTTTCACTCCTGTCTTTCTTTGCTAATTTCTCTGTTAGAGGCACATTAGAGTAGTTTGGAATATTTTATCACTAACAATATATTAACAGGGAAAACGATAAACCCGAGGCACTGGTTCTCATAATTCCTTTTTAGTTCACTTATTTTTTTAGCCAGTTTTTACAAACCAAATGTTAATGCATATGCTTGATTGCTAACCACCTCTGGGCATCAAACCTGTTTTTTCTTGAGTGCAATAAGTGATTATCCAACTCATGCTGCTCAGAAAAAGAGGTTTTGTTTTAATAAGCAGTTTGCAGTTTGGCACACAATGCTGAGGAAAGCAACATTATCTCCAGCAGTAAACTCTGCAGTCATTGCAAAGCTTGACAAGAAAATGATTGAGTCTGTTTGTTATACCTTTGTGGTGCTGCCACTGCTGCTGATGGAAATGTTGCTGTTTATTCAGCAATGCAATAACACTTTCTGTAATTTATGGATGCACATTCCCCAGATTACTAAAGGTAATATTGTTGACTAAAGGAAAGTATACGAATGGATAGTTTCGGTTGTTCCTGTCCTTATAAAAGTGATTGACTGTTCACTTTGCACCGGGAAGAATTTGCACAGGCTCTTTCCCTCTTAACAATTACAGATTTCCGTTCCACTGACAGTTACAAATAACACAGAGGATTCTAAGTGGCAAAAATGTACTGACTTCCACAGGTTCAAGGGACAAAATCCTAGAAATTCTGCAACTTGCCCCTCTCAGGTGGTATGCTATTTTGCAGTCGTTTTCTGTCAATAACAAGTTGTGCCCCTATATGCAAGAAAGTTAACACCTTTGTTGTATTTCTGCACATAGGAAGAATCAAGAAGTTGAGAAGACTCTGTATATCTGTCTGTCTTCTCCTCTTTACCCCAATGTATTTTTGGAGAAATAATATTTATTTACTTGGGGGCCCTATCGTGGCTGTGTATTTTAAGCAAGGCTTTTATATGCTGTGGTATTGGTATAGGGAAAAAAAAATCCATGTGGTAGAAGTTATGGTTATCAAATCTGGGGAAGAGGCAACTCCAGCAAGGCTAAAATTTAAGCCTTTGCTCTTCCAACATGAGAAATTTGCTTTCTGTCTTTAACAGACAGGTTCTTTGTTTTGTCCCTCAGTGATGGCTCAGGTGTTGAAGTGCTTCAGCTGCTTTAGAGCTCCTCTTCCAGGGCTTGTAATTTTATGAGAAGTTTTCTCTAAACCCACTTACTACTTGTGTTATGCTGCATTTCACTCTAGAGGTGGTGTTGATCTATGTTTGGAAATGTTAGGACTAAAGGAAAATTTGATGAAACAGATTTAAAAAATATTCCCAAGATGGAAAAAGGAGGATGTGCATCCTTTGTATCCCAGCCAAGGTGGTTGAACTGTCCATAACATCTAGTTAGCTGTTGGTTATCTTCAGGAACTTGGGCCTTTTCTCAAGGGTAATGGTGACTACAGGTTGTCTACAAGTAACTTGTATTTTCCACCTTCATAAGGCTATGTATTTTCATGAGCCAGTGAAAGTAGTTTTGAGACGCGTGCTCTATACCAGAAGTATTTTACCTTGGGTGATGTTTTCAAGAAGCAACGTGCTTAACCTTTGTCACCTGTGTGATGGTATTTGTTTTGAAGGTACCATGATCTCTGATAATTCTGTATTATGTAGGTGTAGATTTCTGTGCCTTAATGGAAAGTCTTCAGCAGTCTGCTCCAACTTTCTTTCTTGTAATTTTGCTGACTGTCAGGGCAGCCTACAGAAACAGGAGTTGCAACTTCACTGGAAACAACAGTGGAACTAGGTTGTTATTTTTCTTGAAAAGTTGCCTGTTAGGAAAAAAGAATCTGAATATTATTTTGTAATTCAAACACTTTCTAAGTGCTAGAAATTGCTCACACATTCTGTGTATTTCTTTTACTGTAAAATAATATTTGCTTTCCTTTTTTCCCCCTTCCTCCTCTTAAGCAAAAGTAAGGCAGCCCTTAACTGTCCACAGGAATTGTAAAAGACTGTAGGGCTGTGCTGCTGTTTTTGGACTTTTTTTTTTTTTTGTTTAACATTTTGCATAAGAGTATTCCTGCTTTCCTACTTTCTGCACTAAATCATCACAGAAAGGAAATGAGGGACTTGTCAGCCAGGCTTGAATACAGAAAAAGTTGAATTTTCAGTATCTTAGGTCATGTATCAAATATAGAGAGAGCACTATAGGTACAAATGTGAAATAGCACTCAACTACTAGCACTCAACCAGTGCTATTATTTGCACTGGTCATCAACTTGCTCCTTTGCTAAGTGACTTGGACAGTTAAGTTTTCCCATAATAACTAAGTTAAAAGGAAATAAAGCAGTTTCTTTGAAGTCTCATTGGCTGAATATATAGTTTATACAAATTATACATGTATTACTAATTGCTCTTATTATCCAGCAGTTTAGTAGAAGGCTCTTACTTTTGAATCTTTATAAACTATCATTGTAAGCCACTTTTATTTTCAGCTAAAACACACAAATAACTTTTTCTGTCCCTAATCATGCATAATTTAATGAACATTTTTTCCAGGCTTAAAGACAGCTAGTTTGATACCTCATATAGCATATCCTGCTTTACTTACAAAGTGATCTTGTGGGGAGTTCACAGAATGAATTGAAATTGTATAATTTTAAACATCATATCACTTTCATCATCTTTGTGGAGTCTCCTTGCCAACTTCAAAAATCTTTTGGTATAAACTCCTTTCAGAAAGATCTTTTTGAAAATACTGTGTTCCCTTTAGATCCCTTTGTAAGGGTTAGCATTAAGTGCTGTGCCTTTCACTTGCATAATGCTGCTTATGGAAACACTGAACACTTAGCTAATGTCTGTGTGGATTTCCTCTAGAGCTGGACTGCAAAATGCAGCTTGAAAAGCCTTGCTGGTTTCTAAAATTGCAATTTTGCTTTTTTAACAACTCAGCGAGGGGAAAAAAATAAAGCAACCTCCCAAAGTAAAACAAAAAACTCTTGAACTTGTATCAGCAAGAGTGGCATTGAGTAACAGCTCCAATGAAATGGATGCATAACAGCAGTGCAATCTGGGATATTGTTTAAATACCGTAAAAAGCCTCGTTCATTTACTCTGTCTGAGCACTGTAGAGAAAAATGGTGTGGTAATCCTACCATAGCAGGTGGTACTACTTTCGTATCAGTATAAAATGAAATTCTGTGGATGGCTTTTTTTCTTATTCACTCTTTTTAATCTTTAAATAAGACGATTGGTAGCCTGTTGGCAAGAAAATGGGCCCTGAATTTTTATTCAAAGTTATACAAGGATGATAGTTGGAATTTTTGGCAGGAGGCAAGCCATTGCTTTTCAGAAAATGCTGTCAGGGGAAGCTTTTTCTGAGTTACCTGCTGGGTCCAAGCTCTTTTATGTTGTTGTTGTGACAGGTAGATTTATAAGGCTTGAAATTTGTACAAATCAGTTGTCATTCAGTGCAAGCTGTCAATGTGTCAAGCTGTCATGCCTGCTGTGAGGGGATGCCTGAGGGGGTGTACAAGGGGGCAACCATGGAGAAAGGAAATGAGTTCAAACAGACCTGAAATGGAGCTCACTTCTTTGGGTTTTCTGCCCCTGTAGAGCTGGCATTGATTTTTCTTGATGTTGAGCAACAGCAAACCTTAAATGACATGTTGTTAGCAATCTAAAGTTGCTGTTTATTGTCTTTTAAATGGCAGCAAATCATGCAGAAGAGAATATAGTGTGTGTTTCTGAGTTGTGCATGTTTAGCAGCATCCTGTTCGTGTCACTTTCCTGGCCTGGCTGGTTCAGCTGGAAGAACTGCTGCTGCTGAACTGATGAACACAGCTTTATGAAGAGTTTTGCAGATATGATCAGAAGTGCCGCAGTCTTCTTTTTAAGGACTGAAGATCTTTAGTGTCCATGAAGTTCAAATGGGAGAATATCAGAGGTGTTTATGTGGCAGAAATGGACATTTGATGTGCTTGTGTTTATTAGAAGGTACACTGTTAGGTTGGTTTATTGATCACATTGTCTGGTGCTTGAGGACGCCTCATAGGAAAGATCAGTTGTTGAACTAGAGCCACCCTGCCCCACCATCTGACTGCTGAGCAGTGCTAATTTGATTGTGTTGTCATCTTCCAATCATTTCTTGAGTAAACCAGAATAAAACCTGAGCTTCCTAATACCTGTGCAGCTCCTGCATCGTAAGTGTTTACATTTGATGAAGACTGCACACTTGCTTTGACTGCAAGCTATGATGGCAAAGCCTTACACAGCACAGCTCGTGTCACTTTACTCTTCAGGGTGGCAGTATCAGTATATGTTAACTCTATCCTGGTAAATATCATTAAGAGCTGCATCCCTTGAATGATGGAGCATTTCCTGTGTGTGACCTGGCCTCTCTCCAGACTTTGTACTCTCTCCACATCTGGACAGGCTGTATTTGCTTTAATTAGTCATAAGATTTTTGGCCCATTCAGTTGATTCTTCATCCATCAAGCAGTACTGGGAGGGGGGAAAAATACTGGCTAGGGATGAAAACTGGGAAGGTGACATTTGAGCAACAGTCAGCGTCTAGAGGTAAAAAAATTAATCAAAGATTTCCATATAGCCGTTACCAGCTGGCATTCATGGCCTCTGAGCCGTTGAGCTAAAAAGTCTACAGAGAGGCACATGGCGCAGCTGAGTTTGTCTTGTAAAAGCGCAGCTGTCCAAAACATGACAGCTACAGCATTAGCAGGGCCATTAAGAGGTGTAGAACATTTCCAGGGAAATGATTTGAAAAATGACAATGCTGGCTCCTGTGTGATATTAATTATACCCTGTGCTCATGGCAAATAAGCTAAAATAGTTGGCAAGAAAGACAAAATGAGGTGTCTTGTTTCTGATAGTCATTTTGATCAGTCATAGTACAAACTGGTATAGCTTTTTAAAGAAACAATAGCACTAATGGACAAGCAACATTTCCAGATGAGTTCTTTTTGAATTCCTCAAAATAAAAAGGCTAAGCTGCAGCCTGTAGGAAAAGGTAATGCATGAACCCTGAAAGCCGAAATAATGGCAACACTCTTAACATCTAAGTTCTGGACCATATGTCAGAGAATACTTCCTGCACGGCTCCTGAAAAGCTTCTAAACAACAGCATAAGGCCCATAGTGTGAAACAGTCACATACAAACCCAGGAAAATTTGGCACTGCATGAATCAAATGTCTTGAGTTGTTCTATAGTGAAGAATGAAAGACATTCTGATAGCATGTGAATAGTGTTGAAATAAGACAAAAAACTACGTTGTGTGGGTATAGACAGAACCAGGTATAAGCTGGATGTTATTTAAATGGTCCTCTAGGAAGTGATGTTATATTTCTTCCTGATAAAATGTGTTTATATACATACCCTGCCCATGTATTTGTGGATGCAAAAACTTAGGTGGCACATATTTATGCTAATTAGTAGCATCTTTGAAATACTCATGATTATTTTCAGTATTTAGTATTTTGCATCTGAATTCCTTTGAAGGTATGCATGTTTCTTGTAAAAGAAGAATTACAGCCATGACTCCTTTGATTTCACCTGGAAATAATTCTCAAGGTTTTGTTTTTGTATTGGTAATGCTATGTATGCTGATGTCTGCTCTTGCTATTAGGCTCACACAGATGCCAACTCCTTGACCATCAAACAGCTGATGAGGTTGTGTGTTTCCTGTAGAATACATTCTGCCCCCTTTCCTGGGAAAGGACTGGAGTAGGATATTAGAGGGGAGTGTATCTGATTAGGAGGACCAAAGCACCGTGATCTGAAGCGCACACGGGCTGCACTGGTCTTGCTCTTCTTTTTGCTTTCTTGCAAGATATATTTTCCATCATAATCTCATGGATATTATGTTATTGCTATGGCATTATAAGTCAGTTGAGTGGAATGCTCTAATTGAAAAATGATCGTGTTTACTTCTTTATTTATTGGAATTTCTGGTTTTTGACTTTGTGCTTGAAGTAGCTAATGCTGTCTGTTGCTCATTCCAAAGAATTATGAACCCAATATAACCACGGTCCTCTCATAGTATGAAAGACAGTTTTCAGCTTGGCTATTCAGCTTTCATTGATGAAAGAGCCAAGTTGCTTTGATTTGCCAGCTCTACTATTGAGCAGCTTTGGTAGGAAAAAAATAATAACCCTCATATCTTTACATTGCTGCATGTACAGTGGGAAACCTACTGGTGTTACATAGACTTGAGAGGGGGAGATACTTCTCAGCCACCTATCTAATATAATTGGTCTTAAATTGTAATGCTTTCAGACTTTTTTGAACTGATAATGCTAAGTTTAAATTCTAACTCTGTACTAGGGATTAGAATAGAATTTTTCTGGGAAACAGTTCACTGTGCTGCCACAGTGCACTTTTTCCTCTTCTGTGAGACTCACTGCTGCCAGTCAACATACAAACTTTAGGTGGTCCACAGGTCTGATCCTGTTAAATTAATCTCATAAAGAGGTTCATAATAAATTACAGTTTGCAAATAGCCTGTCATAAATGAAAACACAAGTGTAATGATGATAAACTAAGCATAGTTGGTCATTCTAAATACTTTGTGTTGCAAGAGATTTCCCCCTGTGTAGCAAATTCTATTGAATAATGTTGAATTTATGTAAATAAGTACTGCCTTTCTCCCTCAAGATAATGGAACTTTAAAACTTCAGATTTGCAGCAGGGCAGGGCTTTAACACCCTGTGGAGACAGAGACCCAGGATCATTCCTGAATTCGTTTTTTCTATGCCTATACATGAAAAGAACTCCAATTTGCTGGCTTGCCCCAGGAAAACTATTCAATAGGCTTTTCTCTAACACTGGTGAGCAGAGCTTTTTTCTTGGTCTGTGGATCAAATACATCACACTGCTCCCTGCACTGATCCTGTAGTTAAATTACCCTATATAAACAACTCTTTGTTATTCCTGCCTGTGAAAAATGTTGTGTTCTTTTGGTAAAGAAGAAAATAGACCTGGAAATAGAAGGTCACAAGCAGGTCAAAGTGTTTAGCTGAAAGGCTGGCAGAGTTTCAAGCAGCGAAGTTTTGAGATCTAAGATTGAGATTTAGTTGAGATGGAAGTTAAATTTTGTTCCTTTTTTTTTTTTTTTTTTAAGTGTCTGGTTACAAGATTAAGGAGAGAAATCTACTAAGGTCAGTGTAGACTATTTGAAAAGATGCTTAAATGTTTTGGCTCTGCTATCTATTAATCCTTTACTAAATGTGTCGATCGTGAGAAAAAATACATACTGTTATAGCACCAAGGGCAGAGAAAATGTCTTAAAATTACAGTGTGTAGCAAATTAGAGTCTACTTACTATTTTCTTTTTCCAGAGCTGAGGCAGTCTGTTTTTCTTTTACCTTGTTTACCTTGAAAACATGCTTTAGTGCCTGTGGTGTTTCTGTTAACCTCCTTGAACTCTCATGATTTCATTCATGTGATTTGTTATTGAATGACCTTTCCAGGATTTTACAAAACACGACCTTTTCTTGTCAAACATTCAAAGGTTTGTAAAGAAAGGCTGTCATGGGGACAATACTTGTTTTGCTAATTATAACGAATGTTTCCAAACATCCTTGAAAAAGTAGATTCATATTTCTTCAGCCATTGATAGTTCTTTGTTAAAGTTTTTTAAAAGTATTTTTTGAGTAAACCACTAGTGCACAGTGTTTTAAGAATAAATGGTGATGAAGTATTACATGTCCCAATGCGGTTTGATTACAAACCTTGTCAAATGAAAGTGTAATGAAGATACTACTAGAGTTGTGAATCTTTACAGCTGTTTTCAGGTGACTTGGAGTTGTCATACTTTCAGAAATTTTATAATACTGGCTAGGGCATTCTGAGATCAGACTCCATACAGAGGGCTGGTTTCTTTTCCCCAATGCTGTTTAATTAAGGTCATAAAAAGTCTTCTCTTGCTTTAAGAGAAATTAAGCATCATAAGAGCAACTCCTAAAGTATTTCCATTGTGAGTGCAACTGAAAGAAAAGTAGTTGAGCAGTGGATACAAAATGCTTTAAAACACATGGAAGAAATCTGTATTCTTACAGAGCTATGCCATATTAATGGATGCAATACAAAATGTGTTCTTAAAATAAAAGTACTGATTCTCCATTTTTTTTGAATGAAGGCAACGAGCAGACATGAGGTGACTATGAAAAGACTATAAAAAGAAATGCAAGTATTTTGCTGTTATTTTGGAGTTTCTGGGGGTTTTATTATTGTTGGGTTGTTTCATTTTTGCAAACATGTCTTTGGTCAAATATAAGTTCGCTAATGTATTGACCTCATATC
Organism: Calcarius lapponicus; assembly: GCA_039654755.1. Lineage (NCBI taxonomy): Eukaryota > Metazoa > Chordata > Aves > Passeriformes > Fringillidae > Calcarius > Calcarius lapponicus. The sequence continues at coordinate 3,193,091 of CM077469.1, read as the reverse complement.
ACAGTTTCTTAACCTACCAGTGTCCAAAAATAAGGCTTTTATAAGTTTATATAAGCAAGAATGCTATACCATGTGGATCACCTGCAGGGGGAAAAATTAGGTAGAATCTTTTTGCAGAATTTACATCTTTTTACAAAAATATGAATTTGCTTGTATTTTTGTACGTATGTGCAGCTCTTTGTTTTAACCCCGAAGAAGAGTCATTGTAGGTGGTAGCTGGTGACATTTCTTTTGAGGTTGAGTTGTCTGTTAATTCAGAGTCTAATTTTGTCTTTTCTTAGAACTTAATTGGAGGTAGCATAGAAGCCGCTCCTTTTCTATGAAAGTGTTGCCTTTTCTCTTTCCAGCTCTTCCATCATTCCCTTGCTGACGAATGGCTTTGAGTTTTTTTCTTCCCTGTTGACATTAGGCACAGTATTGCTCTGAATTACCAGTTTACAAAGTGAGGTGTGGTGTCAATGACATGTAATTAAGTCTGTTGTATAGTCCTGACATTTACTGCTTATGTTATGCTGTCTAGTTTGGTTTGTGAAGAGCAGGAAATGGTCAGCAAATAATAAAGCAAACAGGAAAACTTGAACATAAAGACCCCTCATAGACAAGCTTAAGAATTGCTAACTTTCCTTCAGCAGAGAGATGTGGTAACATTTGCACCTCTACTCTTCAGTTTTATTGAATCTGCCGTAAATAAGTCTCTCTGTTGGCATATGTCCTCCATCCTCCCCACCCAATATAATTCCTATCTAAGTATCTGAAAAGCTGAGGAAGAGGTAACCAAGGGCAATGCTTATGTTTGCAAGCAGTCAGACAGTTAGCTAGCAAATACATTCAAGGAAAATTGGGAATTCCATGATGAACAAGATTAATCTACTGATCTGTTTGCTGATGCCTGGAATTCAGAATCCATGTTTTAAATCTAGATAATTTGCGCTCAGGTCCTTCTGTGGTCTTAATTTAAAACATAAAGATTTCAAGAATATCTGATGTATGAGCAAGTTCTTTATGTAAAGAAGTTAACTCTCACTTGTTGTCTCGCCCATGAAACTGTAATTAATCTTTTGAAATACTGTCACACTGCAGCCACCACCCCCAGCAGTTGCATCTTCTCAACTTGTTGCCCTTAAAGGGCTGCTCTGCAGTTTTCTGATATTTTTTGTTAAATCCAGTTCCTACTTCCCTTAAGTGAAGGCTAGACCATGTTTTTGTGTGTTCTGATGCAGCAGTGTGTGGTATTTAGCCTAACTCATTTGTGAGGAAGAGGACTTTTGGTGTCTTGGCTGTCTGTCTACATACTGATTTATTGATTTTTTTTTTTTTTCTGCCTGTATTTTTCCTGACTCCTGTTTAAGGCAGCCCATCCAAAGCAGACCTGTGGCTCTTTTGCCTCACACTATTTTTCCAGAAATTGAGCTCTTTCCATGTAGTGGAGAACAGAAGTTCAGTGCTGTCTTCCATGGTACAGTGATGCATCTGTGGAAGCTCAGAGAAGATACATTTTTGTTGTATGTAGGGCAAAAGTTCTTGTTGTGAGGATCACAGCCAGCTGTGGGGTGGGAGGGGAAAGAACTGTGTTCCTGTTTCTTGGCCTTCTGTCTGTCCTGCTGGCAGTCCTGCTGCAGGGGGGTCAGTGGCTGTAGCTGTGCTGCTGAATTTCAGCAGCAGAAGGCTCTGGCTGGGCCTCCTGGCCTGCAGGCCACTGGGATGAGGAAGGGCAGTGGTGGTGAAAGCTGCCATTAGCTTTTAAGATTAAGTATGGCCAACCTTTGTTCTGGCTAGCTGCCTTTTCCTTTTGTAATTGAAATTCTGTTAGACTTAGAAGGGAATTGATAATGACAAAAGGAACTATATTTTAGTTCCTAGAGTTCATTATATTTTAGTCTGTATAACATCTAAGGTCTTAGTCTGCCACAGAACCAACACCATCTGGAAAATATATTTGCTGGATAACCCTCTGTTTATTCAAAGGCTTAAAATCAAAGGAAAGTCTCCATCAAATAATTATCTTCTGTTTGATTCTGTGCCGTCTTTGACCATTTAGTATAAATAGATACATGAGAGAAATTCAGACTAGTACTACTCATAAAATTCTAGAAGTATTTACATTTATATTTTCAAAAGTGTTTCCAACTTCTTTTTTGAAGTCCTTAGGAGGCTTGGGATAGAAATGCTTTTTCACTATTTTCACTAAAGTCTTTGCTCTTTTATAAATCAGCAAAGGATGTCAGCATGTGAGCAATGTTGTCCAATAGGTTATTTCAAACATGTGAAGGTATTTATGATGGGTAGTTAGATTTCAACTCTATCTACCCTGGCTCATTACAAAAGAGTGTGCCACTGTGTGTGACATAGAGCTTAATAAGTTTATGTCGTCAAAATTTATGCAATTAAAATTTGTATAAGCACTAAAGAATTACTAAATGTGTCTTTTGGTGTGCGTGACAGCTGATTTTAAATGTGACTGTAAGATAGCTTGAATACAGTGCTATAATAACTGATTTGATTTATGTAAGCTCTAAGGCCAGGTGTTTGTATGAGAAATGCATTTGGACTTGCATTTGTTCATTTCAGAATCAAAATATGAGGGGGCATGAGTTTAAGTCGCTAGTGATTAAAAGAATGATACTTAAAGTATGAAGAAAACACAAACTATCAAAAGCTCAAAATTTGAATGAAGACAATCTCTTACCATTTTCTTTTTCCAATTTTTAAATCCCTTTTTGTTGTTTTCCGTGTTTTAAATTATGCAGCAATAACGACATGCTGGTTATGATAGTAGTTACTTCTGCGTAATAGAAATTAGTTTGTCCAATCCATCCCATCACATCTCTACTTTAAAGTCTTGATGCTGCTGTGTGGTTCCTTCTCTAGAGTAGGTCTCCGTTATAGATTTTGTGCTTTGGGCAGTGGATGTACCCCAAATACCAGAGCCAAAATCATAGTCTGTGGAGATTGTGTAGACTTCTTTTCATGACTGTATATTTTTGGATATAACTGTAATCGTGTATGTAATGGTAAGTTGAGAATGAAGGGGAGAAAGAATGTTGCATGCTTTAAGTAAATATAAACAGTTACAAAAAGTGTTCAGCTGTGGGGAAACAACGACTGAATGAGAAATGTGAAGAACTTTGTGCACTTACTGGCTAATGGATGTCAGGCAGTGTGGTGATTTGCCTGCTTTATGGTTATTGAAAAATAATATACAGTGATTATGCAGATTTGACACCCAAACAGTCTATAGGGAATAAGCATAAATGTATGTGGGGGGAGAAGGCTATAATTCACTTTCAGCATAATTCTTATTCAAAGTGGAGCTGAAGCAAGATGTACTCCAACAGTGAAGGGACCACTTGCAGCCTTGGCATTGTGCTCTCTTCCACCTGGCTTTACAGACCAGGCTCATAGATAAACTCATAGAACTCAGAGCATCCATCATGGGTTATACAGCTGTTGCCATGAGCTTAGTTGCTCTAAAGTGTGTATGCTGGAATTTTAAGGAAAAAGAAATTTAATCAACATCTGATGTGCAGGCACTTAAATGAGTGGCATCCATTTCCAGAAGACTCTCCCCCTTCCACCTTTGATTGCAGGTGCTGTGAAGAAATAGAGATGGACTGTTAGTGATGGAGTGATAATGAGGATTTTCTGCCCAGATTTGGGCTCCTCTTTCTAGTGGATAGACACAGTAAAAATACAATTCCTCCATCTGAAGAGTGTTCAGTGTTGACACAGGATTTTTCACCCTTAACTATAAAACTTCCATTGTCTTGGAGATCATTACAGTGCAGCTCATTGTGGAGTTTATTTTTAGAGGGGAGTAAAGAGCAAACTGTGGGGTGCTTTTAAAAAAAGAAGACAAAACATTTTATGCATGGACAGTTACAGCTGAGGGTTATTATCCTGGCATTAGTTTACATCTAATAGTCTGGCATACATTTTCTCTCTTAATGCTTTCAGGAAAAATCTAGAATATCAGCAGAGGACAGCCAAATGAAAATGACTGTTGACTAAAAAAGTTTGAGTCCATTTCTTACTCCATAAAGCTGACTTATGAAAAGGCTATGACAGAAAGTTATTTCATTCATAGATAAATCTGTGCCCTATGTCAGTGTGTGTGACTGGTAGGAGCATGTGCTGGATGGGATAAAAGACAGGGTCAGTGTAGGGAACTGCCCTGAGAAGAAAAGTCGTGTGAAAACACTTGTTAGGCTCTTTCAGATGGGCAGCCTATGGGTGAATGTGGCTGGTGGGTTTATTGAGGATGAAAGTCCTGGAATTCAAAGTTGTACTGTAGAGCTGGGCAGTGACTATGAAAGACACACCAGTCTTCACTCTGAGCCTCCAAAACTTTACATTGGTGTATATTTACCAGCATTTTCCTGCGAATCAGAACAATGGAGCTGAGCCCTGTTTTGGGGGTAGGGGGGAGGGGGAAATAGAGAAGAGCTTGTGCCAGACTAGGTAGGATGGATTATTTCAATACTGAGATTTTTCAGGTCCATTTTTCTTTATTCCCTCCCCTACTTAAAAGGTTTACTAAAGTACTTTTTTCATAACAGTCTTCTGTGGTAGTGAAGTGAGAGAAGAACAGAAATGCCCAACCTGCAGTAAGCTGTTTTATTTTATGGTTTCCATCAAGTATTGCAGAATGCAGAGTTTGGCTACTGCTCAGGTGCTAAATTGAGGAAAATTGCATATGCTGTAATTTGGGCCTTCTTTCATTAGGAAATTTTTCAATAGCAAGAAAGAAGGTGCTTGTTAATTCACAAAATGTTGCTTACTAATTAGAGCCTGTCATTTTGGATATTTTGCACATTGGTCGTGACAAAGTACCCTGTCACTTTGGAGTCTTTGTAAAAGAGCCTGACCTGGCCTGGAGTTGGCTGTCTCTTCAGCACTGCAGTGGCTCTTTCCTTGGCCCTTGCACCGTGGCATTCACTTCCTTACATGTAAAAGCCTTATTTGAGCAATTTTAGTCAAAGGTTAAAAACCCATGAAGAAAGCCAGTCTTTTAACTGCTCAGCTCCTTAACCACGTTGTGCTCCATGCCCCCAAGGACTCCAGTCTTATCTTTGCAGCTGGACATCTGCCAGGAACTCTTCATTGACACCACAGGTTTATAGTTATAATAAAAAGGACATGTGTGTACCAATAACATGTTATGTATCTGAGTCAGAGGTTGATGTTGAGGGCAGGATTTTCAGTAGTTTGCTCTCTGGAAGCTACCAGTGAAGTATCTAGGTGAATAGAAGCCTTTTTCAATCATGCAGTTGACCTTTGGAGCTTTTGCTTCAGACTCACACAGTTGTTAGAGTTATGTAATAGTGAAATTGAAATTAATTGAATTGCTAATATATGCTTTTGCATAGCTTTAGGAAAAAAAACCAAACCCACAGGACACAGTGTCTAGATCCAAAACCTCACCATGTATGTTCAGGCTAGTCTTGATATTCATACCAAATGATGCAGGGGTGCATGAGTTGGTTTGCTGGCTGGTTTTTAAAAGGGGAGAGGATGGGGCCTGTATGTGTGAGGAGAGAGATAAGCAGTCTTGTCAGTCTTGTTTAGTTCGCAGTAGCTGATATTTTTCCTAGAAGATGAATAACAGATTTGCTTTTGTGTTTATAACTGTCGTTATAAGCAGTTATTTTTTGCAGCTCTTAATTTTTGTTTGGGCGTCCTAAGTGCCTTGGATTGTGGGCATGAGACAATTGACAATCAATGTGTGAGATAGAAAAGGAATTGCAATTTGTTCTTTAGGCCTTAGGGAAAAAAAAAGAAAGAGATACACAAAGTAAATTTTAAGAGTTATGAGTTTTGAGTTAAAGCCAAAGTATCAGCTTATTAATTTTTCTGAAATCTTTGATGGAACAATAAACATGGCTTTTTGCCTCTATAAGCTGCCATTTTTTGCTTCCTTTTTTCCAAGATTACCCAAAGTGATTTTGAGGATCCACTCTTATATAGCTAGAGCTTATGCTGCTGAAATGATTATTCTTATTTTTGACAAATCAATATTCTTATTTTTGGTAATTTTTTTTTGTTTTGAACATAGGCAATTAGCACGGCATAATGGTTTGTGGATATGCAAGTTGTCACCGATGTTGGTTTTGTTTTTTTTTTTTCCTAAGTTTTGAAACATAAGAGCATCTTTTACATTAAAAAATAATAGTCATTAAATGGAAACTGTTTATTTGGCTACAAGCCCTGAGTGTGCAGGAGACATGTTAGTAAGTCACTGACATATGGATGTGATCGCTGTTGCTTTGACCAGATTTGGTTTCTGCAGAGTGCGTGAGAAGGGAAGATAAATTTTGCCCTAGTAATACTGTAGTGACTCATAAATAAATGGTTACCCTTTGGTGCTTACAGTTTTCATTAAAGCGGCCTGAGCTTTGTTATTGACACCATAGGTTGCCTATTCAGGGAAATGCAGTAAAATTTATCAGTGTGCTTTCTACACCTAATAAATCATCCAAACAGGGAACCATATGGCAGATAAGACCTTGAAAATGTGGCTTCAGCATGTGAAGAGTCAAGTTGCTGAAATCTTGAATGATTACAGCCTATGCATTTTCCCCTGGAATATCTTATAGTTATTTTACATGCCATTTTCTTGTTCATCCTATTGCCTTTTTGTCTCTCTCTCTCTCTCTCCTTCTTCCCCCTCTTCTTTTTCAGCAGTACTGTGATTTCAGAAAAAAGTGGAAAGCAGATAAGACATTTTTATAATGCCTTGCTGGTAGGAGGAAGAGGGGCAGGGAGGAGCAGAGACTGATGGGAAAGGATGATATATGTGGCGGCTGTGTCCCAACTCTCCTCTAGCCCATTGTCATTAATCATGGCTATTAGTTTTTTCAGAGCTGCCTTGTCTGCACAGTGCCTCAGAAAAGCCATTGTTTTTTCATGCCACAGTCCAGGGAAAGCAGCGGGGGGTGTGTGTGGGTATGGATGGGACCTTCTGTAGTACTCCTTTCTCCTGTCTGCCTGAATCCATATTTTTTCTCTCTTTTTTTCCTTCTTTTTTCTTTTGTTTTCTTTTTCTTTTTTTACCTCTTTTTTCCCTGCTTTTTTTTTTTTTTTTTTTTCCTTTCCTGCCCCTTTCTTGAGGGGAAAACGCCCTCACTTGGCTGTTTGTATCTGTGTGTAGGCACTTATCTGGTGACATAAACATAGGTCAGACAATTGTAATACATATTCACTGACTAGTCGCTTTGGTATGCACTCTGCCATTGTAAGGTGATTTTTTTGAAAAAAGAGAAAGACTTGTACTTGGACACCTTCTAATTGGAGGGCATTGGCAAGATGTGAATACCTATCTATGATACATTTTAAGAGGCATTTTTAAAATCTCAGTGTTCTTTCTCCCTCAATTAAAAAGACAAAGGCAGTTTTTGTCTAAAGTTGGTACGGTTATGCAGCTGCTGTGTCCTTGACTGCTTCTTGGGTAGACAGAAATGAAAATCTTCCCTTAAAAGTGCCCTTCTAATAAAAACAAAAGCAAGTGGAGAAAAAACTCCAAACTTCCATAGTGGCAGAAAGATTAAAACGTAGTCAATCAAACATCTGTCTAGAGTATGCTTTCAAAACATTATAATGGAGTTTGTTGTTCTAAAAACCTTCACAAATATGTACCGTGTAAAATACATAAACAGCATGACTGATAATAGCATTTATACATCCACAGATTGGCAGCCAAGGTTCAGCAAGGATTTGTATTTTGAAAACTCAGACATGTTATTATAAGGGCAAAGGAAAACTTGTGAAGGTACAAATTTTGGTTTCATTTCATTACAGGGAAAAGTAGCATATTGGAAAATTGTTAAATTTTGGCTTTTAGAACATTTACAGTATGAACATGTGTGCATGATCTAATTACACTTCTGCAGATTAAAAGGAACAAAATGTTAAAGCAAGTGGTCTTCCTCTTTACAGTTTCTACTCTATAATAAAGCAGTAATGGCTTGAAAGTAATAGATTTCACAAACAGTGGTGCCAGAAGAGAAAAGTACTAATTCTTTAAAATATTCAGTATTATAAATATGTATCTCTTTGAATCAAATGGCATGTTGATCCTTATGATTATAAAAGTCCATGTGCTTTGATGTCTCTGGAATTAAGACATGTCATCAGGAAACTTATAAGAAAAGAATCAGTATATTTTCCATCGCTGTTTTAGAGAGCTTTAGTGTCTGAAACGTTAAACCAAGCACTTCCAACCTTCAGGTGAAGATGAAGCTCCTGCTACAGGATGGCAAGAAAACCATTCTTGCCATCATAATGCCTCTCTGATGCAAAATATTTTTCTTTTTGTAAAATTGTTCTAATTAGCAACAAGGTCCTTGGATTTTTAGGGCAACTGTGCTTCTGATAGACTTGCTCTGTAGCAAACTGGGCTACAGTTGTTTGTGAAACTTCTGCTATACATAAGTGATTTGATTGCTCTTTTTTTTCCCCTCCTATTTTGCTGATATCACTGTGGTAATATATTTCTGCAGGAAGCCCAAATAACTTTGTTTTCTCAATCTGCATATGAATACAGAAGGGGAAGTTGGGATCTTGAGCAGATTTTCATGCAGTTTGAGCCTTGTAAAGCTGTTAATATTGTACACTAGGAATATAGTCTCTAGGGAGATTGGTTTTAAAATGTGGTTTCTGTGGTTGCTTAGCTATGCTAACATGGGATGATTAAAATTCCTCCTCAGGAAAAAACCCAACTTTTTCCACTATGCTTTAAGAAATCCTAACACTGGTGCTGTGGGCTGGTGGTTACCAAGCCCTTGAATTCATAAGAAATTTATGTAAATTATTTTACTAGAGAAATGAGAAGATTGACTGTTTTACTTAAGTAGTTTTTAGTGGAAATTTTGCTAAGTTTAAGTTTCTACTGAAAGTACTAGGCTGTGGTAGGATCACTCTGTGTGCCTTAACTGGAGCCAAAAAATGGGCATACAAAGGCATTCTCCATGGTTAGATGGGCTTTAGTTTCTGATCTAGTTTCTGTGTTTTGTTTACTTTTTATTTGTCTAGTAAACAAGTGCATGTTTTGGTTGAGATTGCAGTCAGTATCAATGTGGGATTTTGAGAAAAGATTTGGAATGCTACAAATAGCACTAAGGTGCATGTGTCAGTAGTCTGTCCATACCTGAAAGAGGGTTTGGGTGAGTGAGGTGACCTGGTGGATCAAAATTTGCGCTTTTGACATAAGAATTTGTGTTTCCTTCCTGCCAATGTGGTGTAGAATGAGCAGGCAGTTGCAAACTTTCCAGTAAGCTGAGTGTTTTTCTTCAGTTCTGTACAAGTGATTTCCTCTTAGTTTTCTTGCATGCTTCACTATTACAGCTTGTCAAGATGAGACTTTAGTTTTTCTGTAGGCAGCTGTGGGATGAAAATTGTTATAATATTCCTGGGAAAACCTTCACTTACATGACTCTAAAACACAAATCCACTGACTGTCTTGCAAGCACCTATAGTATAAATTGCCATATCCCCTGTATTGCCTAGTGTTTGCCCCAAGTCTTTGTTCTTGAGGGCTAAGTGCACTTTTAAATCTTCATCTCCATCTTGTTCTGTTACTTTTCTTGTCCAAGCCTTGCTTATTTTATCCCTCTTATTTTTTCCTGTTGTCTTCTTCAGACTCTTGTCTCCACCTTCTCATATCATAAGGCGATTACCCCAGACACAACAGTATGTACTCTATGCTCTTAGTCTTTCCTGGAGTTAATCTTCTCATTTTCAACATCAGGAAGGAAAAAATCCCTGAAACATGACTATTACCAGATTTGCTTCTATCCTTCTGAGTATCAGTGAGCATCTGGCATGAAAGATATATTCTTTTAAATTCCTGGGCTGCTTTTATCAGGGATTTTTAGAGAGAAAACTGTGTTTTTATGTCCTTAGTTCCTTATTTTGACACTGGCCCTCCACCTTTTTAACACCTAGGCAACAGGTATGCTGTATGGTATGCTGAACAGGTGTATTCAGGAAGGGCAATTTAAAATATATTTTGGATTATCTTGAAGTATCAATAAAGATGGGTGTGGGGAAAAGAACCAAATTGTTTTTTCTCTTAGAGACAAATTATTTTATGTGATAAAAAAAAGTGTATGTGCATGGCAGTGCATACAGTAATCAAAATTATGTGGAAAAAATAGCAAAATTTGTTTTAATGCATTTGCTTTAATATATCACCTATTTTATTACATTGTAATCACTGAGTAAGGAAGTATGTTCTGTGAGGGGGAAAAAAACCCAGTAACAGTGATTTCTGTATAGTACTTTGGAAAAAACCAAACCCAACCATCCTCCTTGCTTATGAATTATCATTCTATTGGCTAAATTAATATTTTTTCAGAGATCTTTAGTGATGAACACTGAAATAATGACAATAAAGCAAAACAATTAAATCAAGAAAAAATATAAGCCTAAACAAGATTTTCCTTGAGATATCTGAGAAACTGGGAGCCTGAAACAGCATAAATAAGTAATGTTATTCTGTGGTGTGTATACACAGCATTGTGTTCTGCCTTTTCTACAATTTTTATTTTCTGCAAAGTCATATGTTTTTAGCTGTGATTGTGGCCTGTGCCAAATGGTTCACCTTGTCTTGTGTAATGAGTATAAACAACTGGTCACTGCACTGACCAATGAAACTAATAAAGATGTATGGCACTGTGCTGGCTTAGAGAGTCACATACACAGTCTCAAACTGTATGTGACATTTGTACCAACGTAACATGCTTCCAAACTATCTCACTCTTTGCTTACAAATTCTGAAGAAGAAGAAACTATTTGACTGATGGTTTGCTAAATTTAATATGCTTAGCAAGTGAAATTATTGCCTACTCTAATGCTGTGTAATTATTAAGATACACTGCTTTTAAAAATACCAAGTGAATAATATTGATTTAGTGAACTGCTATTTAGAAAAATGCCAGCAAAGGAGGAATATTTTATTTTAGCTGCCTTAGAGCTGTAATGGGTCTGCACTGAGATATGCATGTGGAAATAAATTATGCACAAGGTAAACTATTTCGTTATACAGTACCCATAATATTAATTAAGCTGTAATTTTACCAACAAAGCTTTAATTTAACAAATAAACAGGAATCATCTGTACTGTTCTTTGAAATATACAACTTTGGGGCTGTAATAAAACATTCAGGAGCACCTGCAATTAATTTTAAAGCAAATAGTGGCACTAGCAACTTTAAAGGGTAATTGTAATTTATAATTTATTTATTTGACTTATACTAGATATAATTACACTTATAATGCATTATTATTTTCATTCAAATGTTAGATCTACCTAGTTTACATTTAAAGTGGGCAGATCGGGGTAATAATAGCATATATGTTTTCTACTCTTCACAACAACATGCAAAGTAATAGATACAGATGGATCATTGTCATCCGGAGCAGTTCTAAAGACACTTTAGCTTACATTAAAATAGATGTTTGTATTTTCTCTTGATCAAGACATTTATGCTATGTTCAGAAGTTCTGTGAATGCCACATTTGTGCAGTAAATCTCCTAAAGTATTGGTATGGCTGGGTGGTATTTGTATTGGAGTATCATGTCTGACGATTTTGCTGAAAATGCTAAAAGTGGCTGATTGTGGCTGTCCTGTTTGCCATTTTTTTTTAAAGAAAATTTTCAAGACCATTAAACTTTTCAAATTCTATTTAGGATTTTTATTTGTATTTCAGTGTGGAGAAATAGAACTGAGAGAAACACTGGTGCCGAAAAAAGGAAGCAATTATAAGGGCCTGTTTTGTTTGTGGCTAAGAGAATGCTGAAGTGGCAGATTTGCAAATTTGTAAGCGAGGAAAGCTTAGTGTTCATCTTTATCAGCCAAAGTGGTTTCTTGTTAGCTGAGCAGCAAGCTAGAAAGCGACCGATTTTGACAACATAATTTACATCTTTGTATAAAACTATTGCTGGCAGCCGAACTAATTTGCACTGGATTAGGTTGTTTGTCTCTGCTGCTGACTAACCATGCAATCTATCAGGGACCGTTTTCAAATATCACTTTTCAACTGTGCCCTTGAGAGGAGGAATTGATCGGGAATATACAGAGTAAAATTACTCCAATAACTTTATAGAAAAAACAATTACTGAATCATACAGATGTGAATAATTCTGAAGAGCTGAAATAAATGTAACGAATTTAGCTCTGTGCCTATCTTAAGCATACATACACCTGATGTATTAACATAAACCAGACTTTTGTTTGTTTTTTTCCTGTTGCTTTGAACACTGAGGAAGGTTTGTGGTGCATGTACAGATACTGAGCTATACTCACCTTCTGAAATACAGTCTGAGTTGTGTTTGTGAGGTGATCTTTTCTTTCAGCCACACTTTGCAGTTCCTTCCCACAGAACTCATAGGAACATTCTCTGCTGTGTAAGTGCAGAATAGCTTTGCCAACTTTTCCAGCAGAATTGTTAGTCTGAGTTTGATGGCATATAATGAAAAGAAGTGCCACCAACACAAATGCATACATAATTTATCATGTATTCTACATGCAAACATACCATCAATTTTATTATAGGAAAAAGTACTATGATTTTAGTTTTTTTTATTATGAATGTGGCAGTGTTCTCTTCCTCTCCGCTAAGATTATGGGTAATAGAACAATGTAAGGGAGGAAAACCTGGTTTTGCAACTGATAACCAATCCTTAGTTGTTTATAAGATGCTCTAGATTAGCTAGCAAATAAAAAACCATTAAGCACCTATTATTTTAAAGCAGTGGGTACATTTTTCATCACATTTCTCTGATGAATTTTCACTTGTGCATCCTGCTGGAGGTAATTAATTGCTTTCAGCTCAGAGGAGTAATAATGCAATAAATTATGCTGGTATTTCTTGTCAGGGAAGAATCATATTGCTGCTTCCTTACTAAAGCAGGACTAATAATGTAGCTGGAGCCACAGACTCAGAAAGTACCTATACCATTAAAATTTATGTAAGGAATCAGAAGACTAACTACTCCCTTGAATTACATTAAAAATCTGATTCTTCTGTGTAAAAGTGGCCTCTTGTGATGATGGTGCAAGAAATGGGAGACTGATGCTGTATCTTCATATATATTCCTTTTTTTTTTTTTGACCTTGGGCTTGTTACTTAACCTGCCTATGCTTCAGTTCCCTAGCTATGAAACAAGGATGATGGTACCGGCATTCACATTGACCTTGAGGCTTTACTAAATTAACATTAAAGTTTCGTTATAGTGTAAGGAACAGGAATCCAGGTTCAATTTATTGTTTCATGGTTGACATTATTTCATCTGTTGACATTATTTCTTTGGATTGCAGTATTCAAAACAGAATTATTTTAGATAACATTGTTATATCAAAATAGTTACTCGTAATGAAACATAAGTTAAATAATACTGTTGTTTTGAGTTATGTTTTAGTTGCAAAAGAATGGGGAAATGTTTTAATGGCTAGGGAAAGGATGTTCCAGGTGATAGCTAATGCAGAGCTGGTGTGCAGAGTGGGAAATGCTTAGTGGTAATAATACCTTGTAATCATTAAAGTAGCTTTTAGCCAGTGGTTTCCAGGTTGGCACCTGAACAGTAATATGTAGCATTGAGTGATGTTGCAGCATCTCTCTGATGTCCAGGCTCTCCAGAAAGTGGTGTGGACATGACAGATGATCATGCTGGGAAATAATTTCTATTCTGACGTTGCAAACAACTCTAAGGTTGGTAAGCTAAGCAGTCACAAGAAATATAAACTTGCATCTCTGTAAATGTAACCTATAGTAATTAAAAAAACCCAACACCCCAAGCTTTTCAATATGTTGGAAATCTCCCATGTGATTTACCCAAAACTGTCATTCTGACTTTCCAGCCACTGTTGCAACCACATATTTGGCTAACTAACTGTTCTCTCTCTCTCTCTCTCACTCAGAGAAGAGTGTAAATAATAAAAAGATTGCATCACTGCATGCTTCTCTACCAGGGATGGAGACTGTGTAATGGACATATCACCCAAGGGACTGTAACATGGGCATGCATGCCTTGCCATCCTTCATGTTCAGTAGGTGCAGGAAAAGGATCAAAAGGGGACAGGTACTGCCAGTAAATTCACAGGTGTTTGTTAACAGCAGATAAAAATGTGGGAACCCTTCTTCAGGATCTGAAAAGGAGTTTAATGTAGTAGGCACAGTGAAGCAGAAAACTTTTATTTCTCCTTTCACACTTCACCTCTCTACCTTCCTTCATCTAACCTTTCTTCACCATTCCCACTCCCTGGGTTCTTATTGAAGTCACCCTGGTTCCCACCCCCACATCAGCTTAGTTTCTATTGCCTCCTGGCTTTCTCTTCAGTGGTTTACAAAAAAATAATTTCTTGGTTTCTTTTCTTGATTAATCCTGTTCTCATTACTGGTTCCTTACTCAAGCTTTCTGAAAGGTCACTGCTTTGTCTGAGCTGGGGAAGCAGAATTTTGTCATTAGGGAAAAATGAACTTGGCAAGTTAATTGTGAAAATTCTTTAGATTTCAAGAGAGTATGGATAAGTCTTCATTGATTTCTTCTAAAGTCTTTGATTTGATGAGACTTTAACAAGGATAGGAAGCATGCTAAGCAATTGATATTTAGTGAAGTTTTAAAAAAACCCCATGAATACTCAAGAAATCCAATGTCTTTATTTAAAATTACTTGGACAAATTTTAGGAGTTCAAAAGTAATGCCTTAAACTCTGACAGTTTTGCTGGCTGGTGGATGATCTCTCTTTCTGAGCTGTCCTTTCAGGCATTCTGCTCTGTTTTACAGACTCATCATCACAGCATATGGTAGTGGGGCACTGGAATATTTTCAAGTGTATTGATTCAGTTTTAGATAAGAAAATGAAGTTGGATACTTTTCTATGTCATTCTACGTAGATTACAAGTATCAATTTTTAAATTGAAAGGCACACTATGTGTGAAAACTTACAAGCAGACCTAGACCAGGGGTATTGAGAAGTTATTGCCATGTTTGGCCTCAGCTCTGGCAGTACTTCACTGTCAGCCAAAGTGTACTCAATTTGTTCCAGTTTGGAGCCTTTTATTTGCCAAGTATTTCAGATAAGCTGAATTATTATTCAAAGAATGGTAGCCTTATAATGAAACCTGAATGATAGGAAGAGATCTGTCATTTCATTATGTCTTTTGACCTAAGCAGGATTTCAGCTTGACCTCCTAGTCTACAGAAGCTTTTGTACTAAAACTCTTTCACTTTTCTTGGGTCTACTGTTGTGTGCAAAAGTGAGAGCTGGTTGAATAGGATGCTTAGGAGTTGAACTGCATAGCTCTGTGGTCCTTTGAGGTTTTTTGTTTGCCTTTTTTTGAATTTGGTTTTTGTGATTTCTATTTTTGGTGGTTTTTTGTTTGTTGTGTGTGGAGCTTTTTCTGTTTGTTTGTTTGATTTGGTTTTTTTGGGTGACGGCAGGGGTATGAATAGAGTGGAACATTATTAAGAAATTCCCCCACCTGTAGTGTTTCTTTCTACGTATGATTCCTGCACTATGTGTACTCTGCTGTTTTTTCAATGCAAAATTAAATTTCTGTGGTTTTAACAATGGGAACTTGCAAGATTAAAGCCTTCAGAACTAAAACCATAAGGTTTCATCTTGTGTGGAGAATAAAACATTCCTTATGTCAGTATTCTGTGAGAAAGAAGTCTTGAATAAAGTGAGCCCAGAGAAAAACATTTCTCCCTTTTTCTGCCATGAAGGTGGGAGAAGGAAACAGTTGCAGGGAGATTCTTACAGTAGGTGCTGGCAATCTACTGTGTTTTCTTTCACTTTTCGGTTTTTTGGACTGTTGGAGGAAATGAATGTTTCACTTTTAAATTAAACAGTTTTGGGGAAGATATTCCCCATACTTGCCAACATTTTTTCCCTCTAGGCTGGAGCAGCACAACTTTACTCTTATTGCAGACCAGTCTTCAAATTCTTTGTTTAGGAATCCTTCCCCTGCCCTTTTTCATCCTTATCTTTGGCTCCCTAGCAATGGTTGCAGTTCAGAGCTCTTCTGCTTTACCGGATCTACCTACTCCAGTTACTGAAAAGAAGTCTTTTATATCCTTGGGTCTCAACCTAACAATTGTAGTGCCGAGCATCAGCCTTTCTGGTGACAAACTGTTCCCTCCTCTTGAGCTGCTACGTGGCACCAGACAGGTGATGGCAATAAAGTATTTGTCACAGAAGTGCTGTCACCTGATTGCCTGTTTTAGGATTGATGGCATTTTTAAAGGTAGATAAGACTTTGCTCAGCTGTTCTAGTTCTTTGTATGGTGCAAAGCTTTCCCCTTTTAATAATTTTTTACTTTTGAGATAATAATAACTCTACTTTCAGAGTAGTGACAAGGTGTGAATTTTGAAAAAGTTGTTTGTTCCCATTCCTTACCAGAGATAAAGCCAGCAAATATTTAAACCCCCAGCTTTTCTGGGGGCTTTTGCCAGTGTAGGAGTGCTTTTGGGAATGCCTTGTTAAAGTAAAAATTTAAATAATTTTGAAAACCCAGGAAATCAGCAGGTAAAATACTCCAATTACATTGTGTAAAAATGGCCATTGCCTAGAGTGCTTTCTGTGCTCCCAGGAGCTCTGCTAGATTGTTTCCTCTCTCTGCTGTCTGTAGCACACCCTTCCATCTGATCAGGTTATCAGACAGTTTGGTTTTTGATGGACTTGTCCTGATTCAGTATTCTTGAACAAGAGAGGGAAAAAAAAGGTTGGTGAGCAGTTATTTAGGCTTGTGAGTGCTCTCCAGACATGCACTTTGGATGTTTAATGGCTCAAGTGCGTGTTTTGAGACAGGGTGCAAAAAGTGATTCATCACAGCGTGCCGTATTCTGTTTTTACAGTACAGACAGCGCAAAAAAAGTGAACTTTTTTTTCCCAATTATATTTGAAAGTTAGTCATCTGGCCAACTACAAAATTCTCTTACATATTGGCCAGAGTTGAGTCCTCTGTGAAGAGTGTTAGCTCACCTGTCTTCAATTCAGAGGTCTAAATTTTCTTCTGGCTACTAGCAAGGCTTCTTGGTAATCATAAAGTGAGTCAGGAAAGATTGTAGAGATTAGAATTCTCTTTTACCCTTATCTTTGACAGAATGTGGCTGCCCTCACTTTATGGATTGATGCCACTCAATTTAGCAAACTTATTATTTTCACTTACCTAGATATTGAATTAGTTCATGTAGAGATAGGAATCTTGCAAATTAGGTTTTTCTAATAATTTTAATAGAATTTTAACTTTTTGCCTGTATGTATTGTTTTTTCATTAGTGATTAATAGTTTTGAGCAAGGAGATCTGAGTTACCTTACTCTGTAAATAGTTGGTTACCTTTCTGATCCAGCCTCTTAGCACCCTAAGACTCTTACCTCATCATTTAAGTCCTGCTTTGACTGAATGGGCAAAAGATCCTTTTTGCCCAGCAAATAAATCTGTTCTGTGACTGCTTGTTTCAAGACTTAGGCTGAGCTTTGTCCTTTGTCCCTGAAGTACGGAGTGTACTGACTGGAGAAATCTTCCTGCACTGCCAAAGCTTTCATTTTGTGACCATGATAACTTCAGACACTGCTGTGAGTAAGAAGTCTGTCACTTCCCCTCGTGCAGTCATTGCAAGTTCCATATTAAGCTTCAAGCCCTATGAAGTGTTGTGTAAAGCAGGCAGGGGTGCAGGCTCAACATCTGTGGGAACAATCTAAGTAAACATCCCATAATTTTGAAAAACATGGTAGTTTGATGGATATTCACAATGACTAGGCAAACCCCACGTTTTGTTAATCTCTTCTACAGTGTGGACTGCATACAGCTTGTGAGATCCCAAGTCTCACTCTGCTGGGAGCCCTGTTAAAGTCTCCTGTGGATAAAGTGGAGGACAACCCTTGGCACAGGCGGAACAACACCCGCACACAAAGCTCCTGTGCCTAATGCACGAGTCCAAAGATCAAAGATGCACGAGATCAAAAGGCTCCTGGGTCTTTGTCCTTTTTTCTTTATCAGCCATCTCTGGTTGGCCTCTTGATGAGGGCTTCTTAGTGATGCTCTGTTTGCATGGTGCTGGAGGGGTGGCCTAGAACCTGCTCTGAAGTGGCCACAGTGGTCAGCCAAGGGCCAGCCTCAGCTCTGACCTTGCCGGGGACCCTTTCATCTGTCAGGCTGTCACCTCCAATGGCATCAGCCAGGAGCCCTTCGCCAGGCTGCTGAGCCTCTCCTAGCAACTGTATCCAATTTTATTCTGCCAAAGAAGGTTCTTTAATGATGTTGTTTATGCAGACAAATAGTTAAAATTTCACATCTAAAAGATTAAATATTGTAATCGCATAATTAGAAAAAATGTTACATGATTTAACATAGCATTCTTCTATTTATGTAAGTGACAACTAATGGTTTCTTTTTTCTCCTAGCTTTAGGAAAGATTCTTCAACTTTGTAATTTTAAAACATTTTCTCCTACACATGTCATTGTTCTTTTTAATAGGATCTGCCAGAACAACTGAGCAAAAGCTCTGCATTTTCACATTATTATCTCATTGTCTATCCCTAGTGTTATAGCCTTACTGTGACTTCCTAACTAATCAGCTATTTCAACTTTCATTCCATAAGCTTTATGTCTGAGTGTAATTAAATGAGCATTAAGTCCTTTTTTTACTAGCAAAGCCTGAAAGTTCTGATATTACAGTAATAAGTGTGAAGTGAATTTTGAATGGCATTTATATCCTTTCATGGGCTCTAAATGTTTGATTTGCATAACTAGTTAAAATGATATCAGAGCAGCATATTGATTTAATTCCATCTCAGAAAACTGTTAATTAATAATGATAATAAATGTGTCAGTCCTTTATTATCTGCTTTGAATTGGTGATGATGTCTATATTAATACTACTTCAGTAATAGACCTCTGCTGGCTATTGTTGGCAAAGCTTTGACGGCTTGAATAACTAGCAATCAGAATTTATAAAATTTATTGCAGATCAGATTTAAAAAAAAAAGGCTTTTTATCACATGTGATTTTATTAACACCTACTACTTAACATTTTTTAAAAATAAATCACTAAGAACAGAAACTGGCAAGGCTTTTGAACAAAGAAGAGGTATGAATTTCTTAAATTTTTTTTTGTCCTTGCAAGTTAGAGTGTAAGGAGTGAACACACTCCCTTCATGTGAAGGAGATAATGAAAGAACTATGCACATTTCGGGTTTCTTAATACTTTTAGAGGAGTATTTTTAAAAAACCCCTACATATGCTAGGCCTATTGTGTGGAAAAGAGATGCTTGGTCAGTAGAGGTTTTCTTTTAATTGCTGTTGTTTTGTTATATGTTTTTAATGATTTTATTATGTGTTACTTTGACTCCTTATTTCAGAATGAAATCAGATTATCACCTATTCCAGTTTTTGTTATCACTGTTTAGTGTTAAAACAGAACTAGTTTAAGGTCTTACTTTCCTTTTTCCATTTTGGACACTGGCAAAAGAGTGCTTTGTCTGTGCTATTTAAGACTGGATTTTGGTCCCTTTACCAGCAAGGAACATTAACTGTCCTAATATTTGGCACCACATTACCTTATGAAACTGCATTGCAAGTGTCTAGAAAGAAAAGCACTCAGCTTTTGTCTGCAGATGATATTCTGTCTTTTAGATGAGAAAATATTTAGGAAAATGAAGGGACTGGATTTAGTTTGCATGGACCCTTAATGTAGGTCTTGAATAGTTTTTTTTTAAGTATCTTCTCTCTTAATGTTTACTTTCTCTGCAGCTGAATACCTGGGTTCTTGACTTGTTATATGTGTGCTTGTGCTAGAAACTAGAGCAGCAATTCAGCTGCTGATAAAACTTGATGTTAGCAGTACCCAATTGAAGACTCACCTGCCAATTTAATGCTCTGATGGCAATTTTAATCAAGAAATTGAGTTCTTAACTGTCTGAAATGTTAGTTTTCTTAAAATCCCTTGGGAAAAATCAGACCCTTAAAATTAATGGCCATTTCCTGTAGAGAAATACTGCTGATTAATATGAGTAGCTCTAAGGACAGAAAAGAAGGGAGTGACAAAATAGTGTTATGCTTCTTGTTTTCTAAGCCCAATGCTTCTCTAAGTTATCTTCATGCACTATTGTGTGGAGAGCAGTGAACTTGTCTGCTCTGATGAACAAACACCATATAAAAATGGCTCCATAGCACCAAACCTGAGCTTAAAAATTATGTTAGGCAGGAATTAAAAGCACAGTAAAGAGAAACAAACCTGAATTTTACAAGTAACATCAAATTTCTGAGGACTTCTCTTTGCATAACCATGGTGATAACTGACAAGACAAGTTTTTTTGTTTTCTTACAGTGATAGTTTATCATAACCAAAAATTTCATATAAGCAAAGGATTTCTTTTTTGGTAGAGTTAAAATTTTGAATTTAGCCAGTGAAACTCTTTGTGCTTCTGGGAAAACATTGCTACAAGTGCGTTGCTTTCTCACAATTCTTGCTTGTCAATTGAACTACATTTAGCAAAGTTTTGTTCTGGTCTTACACAATGGTAGAATAAGGCTCTATTCACACTTGTGCTATGATCTTTAACTAGCACTGTGGTGCATGTTAAATGATGATGACTCAGATGAAAATACTGGCTCTTTCTTTAAAATGATGGGAAAGTACAATTTGAATGGTGAGTGTTCTGAGTACCTACTAATAAGTGCATGTTTTAGTAAAGATCCACCTGTCTCCAACACTGTTTCAAATATTGAGATCCAAATTTATCCCCACGTCTGTGTGGACAGACAGTGGGTACGTCTTGCTTGGATGTCATGTTCTCCCTCCTGAGAAGGTCTGGTCTGTTCTTTGGTGCTCCAGGAAGGCAATACCCTGTGTCCAGCTTTGTCAGACCCCACTCACCCCCAATACACTGCTGAGTCAAAGCTTCTTGCTTCCCAAATAACGGGAATTTGGTCCACTTCCACTAAGTGCTTTGGCCACCTGGTTTGCATGGAGTTGGTAATTTTAATTTATTTCCTTTTCTGAAAGCCTCCTTCAAAAGTTTGTTAGCCTTTGAAGCTGGGAAAGAGACAGCGTGGAAGTCTAAGAATAGAGGTAAAATGTTGTATTATGTTTCCTTTGTCAGTGGGTCGCCCTTTTATGTATTTTCTGAAGTTCCTGACAAGATGATGCATGTTGAGATGAATAGCCATCAGTTACATTTAAAAATGCCTTTTCTCTTCCTGTAGTTGTTTTCTAAATGACTGATCTTAAGCTATAATGAGGTACCCAAATAGAAGTCTAACTAGTTTTTCAGAACTCATCTTTGCTATATTTGTTTGAGACAATGTTAAGCACAGACCATTGCAGCAGTGTTAGCACGCACACAACATTACTGGTCCTTGAAACTTCATAAAGGGAAAAGAGGGGAGTTAATTGTCCCTGCTGGAGTTTGTCCAGAACTTTGGGGTTAAAATCCTTACTGGGGGTTTGTTTTGGTATCATTTTCTTTCAGGATTTCTTTGTGGTTTTCTTTGTTTTGTTTTTTTTTTTTTTTTTTAATGCCAATATTACACGTATTGTTGCTTGTAGATACAAGCATCAAAAATCTTGATTTATTCAATCATGTTTGGAGTTTATTTGTTGTTTGTGCCTTTTTTCCCCTCTGCTAACGACTTCATTCCCAAAATGTTGGGTGAGGAGGCATAGGAAGACAATGCTGGTAAATGATTCTAACTTGCTCTATAAAAAAAAGAAAAGCTGTATAAAATACATTCATTCCTCTGCTCCATGTCCCCCTCCTACCCCCAAGTTGTCTTCTGTCCCCTTCCCTCCTTCCTCCCCCCCATTTTATATGAACATTGAAATATATTTATGGTTTTCTCCACTGGCATAAATCAGATGTAGGTGACAATATATCCAAATAACCTCTTTGATGCGTGGTTTTTGTTAATAATTATGTGCGGCTAATAATTAACAGGTGTGTGAAAAAATGAATTAGTAATGAGGACAGAGTTTGTAAGCCGTCTGTTATTATCCCTTGACAAATGCAAGCAAGGGCATAAGCTGAATACAAAGGCCCTTGATTATAGTTTAACGGCATTTGATAAGTTAACCCCCTTTTGTCACATAATGATGCTGTGGGAAGTTTGCTGTCTTATAGTGGCAACATGTTTTCCTTTAACCCAACCTTTTAACAAGAAAATAGTCAATTAAAAATCCAGAGTATCTAGGACTTAAGATTTTGAACTGCTTTTTCAATTTAACTTGAGAAGTTTTTAAAATTTTATTCAATATTTGCTCAGTGGTTATTGAAAAAGAAGCTTTCATGGGCTCTTCCTCAAATTATGGGAGCAAGTGGATCTATAAACTGTCCATATTCCCTGAATTTCAGTTCTTCAGATAAGGAACACTTTCAACTGTCTGCAAGAGAAACTATTGTGCCAGGGAAGGTTTCACAAGTGGCAATTTTGGTCTCCTAAGCATGAAAAATACGCTTAATGGTTTTCATGAAAGAAAGCAAGATTATGATTCTGGCGTGGCCTCCTAAAAATGGTCAGAAAATTCTTGTTTTCAATAGCTGAGCTCCTTGTTTAACCGTATGCTTCTAACCAGTTGCTGTTTGTGAATAAAGGTAACAGGCAAATGATTTAAAACTTGTCTCTAAAAAGAAAAAAGGCTGTTTGTTTTTGTCCAGATAATTTTGTCAGACCTTTATATTTTTATGGTTTATCTGGTTTTTATTTTTATGATTGATTTGCAGTGGTTTAATCCACCTTTTTCCCTGAGTTCCTTTTCTTTCTGTTACATTAATTTCATTTTTCAGAAGGCCTTTGTCTTTAAGCGTGTAGTGTACAACTGTAAATGTACACCATTGTACAAATGTAGCTGTTTGACTTCAGAATTTGAGGTTAAGATACTAAATCTATGAGAGAAAAAAATCTGAAAAGACATTATAATGTGCACATGACCATTGAATACCTTGAAAAATAGAAAATATTTACCTAAAAAGAGATCTGGATCTGCAAAGCAGGATGGCTGTAGGCATTTCTATTTAGTATTTGAAATGTGTTTACTTTTGTGTTGAGAGACAATCAAAAAAAGCTACTGCCTTGTTGCTGCTGTTCCCATATTGACATCTTTGCTGGCTGTAATAGATATGTGAAACATTGGGGATGTGATTTGTTAAGAGAGGAAGAAAAGCTTAGAGGTTTTGGGACTTGCATATGTAGAGACAGCTAATGTCTGTCAAAACTAAATATGGTACTGTTGGTTTTGAGACATGGCTATAGGAGAGATCAGTCCTTTTTCCGTGCAGGAGCTTTGTATTGAGTTGATAGTATCTTTCAAGAAGACTGTAGAGAAAAAATATCTTATATTAAAAAATTGTTCAAAAGAAAACTCTCAAATGCTGATTTTTTTTTTTTGATGTTTCACTGACAGATTTTCCTGTTTCCCCCATAAACTCTAGCAGAAGGTCTCCTGTGATTTGAAAGATAGCCAGTGTTTTCAGGTCATTGCTCATTCATGGCATGGCAGTTAATGGAATGTTACTCTTTTCTTCTGAAGTATTCTGAAGATACTCAGGTACTGCTGGATATTAGACAGGGTCAGCATAGTACCTGAAATCAGTCTGTGAAGGAAGGAGCTGATGCTTCTGTTTGAACTCCTGTGAGCTTTGGGGAGCCTTGCTAGCTAATGAAGCTCATGGGTTTAGCACTCACCCATACTTAAATACAGTCTTTGGAATCTTTTTGTAACATGGAAGTCATGTTCTTTAATATATATTAGCATTCCAATTTTTTAATAGATAACTTTTTGGAAAAGTAAGTGTTCTTAAATACTCTGAGATTTGCAAGGACTTCTCTGTTGTTGTTTGAAGGTGGGATCTGACTCGGTGTTCTTACATTCCAGTTAGTTAACAAAGGGAATTCCTAGCTGGCTAGTTTGAAAATTGTGCATGTTTGTCATCTTTGTTCCTTTTTTGGAGTACTGTTTTCAGTGATCCTTTTGGGGAAGTGGAATTAGCCTGACTCATTTGCCTCCCAGAACTGAGACACATAACGTTGTCTAAGACTGCCTGTGGTGCTGTTGGAAACAGTCACTGGGTCTGTATTTCCTTAGAGTGCCCTGCTCTCCAGGAGGGGATCACAGCCTGTTTTCTGACCCAGAGGAGGGCCTGCAGGCCCCCCCTGCCCCTTGGGGAGTTCAGTCAGTCTCCACAGTGGCTTACTGCAGACTCACCCCTGGGTCTTTTTGCATCTATCGACAAGTTGGTTTGGTTTGGTTGCAGCTAGGTGACTGTTTTGGCTGGCACATCTATGAGGGGGTCATATTTTATAATTTTGAAGTGGAGAAGTTAGTTGAGAAAGTGTGTGTTGCTAATCAGTTTGAATGACTCTGAACGCTCTCTGAGAACTCCCTGTATAGGTAATAAGTCCAACCTGCTCAAACCTACATGAGATCAGTATCAAAGCAGATGCTTGCTGTTTGTTTGATGTTTGTATAATATACATGGTGAATGACTGGTCTTCAGCCTTTTATTGCCACTGCTTTTGCGCAGTGAACTAAAATATCCATCTCCTTATCTTCAATTCTTCATTTCCTTTTTTTGTAAGCGACTTCCTGAAGGGGAGCCTTGCATTTGTTAACCAGTGTTCAGTGACTGGTGCGTCAGCTCAGCTGTGCAACATGCCAACACTAACTGCTCCTAAATAACATCTATTTGCATAGTGCATTGAGAGCTGTGAACTCTCCTCTCATTAAGTGTGTGAGAACTCTCGCTCAACCAGAAACACTAAAAATTGAGCTGCACTCCTGTGGGGTTTTTCTACTGTGAACCCTTCCAGTGTCTTTTACCGCTGTGACACTTTGTGGGGTGACGTTACAATGAAGGAAAGCAATAATGTGGAGGGATCGTATGCCTTGGCTTCCCATGTAAACTGTTTCCTATGCTCTCCTTCCTTATTCTGCCCTCTTACACATTTCAAGATGTGGGAACTTAATGTTTTTAGTAATATTTCAACAATAGTCTTTTAATGGTGGAATGAGAAGGAAATGAATAATCTATTGAAAACACCCCATTGCCAAATTCAGCACTCTTGAACTTCAGTTGTGCAGTTCTTTGTGTGAAATTATGTAGTGATGTCCAGCAATATTTTATGGCAAGTTATGTTTTGTAATACTTGAGCAATATATAACTGTGATCAATGTTGTGACCTCAGGGAAATTGCTTATATAATTACAGAAAGTTTACAGTAGTAAGACAAGGAATGGGGGAAAATATATCACTGTAAAATATAAATATGTTTAAATTACATTTAGGATTTGGAATAGTTCCTTGCTTGTGTTTTACAGAGTAATCTGTGATTTAAATCAGGTTTAGTTGTGGGGTTTTTTTTCTAAATTGGGTATTATAAATCAAGAGTAGTTGCTGCATATAGCACACAAGAGGATTTCTTATACATTTTAATGTTGCATAAGTAAGAAATACCAGTAGTTCAGCAGTAAAATTGCAAATGTAAGCAAAAGCGAAGATTTTTCTAAATTTAACTAGGTTGCATTTGTTTAGTAAACTCTTGCAATAATTTACTGCTTTATTGCGTTTGCTGTTGAGAACTTGCTAGCTTTAAAAAGGGGAGGAGGCATAAAGGAAGGAGTGATGTTATAATTGCTCGGGAACTGGGGGGAGCAGATAGAAGAGGGGAAAATACTAAGCAGTCTGCATGTAATAGGTTAAAGTAGAGAAAATAAATCTTGGGACGATAATATGTGTCTGCAGAAGACTGAGGAACTTCTGGTAATGTGCATTCTGTATTTGTGGGATAGAACAATTCCTCATAAAAACATCAAGCTCAAGATGTAGTTATGCCTTAAGTGTTTGTAGACATGAAAGATAATAGGCAGCTTTTCTTATTAGTGCATTTCAATATGTAAAAATAGAAATTCTGGTAGCTATGCTTTAAAACAAAATAAACACCTTTGTTTGGTAAATAAGGAGGTTTAAAACTTGATTGGAATTTGCTCTACAGTTCTGCCTATGCACGCTTTATCTGTGGGTAGATTTCTATATCTCTCGGTCTGTTAATATAAAACCCAGCTTAGTTTAACTGTGGTTTGAAAGAAGTGAACACTGGGATTGGTCTGGATGATGTTGATTAATAGGTGTGTGAGGGTGAAAGACTCCAGGGCCAAGCAGTAGGTCCATCTTGGTGGCATCTGATGTTGATTGGCTTTGTCCTGCGCGGCTGCGCTGGAAGAGCGGACATTAAGATTAAGTGATGCTGTCGTGTTGAGGAGCGCTGCACTGCATCATTCTGGGAAGAGACAGCTGTGGTGGTTAATCCTTCATCACCAAGGGAGTGCTGCCAGCAGAAAGATATACAGCCAAAGATAACCCTCCATAACTTGTGCTAAAGATCAGAAAACTTTGAATTCACATCCATCTGCTTAGTCTGGGGTGAAGATGAAAGATAGGCAGAGTAGAAAATAAAAAAACCTCCTGTGGGATTAATCTTAGACAGAACATGCAGCACACGCTGAAAAGGCAGCAGCTAAATTTTTACATGTATCTTGAAAGAAATGGATCATTCCAAATCCAGAAATTTAATTTCATTTCAATGGCTTTAATTTTCCTACTCATGATGCTTATTTAATATGTACACCACATCCTTCCTGAAAGCAGTTCAAAGATGCCAGGGTTCATAGTGTAAGGTTTAAAAAAGACAGTCGTCTCTGCATTTCTAACTAAGTGATGCACAGGAATGGGTAACAATGGAGCTTTAAGCATAATTTGTGGTAGAGAACTTTGTTATTTACTTTTATATTTAGCAGGTCAATTCCAAGTTGTTATGCATCAGATGAGAATGTATTCTGCTTTGAATGGTTGTGAACAGAGCTATATTGTTATGCATAATTTATTCATACAAAGTGAGAACCGTTACAAAGACTTGCTCAAGTAGTCATCTTTGGAAATTAATTGATATGAAAGAATAAGATAGCAAAAGGAAAGAGATGTGAATATATTGCTTTGGAGGGAGTGTTCTAAGCAATAATTAAATTAATAAAGTTCAAAAGTAGTAGTTAGTGGTAATAATTTGATACATTAATCCACTATTTTAATGTAGACTGTTGTTTTAACATGCATTTTAAACCTTAAAGTAATATCTTAAAAAGTTCTGTGCTGAGTAGTGGAGAAAAGGTGGAAATGCACATTTTGTTATTATCATGGTGATAGTGATTGCTATGAGGAAAATGGAATATTTCTGTTAGCAGGCTGGTGGTTGGGTGGGAGGTGGAAGTAGAAGTGCTCCCCATTACAGCCTTGGTGCCCAGAGGGGTGGAATGTCAGAGAGCAGTGCTCACTGAGCCTGGCCTCGGGGCTGCTGCAGCTGCAGTTTGGCACTCAGTGCTTTGGTGAACCTCATCTCGTCCGTTCACTGCCTGTGTGCTACAGGGTGTCTGTAGAGACAACTGAAACAGAAGTGAGTTCTTTGGGTGATGTGAAGGCTTAGTTCTTGCCTTGGATCAAGAAAATCCAGAGTGAGGAGTGTAAATCTGCTGAAATCTTATCAAATGTGAAACAAGATGGTGTTTTAGTTTGTTTCCTATTGATCTTATAAACTTTCCTGTAATCATGAAAATGCCAGTTGAAAGAGAAGAGTATTTCATCATCTGCAGAGAAAGTTTCACTTTTAGCTCTATCACTGGTGTTCCTTGAAACAATCTGAACTTCCTGTTCTCCTGCACTTGTGTGCTCAAATGTAGAAAATCTTGTTCCTGTTACTCTTTTTAACTTGTTTTCCAGAAATGCTTGCATTAATATTAACAGTTGGTGTTTCTGGACAAATTAATCTTACATTTAAATCTTGGGTTATGACATCTCTCACATAAAGGTTTAATATCTATTAACATGTCATTTGAATTTAATTAGAAATAATGAACCCAAAAGATACTAGTTGATATCATATGGGATAAGTATTTCTAAGCAGGCTGAGTGTGTTAGTGAACTAATTTAACTTGGCAAAAATTCTAATTACGTAGGTATCTACATTACAGTATTATCTTAGAAATTAAAATGGTGTTTTTGACTGCTAAAAGCAAATTGGAAACCATTCAAATTAGGATAGGTGTTGGGAGGAAGAAGTGTATAAGCTTGCAAATATGTCAAAAATGGTCGCTGTCTTTTCTTAGTAATGACCTGTTCTTCAAAGTCCTTAGAGGAAGAATAAAAAGTAATGCTCACAGATGGAATACAGACTGACTATAAGGAGAAATTTTCTCACAAGAAGTACTGTTAAGCATGTGAATGGGCTAATGAGTGCACCTTCTCACAAGTGTTTTTTTTTTTTTTTTAATTTTGACTAAAAACTGCATAAGCTTGATTATATCATCAAGTATGGGATAGGTGAGGTGATCTTTGATCTCTGTTTTAGTCTAGTTTTCCTCTGATTTTAGATTTGGTGATGGCTTAACATTGCATCTTAAAAGTACTGGCTGTTTAGAGGTTAACAAAAATGAGCAATTCTTTGTATAATCATATATTTGTCCAAATTGAAATACTTAGTAGAACACAGGTTGAAGTGAGCAGACTTGTGCGTGATGAACACTAAAATGCCAACCCATTCCTTTCCCTAGAAAGGAATGGGTTAATACATTGACTAATGTTGTAGGTTTATAAGAACTGGCCCTTCTCTTTGTTCTTTTTTATCATATACATTTATCATGTTCAACCTGGCAACTGAAGCAAATAGCTATTTAAGCTGTAAAAAATGAATCACTGTGCAATTTCTTGAACTGTATGATATAACCAAGCATAATAATATTATACAACAGAAGTTGTAAACCTAGGGATATTTTTCCCTTCTTTAATTTTTTTTTTTTTTGTTTTTAAATGAGCCATGAGCATTTGCTTCTTTCTGTATGGAAAACCAAAGAGCATTGAGATGTGTTTAACAAAGCTGTAATTTCCTGCCCACTGGTAAGGACTAATGTTGAGTGCTTACCTTCTGCTGCTGCATAAATAAAGTATATTTAGAACTGGTTGAACTGCTGGATTGTGTGAAGATTTGGGATGCAGGCTCTTCGACTTGAAACCTTCTTTAAAAGTGACAGAGAAAAATAAAAGTGTGAACTTACTCATTAAAAGGAAAAAGATGCCAAGGGAAGAATCTTCCATCCTCTCTGCAATGTAGACCAAAAGGTAAAAACTAATATGTGTTTGTTGTGTCAGCATATTTTCACACTGCTGGATGTTGCATGTTTACAGCTGGTTCTGATGCAGCTGTCAGGGTACAATTGATGAGCATCATCATTTAAAGTGTAAAAGAAAATATCTTGGCATAGAGGGGCATGATAAAGTGCCATCTACCAGGCATTGTGGACATATGTAGTCACCATTTCCCTTTTCTCCTCACTCTTTGCATTTCTTTGCTGCCCTTGCCAGAATGTGCTGAAGCCATTGGGAGCAGCTCAGCCCAGCCTCCAGCCTTCTAATATCACTTTGGTAGTTGTCAGATCATATGAAATGTCAAAATTCATGTGGCCTTCGTGAAGAGATATATTTAGTACAGCTGCTGCATACCTACGTAGTATCTCTGACATTGACATATTAGTTATGCTGTCTTTTGCAATCTGATATCTTTAAATTTGCCACCTTGTTAAGTTTTGATTAATGTGATTCCATTTCACTAAAGTAATTGGCTTGGCCTGTTGTAGAAAATAATCAGCCTTTCTACGGAACAAATGCTAGAACATGCTAATGAGGGAGTGAGTTCGTTAAATTGATGGCGTGGAGTGACAGTTATTAATGATTGTTATGATAAACAGACGAGTGCGAATTGGGATGAGTTGGGCAAAAGTGACAGTTTAAAAATAACGTATATTGGAAAGTACTAACGAAGTAATATACTGTTAGGAAAACAATCATGCAAGTTGTCAAGGGAAGAAGTGTAATTATACAGCTGCACGAGCTGCCTGGGAGGACAGGGACCTGGCTGATAATGGACACGTTTTTTGTTGGCAAGGGGAAAATATGTTATGGCAGAGAGGAGTACAGATTGATAAATTAATTGGCCTTTCTCATTGTTCCAAGAGCTAACTTGGCCAGCAATAGCCAAGCAGATTAGGTAAATAAATGAAGTGACCAGCTCTTCCTCTGCATCTGACCCATTCCCTGCCCTTTCTTTTTAATCCACCTATGCATGAACTGCCAAGTCCAACTGCCTGTGGTAGCAGTGTTTGCATAAATATAGCTCTCCTGAAGATATTTATGCCTTTTAAAAATGAGATGCTTTGTCTTATGAAGATTTTTGTCTTAAGATGAAGGTTAATGTTAATGCTATCAGCCTTATGCAATGTGATATGAAAGCATACTGATTTTTAAAATGAAATTTAGACAGAGGTGTCCATCTGAAAGCTTGCAAGGAAAAGTCAAGCTTGCTTGTAGGAGTGTTTGGGAGATGGAGGTATAGTTGTTTATTGTTGCACAATCTTGGAGCTAAATGGCTTCAGGTTGTTGGCTGTAGGAGAGACGTTTGTATCTCTGAGACTGACAGCAGTGCCATACATAATTCAGCTATTAGATTGTCCATGTAGTCGACTCAGTGGAAAAGCAGGGAGTACTTTCCTAATAAGTATAAGGAGATACAAGTAGGCCATTATATAGTTAAAAAAAAAAAAGAAAAATGTGTAAAACAGTTTTTGGAAAAATTCAGTGTGGACAGTGATACCTAACTGCTGTGGTTAATAAGAGTGCTAGGTGGCACATTCTGGATCACTGCAGTCTCTGTTCTAATGCAGAGGACTGGGATGCATTTGTGCAGGAATGGAACTGAGTGGTCAGTGCTATTGCCCTTCTTTTACTTGCTTGTTTGCACTGCCTTGGTTTAATTATTGACTTTCCTCCACGGAAACATGAGCAAATTACCATATTTTTCATAAAGATGGAGGAATGATTTTGAAAAAGTTGGCTGAGAGAAAGCACTGTTATCACTGTCAAATTCCATCTGCTCAGGACACACCAATGAATAGAAGATGGAGAAGAGTTTAGATTCTATATGACAACCTACAGCCATATCAGCACTGAATGGAGCCTGTAAAATGCTTACTTAGCCATTTTGCTGGATGTTTTACTGGATTCAGCTTGGTCTTGGTCTTGCAAGGGCTCCAGTAATCGCGTTACCAATTCCTCATGGCAACCCTCAAGAACACAATCTGTTCACAAATCTTGCCATGTTTCCTTTGCTGCATAAGCACTAGTTTGTATAGTCCTAGACTCATGAATGCTAATTCACTGGATAAAATAATCTAACCAAAATGAGCAAGGATAATTTCCTATTTAATAATCAAATCTAAGCCCTTTTCCTAATAGTGTTATGGGTGAAATCCCTCCAGTCCTTGGTTTTCACTGTTAGCAAAAGGAAGAAATATATAAATAAATTTCGGTTTCCACAGAACTTATCATTTTCCTAATAGTGTCATAGATTCAATGTGTCAGGTATAGTTTAAGAAACTGCTAATTAGTAGCTTAATGCGACTTACTGTGTGTAGATTTTATCATACTGAACTTCATTGTTCCATTCAGAACATGTAAACCGGTGACTAAAAAGTCTTTTTTAAAAACAAAAATGTAGCAATTACCAGATTACTTTCTAAGAGTGAAAACAGGCACTAAATTCTGGACTATACTGCAGTTCTCTGGATGAAGTCCCGTTTTGCCATCATATTTCGTCTTGAATGGCTTAATGTATTAAACTGCTTCCTAAGCCTAAATTAGATTACAAAAAGCAGCCTTAACAACGTCTTAATTTCAGCATGCACAATCTTGGTTCTGCCTCTCAACAAAGTATGTTGTTTATACTTTGCTTCCATGACCAAACTGTTCCTTTAGGTCCTTAGCCTTGTCCTGTCCACAGAGCTAGTACTGCTCCTGCTCTCTGACTTTTAGCATGTGTCTGCATTGCCCACTTAGTCTGGATTAGGTTTGTGCTTTGGAGACACCACTTTTGCTCTTCCAGGTGTTTGGATTTGCAGAGTCTGGATTCTTTTCAACCACAGTTGAACTGGAGGATGTTCCTCAGAGGTGCATCTGATACGCTCCATCTGCTGCTGAGTATCCAGTGTTTGAAAACAGGTTACATCAAATAGCCATTTAAGTTCTCTAGAATCATCTAATGTTGGACATTGGGTCCTTAGCATTCAGTGTTTTGCTCTGGAGGTCTGCTCAATTTGGACCTCACTGTTTGCTTGGGTGGATATAATCCTCATAATACTTTAAACAGAATCTTCATTTGACACTACTGTTCCTTTATCATAATCCTATTTTCCTTCTTTGTTTCTGCCTTGCTGCACTGTTTGTATCTGTCTGGTTCATGGCATCACTACTTTTTTACTTCAGGACTGTGGCCTGGCCTTTGTACTGTTTTTGATTGTGCTGCTTCAGTTTTTGTTTTTTGATCACTTTTGAGAAATCTCTGTGGTAGTCTTTTGGTAAATCTGACTTGGCTTTCTCAGAGACAGCATTAGCAACAGCTATTTCCCAAAGTAGAGATGTTGAAAGAAAAGAATCTACAGCTGATCTAAAAGTTGTGAAGTGGGAGGCATTTATTTTGACTTTATTCTGAACTGTATCAGTGTAGAAGTGCCTAATTTCTTTTTGTAGTGGCATAAGAAGGATTTAGAAAGTGAA
Source organism: Calcarius lapponicus (assembly GCA_039654755.1). Lineage (NCBI taxonomy): Eukaryota > Metazoa > Chordata > Aves > Passeriformes > Fringillidae > Calcarius > Calcarius lapponicus. Next base: position 3,160,445 of record CM077469.1, on the reverse strand, counting down.
TAGGAGTTGTTTTGAGCTGTAAAATGGAACATTAGGTGGCATATAGTTCACAAGGTGAATCCAGCCTGTGTCCAAACAATATGTATAAATAATTTACAGTATTACCAGGAGTCACACATCTTGGAAGAACAGCATGATGCTGCTATGTGCAGATTTCTGCTTCTGACAATAGCTTTGCTTTGTGAATATAGACACCTATTGTACTAACTCTTTTAGGATAATTATGGTGTACTTGTCTGAGGCTTTTCCTTTTTCCTTATGGGAAATAAAGCATGTATTTTTAGATTGTTACCTATGGAGACAGAGTGCCAGTGTATGTGTTGCATCATCTCCCCAAATAACTGTGGGTGAGTAAATTCCTGGGTGGGAGAATAGATGAAGCTGATGGAGGTGACCAGCTTTAGGGCCTGCTAACCTTGTGGCTGTGAGGGGGCTGCAGCATACCATACTGGAGACAATTGGCTCAAAGAACAAGCAGTGTGAAGTTTGGTGGTGTCAGAGAGAGCGAGGCTGAGGGGCAAAGGAAAACCTGCTGTTCTGTGAACACCAGGCAGGCAGGGTATGACTCCACAGGAAACCAGAAGTGATTAGTCCAGGTGTATGTAGTCTCAGGATTGAAGTAAGGAGGTGTGGCCTCAAGGGGAACTGCTTCAAAACAAAACACTTTGTGTTCTTCAGCTGTACAGAGAGATGGTCATACTTCCAGTTATCCTGTATTCAGTATTGTATTTCTGAATATCTGCTTTAAGCATAGCAAACAGTAGCCATTATATGACAAGCCTTCATTAGGCTGGAGGAGAGGCTGCAATTTGAGAGCTGGGATGGCTTTGCAGCTTACCAGCCTTAATTCTACCAAAATAAACACATCAGACACAGTCTTGACCTCTTTGCCTCATGACAATCACAGGCATTTCTACTTGGCATTTTAAAATGAAAGGTGCTGGCTGGAATTTGATCACTTGCTCCTTCTCACTGCTCCTCTGATCCACTTTTATACTGTGCTAAGAAAGAAGGTTAGCTTTATTTACCAGCTTGGTGCTATAATTAATTATCAAAATAATGAGAATTACCTACAATTAATTTTGAATGGTGATAAATACTGTGAAGAAAACAGAAGTCAACCATTCCTCAAAAGGTGACCATAGTGACTCTGCAACACAGGAGAAAAGCGAAGGTGAATGTGAGAGAGAAGTGTTCTTTTTGAGCTCATTGTCTTTTGGCTTTAAGTACATAGTCTTGAGGGAAAGCAAATTTCTGAAACAGGTTGTCATTAATCCTTGCTTTTCGGTAGCAAACAAGGACCCCTCACCCCATCCCTTGGCCACAGCTGAAATCACTTGAAAAGGGTAAAAGATTTTTCTGTCCCAGGTGTTTCAGTTTCTAAGTCTTATATAGCATCCACCTGGGCCTCTCTTTTAAGTTCAGGTGTAGCATCCATTTGCTACTCTCAGTTGCAAGGACTTGGTGGAAAGAAGAAAGTTTTCTTGCTCTGAAGCTCACCACTTCCAAAAAAGAATTCAGAAAAAATATTTTTCAACCAAAACAAGGGTGCTCTGCTGGTGAAAATAATCTTCAGTCCCTAAAAGGAAAGGTTTGCATGTGGGATCTTGTGACTGTGTGCTGCTACCAAAGGAGGTAATGCTGTGCTTTCTTGCTTTGATTTTGCTCAAGTGTGATTTCTTTTTGCTAGGTATAGCCTTGCTATTTTATTGTATCTGAAAAACAAATGTTTTGCATCAGCCTTATTTGCTAGGAGTGTTTTATTCTGAGTGTCAGAGATTGAAGGTTTTTGTTTTCTCTTTTTGGATTATTTTTGGAGACTGAACTTGCATGCATGGGGATTTGATGAAGTTTTTAAGCCTTCATGAGGGAGACTACATGGAATGGATTGGTGATGAGCTAGTGGTTATTGCATAGTCAATGATTTAAATTGCTACATGTTTTTTGTGTAATGCTTGCAGGTCCTGGAGAAGCATTTCGTTATTGGGCATGTTTGAGAAAATTTGTCTTCCTGTTGAGACTGTGTGTGTATGAGAGCTTCAAGTAAAGCTTACATAGTTGTGGGCAGTAAGCTTCTTTGAGGCATTAAGTTATCACCTAAGAAAAATGATTCTTTGCTTTTATTAGCTAAATACGTTCCTAACTTTTGCTGATATTTAAGGTATATAATGGTGTATTTTGTGGGATTTAATAATTTAAGCTTTGTAGAGCTTCCCTTCATGATCAAGCCATACTAGTTTCTTTGTTTCATTATACAATAAATGTGGATAAAGTGACTGCAGAATTGTTTATGTGGTTGTTTTAAGGATGATATTAATTGATTCTAGAAGTAAGGGTGTTAAGGCTTTAAAGAGTAACATACTCTTGGGTTTGGGTGGTGAAAGAGAGGTCCATTTTAGTTGCTAATCCAACTGCAAAAAGAATGAACTTTCTATTGAGCTTGACATGAGTTCAGAATTCATTAGATTACAGACTGTTTTTTGCGATTTGCATGGGATAGTGAAGGGAGGAAACTTGCATTAGTTTCCCAGTGTTTTATTAGCTGTCCTTGCTCTATCATATAATGCAAGAAGTACTAATTATCAGTCATATCAATTTGATATGAAGAATAAAACCCTGGGGAAAGTTCAGTTCTCTTTGTAGTAAATATAAGGGAAAAAATGTGAGCTAAAAATCTTGGCGTTCTCTAGCGATGCTATATGCGAAAAGCAGAGATATCTTGCAGAATTATATGGAGCAGTGCTTGATAATTCTTAATGAATATTTTAATGCAATAATAAAATAAGATAGTAAATTTAAATAATTAAAGTTTAAACAAAATATTTTATAATAATTACATCCACTGTAACTTGTGAACTCCAATACAGTCAAAACTATTTAGCTGATAGAATTTATAATTGTAGTACTGAATCCATCTTTCATAAAGTAGCATTACTGGTTGCATGGTGTGTTTACGAAAATGAAGCTTAAACTGTAAATGTAATTTGTTTATTGTTGTCCATTTCTGCTATTTTTGCTATCAATGGTGAATATTTGTTATTATAGAAGTCTGTTTCTATCAGAGCTTCTTAAAACAAATGTAAAATAGCTTGCAGACACTTGGAACTTTAAGAAATATTTGCTAAGACTAACTGATACTCTTTAATTTAGACTCAAAAGAGAATGGAGGGTTTTAGGCATTATTTAGTCTAATAATAAATTTGAGCAATTGGATATGAAAGGGTTTTGTTGCTTTGTTATTTGCTGCCTCAGCAATTTAACAGATGTGAATATTCTTCTTTTCCTGATTGCAAAGGATTTTGATGAGATGCAATAAAGCCCCCTTTTTTTCCTAATAATAATGTTAGTCTCATGGTGAGAGTTTGAAATCTAATATTTTCAGGAATTTTTTTTCTGTGCTTATTCTGTTAATGTTAGCTCAAGTGAGTTAGATAAAGAACAGAGAATATGAATGTGAATTATTCTCTGTGTGTTACATGCATTTTGCTGTATACTCATACATATGAGGAATATTACACATGTATAGCTTAGAGAGAAATAAATCCACTGATACAGATCAACTCAAGTTTAGCAAGCATGAAAGAAATGCCTACTGAAAGCAAAACAGAGATAGAAAATTAATTTTGGTATCGTTAAGTAACACACTTCAGCTCAAGGTAACATGCTATGTGATAACATAGTTTAAAGTTTATCTTGTTTGCAAGATAAATATGTTGATATTCACTTGACAACTTTGAGTATTAGAACCTTGCATACAGACTTTTTCACTTTGAGAATCTAGGTACTTCAGCAGGTACATGTAACTGATAAATCTTTTTGTAGTTGTCAAAACAACTTTGTACTTTTTCTTTTACAACTAAAAGCACTTTGACAGTCTGAAACCTGGTATATCAATAGGGAAAGCAAACAGACTATTAATTTTAGTACCACATTTCACTGAGTTTTGACATTTTTGAAATATATCACTTCAAAACACTGAGACACAGATGATTAAAGGTTGTTACTGGCAAAAATGTTGTTGGTTATCTGTGTTACTGATATCACTCAGTGACATCTTTGCATACTGGTGGAGTCTTGCTTGAAAATCAGGGTATTTTGACCATATGGACTATATCTGCATATCTCATTGCAGTCTATGCACTAGTTTCTATGCCTTGAGGGGCTTTCCCCCCACTCCCCCCCCCCCCAAAAAAGAAGGCAACAGAAAACCTGAAGCTAACCTAGAGTCTGCTTGGTGACTGTCATCTACCTGTCAGTTCTCAGTTTTGTTGAGGTGTGGAACAGCATTGTTCTGATGTCTGAAGTCACTCACAATTAGCTTGAACTAGAGATGCTGCCAGAGTAGGACTAGTTTAGAAAGATAAAACAGGCTTACAACTATCTGATATTTGTTTTTCAGTCTGGAGAAGTTGTGGTGTGTTTGTCCATAGCATGCACTGTAGTCTGAAATGGGATCTTTGCAGAAGCACTGCGTGGAGCCTGTTTCCCCAGTGCAGTCATAATGGCTTTTGGTTTTCAATTGTTTCTGTGTTCAACTGGATAATTTTCTCCTTTTAAGCTGTTGAGAAATCACAGATGTTATTGAGGATGTCATTTCAGACACCAAAACTAGATAGAAATATACAGTTGTCCTTGTAAAGTTTCACAGCTGATTCAAGAGTACTTTTCCATGTGGTCTCACAGAAAGTACTCAAAAAATAATGGCATAAGCGTGGCTTTTAATAGCATTGCTAATATGGAGCTCAATCCATTAACATAACATGAATACTCAGCATTTTCTGCTGGAGAAAGAAACAAACAAAGATAAAGTGATCATAAGGGTTGTCTGACTTGAATTTGAGGTGCTAAGGAGAAGCAGGGTGTGCTCTGTGTGGAGTTTGGGTACTCTGTCACAGAGACGACTTCTTAACTAGTGTGCATGTAATGTGGTTTTGCTCATTGTGTGTGCTTGGATTAGTTAACCTGGGATAGTTTAAGTCTTTCTCAGATTTCCCTTGAAAGATGAATCATCCTAGGCTTTTCTAGAGTAAAGTTTGGGCTTACTGTTGATTCTGTTCACATATGAATGTGTATCTGAAAACCTTTCTAAGTGGTAATGAAAATATGTTCACTTATTTTTTAAGAATTTATTTTAAATTTTTTGATATACTTTAGTATTTTGGTGAAATGTTGGAGCCTTTTAGCTGAAGTATTATGAAACAGTAAAATCTGTGTATTTATTACATTTTTTCTTTCAGGTTTTGTAACTCCAAACCTTCTGTGTAGTATATAAATTGTTCAGCATGCACTGTGGTTTAGAAAAAAAAAAGTAATTGAGGGAAAATGACTACTCAGGGTTGAATACATACACTTGTTCTATGAGATCAATCTGAAGCTGAAGCTCTCAATATGTAGAATGTATTTAGCACAAGTTTATCCAACTTTCTTTCCTGTTTACTTATCAGCACTGGTGAGTAGCATCCATGCCCATTTGTCTTCTTGCTTACTTTCTGTTTGTACAATAGACAGAAAACCCCAGAAAGAGAATATAAGAATGATTGGTTGTGGGATGGAGCTATAGTCTGACTCATTCCATATAAACTAATAACACAAATATTAATGGACACACATTTCACATGAGTTTGATTTCTTTTTTCACCATGGTTGTTTGGACTCCTGAGACTTGTCCTAACAATAGTTTTGGGCATAATCAATATTTTTAAATTGCTTTTGCAAAGTGAATTTGAAAATTATGTGAGATCAGGATGTGCTGAGATGAGTTGCATTAATTGTTTTCCTGCCAAACTCTTGGCAGCTCAATAGGATGGCTTTAAATTAATCCTGTTTCTTAGCTATGGGTATCTAGGTCTAGAGGCATGTCCTTAGCAGTGCTACCCATCAGTTGTCATTCTTAACTTATGTTCTCCTTTTAACAACTCAAAAGTTGAAGTATGCCAGCAGTCTATATGTTGACTTGGTTATAGAATTTCATGATAACTGCCTGTCCAGGAAGCATTATTTAATGGGTGGTGGTAAAAGTCAGGACTGATACAGGCTTGTCTTACTACAAATTGAAAGATGTGCTCAGTGAAAAAGGGAAAGCAGTTACATCCATGATGCTTTCTCAGGTGCCAAAATTTACTCACATGGAACTGAAAAATGCTTTTCATCTGTCTGTGGTTAATTGATTGGAAGTTCCCATTCTCTTGTATCTCTAGGTGAGTGCCCATCCCATTCTTGGAATCACAAATCAGACATTAGGAAAACTTCTAAGTCACTTAACGCTTGAGTACTGTATTGAGTTTCTAATCAAAATGTGTGTTTGAATGTGTTTCTCATAGAGGAAATATTTCTACATTTAAGTTGCATAAACATCAAGCCCTGCTGCTGAACAATGGAATGATGGTACATTGAGGTCCTGGTATAGGGCCTTTTTCATTTCACTTACCAAGTATTTATTGTCTGTATAGAAGTCCTTGAAGGGATGTCTATTTGCATGGAGGAAAAGGATTACTTGTGAAACAGATGCTGTGTGCCTGTAACTTCTTGTGGGGGTGAAAATGAAGTGCCTAAGAAATCTGTACTTAGTTGAAAACATGCTGGAATTTAAGATGTCTCCTAACATTATACATAACACAAAAGCAAATTTCCCAATACTGGAGTCAGTAACACTACCACCAATGAAGATTAGCTGAGGCTTTACCAGATTATATACTCAAACTCTAAGAGGATTTGTCAGTGGGGAATGGGGAGTTGTGGTTTTGGTTTTTTAAAATTTTTATAAACCACATGAAGATGAGGTAAAGTTTACCTATGGAGAATAAATATGTTGAACCGAGAGGAGTTTAAAATGTGCAAAATATTCCTTTTGTAAACTATTATTATTATTTCTCAGAGATGAGCCTTATAAGTGTAGCTACTTCCCAGAGTACTGATTCTGTTGTTTCCACTGTTGCCTTAATATCCATTCCTTTGATGTTGCAATGAGATTTTATTTTTCTTCTCTCAGCAAAGTCATTTGTATGTACCAGAGTTTCAGCTCGAGACAACCAACCAATATTTTCCTAGCACATAAGGATGTAACTATACATTTAAATTTATTGTAAAACATTATGCTCATCTGTAATTATATTACTTTAAAATAAAGCCTTCATCTTCTCTAAGATCTTTTGATGTCCCTTGCCTGCTGACTCTTTTTTCCTTGTTCCCACTTACGTTAATGTGAAGAGACAGTTGAGTAAAAGCACAATGAACTTCAAAACCTAGTAATTGTTTTTCAGAAAGAATGAAACTTGTGAATTAGATATGGATTGTAAAAGAACACCAGAGCTGATTAGTGTTCGTTCGGTTTGCCTGCTGGACCGTTCTGACACCTGTCTTCCCGCTTTCCCCATAAATGCCATTGCTGATCCCTCTATACTGCCAGTCACATGACAGCCAGGGAGAACTTGTGGGTGGGAGTTAAAAGACTCCCAGTGAACCTTGTCAGGCTTAGCAATTCATGAAACTCGACATAAAAGGCAACGTTAAACAAAGATGAGTTGAATCCATTTACATGCAAACTGTAGTTATCTGTATGAAAAAAGCCAGGAAAGGGGGAATGTTGAAGGGGTTACTATTTCTTTCTTCCCTTTAGGATGTGTAGATAATGAGTTGTGTAAGGCTTAGAAGGGGGAAAATAAGCCAACTTTCAAGGCATTGAAAAATTGCTTTTTAGGAAAAATCCTTTTCATCCTAACCATCTGGTTGCATCTTGTTTACAGCACAGTGTGCCAGTTTGTGCTTATTAATCATGCTTACACAAGTATCTTAATTACTCCCCATGTAGCTGCTCTGTTTTGAACTCAGAAGTTGACCTTTCTCTTTTTATTCCTTTAAACCATTAATCATACATAATCAACGCCAATGGGGCAGAGCCATGGAGAAGGCTACCCAGATTCCAAAAGCACATGCTAGTCCTGAGAAACCATGTAGACAGGAGTGACTTGCACTGCTATCAGTCAGGCATATCTTAATTAATGACTGCTTTGTGAGTGTGCATACTTACATGACTGTAACCCAATTCTGTTCTCTGCTTTTGCTTCTGTTCAGATAATATTGCCTTATGATACTGGAGATAATTTAAAAAAGTCTCTGTATATAAAAAAACTTTCAGAGACATCATGTGAGTGAAAAGGATTTGCTTCTCTTGTCTATATGCTCTTATTGCTTCTGTAACTAAAATTTAGAGAGGATGGCCAGGAAGTGCTCTAGGCTCTAGATTCTTCTGGAATAAATAATTTGGAAGAGGATGAATTTTTCCAAAATAACTGGAGTAATAAATGTATTCCTCTTCTCCCCTGCCTTCTCTTCTAAAAAAAAGGCAATGGGAGAGGGGGAAAATTGTTTTGAAAAAGCATGGATTTGAGAAGACAGAGTGGAATTTCAGAAACAGCACTTTGGTTTCTGGTGTACTAGGCATGCTGTAGTATGCAAAAGTAATTTAGCCTGCCCTGAAACTCTTCAGTGTGATGAAAATTTTATCAGTAGTGTAAAAAAGACAACTATCCAGCCTACTCATTTAGTCAGCTTATATGTTTATACACAGGGGAAAAAAGAAAGGATTTGCAAGTATGACTTGCGTTTTCTCTGTACTGCTTTTGTTTTTCTGTTTCTTTTTGCCATAAATAGTGTATTTAGAGTTCATGCTGTCTAATCTCAGTTCCACTAAAGATGCGATTTTCACTTACAGGAGCTTTAACTACATTTAAGGCTGTCTTAAAAGCCTTATGAGCCACTATCATAATAAGCAATTTGTTTATTTTTATTGCCAACATGGAAAAAAATATTTCCCAACAAACCACAACAGGAACAGAAAAAGATTAAAAACCTGTATAGAAAAACTTGTGTCATGAAAATTATTAATATTTAATTCAGGTAAAAGCTTTGCCATTCCACATGTAGAATACACCACTGTGTCTTCTTATGTTTAAAAAATACTTATTCATAAACAGAGTATATGGTGTGCAAGCTGAACTGTTTCATCCAGTCTAGTGAAAAATTGTGCTGTTTTCCATTGGACTATTTATTTTATTTGAGCTGAAAATTTTTTTTCAGCCTTTTTGCATAGTTTGGATGTTTTCATGTCCTTGCACTTTGGCTATTTCCTAGAATGTTCCTTGAATGTTGTTAAACAGTCTAGCACAAACAAACAAAAATTTAGTCAGAGAAAATTATTTTCTGAATCTAAAAGGAAACACTTAGATTTTGAATAGGGGAACTCTTGCTGGCCTCACACTATAGGTTTATATCCCTTCCCATGTGGACAGCTAAAGATCATTTCCAAGTACAGACTGTAGGTCCTGTAAAACAGAAAAATGTTGTTGGTGAGCTGCAGTAGTGACAAAATATGGTGACACAGCAGGGTGAATGGGAGTAACAGACCTGAGCGGGGCCAGGCTGCGCTGCTCAGGCTGCAGGGTGAGCCCAGCCTCCCACTGCCACAGAGGAGCCATGGGCAGCTCCTGCCTGCTGACTACACCAGCTGTGTGGCCTTGCCTTTATCTAGGGCTGCAGCAGCAAGCTCTCATGCAAACATCCTTTTATTTTGCAGTAGAAATGAAACACAGGGTTGTTTTCATTGAAGAAGTCTGGTATGGGCTGAAACGAGCAAATGGTGCAGCCTTTCTGAGGATGGCATCTGCACAGTGGGCTGTGCCCTCACTGGAGGCCCCGTGCCATGCTGCACAGCTTGGGGTTCCCAGCAGCTGAAGGGATGTAAGATTGTCTGTATGATCCTGGTTTGACACTTACAGTGTTAGCTCCCATAACTAGTGCACAGAGTCCAAGTGCTTTTCTTTCTGGGATTGTACTGCATCAACGCCTCCTGGTGCAACACACAAGGCTCTTGGCTCTTGCCCAAACTAGCTCACTTCTGTTTCCTTCCTGCACGGTTCTGTTCTGCTGTCTGCTGTTTTCTAATTATATGGCATCTCCGTTTTCTTTGAACATTTAAACTGTAACTCAGTGGACTGAGTCAGAAGATTCTGTGTTGGAGGCGTGCATCTTGAAGTGTTTCTTGTACCATGGTGCTTGCAAAGGCTTTGTGTTGAGGAGATACATGATGAGAGTTGCTCACCAGTGTAAGGAGCAGTCAGAATGACAATGTAGAGAGAGACCGATGGTGGGGCAGAAATGTTACCTTTCACCAGAAGCAGTTTTTAATACCTGAGTATTTTTCTAGTAGAAGCTCTGTTTCAGAAATTTCCATTGGTTCATTTGCCTGTTGAGGGATTTTAATTTCACGTTGGCTGAAATGATGATGTTATTCGGAAGGAATATCCATGATTTATATGAATGAAGAGAACATGGAAACAGTTGTTCCCATCAATGACTCTTAAAATGTTATGACCTACTGTACCTCTCATTTTACATCTTCATTCAGCCTTGTTCTTCTGCTATATAGCTGATAACTTTGTTATTAGGTCTTCATGTACTTTACTGTTTCTCCTCCTCCAGATTATTTTATAGCCTAACATTGGAAATCTATCTCCATAATCAGGAGTAGAGTTGTTCCCTGAATAAATGCCACCATTTTAATCCCATATACTTCCAAGGGAAACATTTTGTTTCTAGTCACTCGAATCATTGAAGGTAGCAATACTTTAATGCCCTCTTTCCTCTTTAATGTGTTTTAATAATTGTTTTTAGTTCGTGTTTATATTTGGCTTTCTACTTATATAGTTCTTTCTTTAATTCTAGTGTCAAGTCCTGGGAAAGGTTTGGTATTTTGCCCTCTTGAAATTGAAATAAATACATGACTATCTCAAGTGAATTTTAATTGTCTTCTGTAAAGCTTTTCATTAGTGTGTTTGATGTTATATTATGAGTCCACAGCAGATCTAAAAGGGGAAAATGCCTATGTGAAACCAATTACAGAACTATAATTAATTATAAACACATTGATAAGAACAAAATAATCCAGGGATATGCTATTTGTTGAAACACAGGCTGCTGAAAAGTAGAAATGTGCTCAATTTCAAATTCTTGGGACTGTGCATCTGTGGTGACTGTACAACCACAGTGACAGGCAGTTGTCATCTTCTGTAAGTGAGCACAAGGATGTGCTTCACCTGGAAAGTGGTGTGGGTTTTTTCTCCTGCCAAATGCAACCATTTGGATATTCATCATATGGGAAAAAAGTGACCCTCAGCTTTATGCAAAAGGTTAGCTTTACCATTGTGAAAGTGTCTGTTGTTTTAGTGGAGGAAGAATAAACAGAACAATTTTTTGTTAATGTTTAAAGATTTATTTTAGAGTTAGTTAAGTGAACTGTCTGTTTCTATGTTAAAATTTAAGTTTGATATAAACATGGAGCTTCACCTATGAGAGCTGGGTTGCCTTTACATGCTGTTGCCTCAGAAAGAGATGCCTAAGCCTGAATTTAATAAAACTCGCAGATACAAACTTGGGAAGGTGATGTTTTATGTATAATTTTCTTGGCAGAAGTATTCATTGGAAATATTTTCTCTATCAGTTCTGTTTGTTTCCACTTTTGTCACCTCCTTAGCTGTCCTAGCATATCTGACAGGCAGTGTGCTGTGCAAGCTGGCCTGAAAACAACTGGAGGGACGAGGAAAGATGGGAATGCCTTAAACTGGAATCATGGCTGAGGACAGCATTCCTGCAAGCTGCAGCCACAGTTTTGGGAGTTTCTTATTCTGTTGGTGGGGTAGAAAGGCAGAGATTTGTTGCATATTTTGGGTGTTTTTTCTTCCCAGCTCTTTTGGGCTTTGTGGTAGAAGTAGCCTTTTGACAGTTTAGTCCTCTTAATTTATTTTTTTCCCATATTGCCCAGAAATCCTCTGTATAAGCTTCGTGTATCCATTTCTGTAATACCTGTAGTGAGGGATGGACAAAGGGATAGTGTGTTAGAATGGAATACAGGATGTTTTGTACAATTATTTTATGATACATTTGGAAAATATTGTTTAAAGGCTTGAAGTCTAGCCCAAGAAATTATTAGTAAAAGAAAAAAATGGATGAAAATATTTTAATGAGCATAAAGGAGTTGCACTATAGCTAGCATTTCATATTGTATGTTGAGATATGGATTGATATTAGAAATGGATTCCAAAATCTTCATAGTTACAATGCTCTGTTAAGTAAAAGCCCATTTTCAAATGTTGTTTTGCATTGCTATGTTACTTTCCACCAATAAGGTCAGTAACACATTGGGGCTAGGAAGAAAACACTTACAGTTGAAATATGTACAAATCTTGTAAGTAAATGTGAGCATGATGAAAGGGATATTGTAATAGGTAGTCTAATGAGCTCCTTTTATATTTTGCTTTCTCTTTTTACTGTTCAGGTATTAACTTGTTCGTGATATGTATATTGTGTTTTTGCCTAGTAGTTGTATATATGTCTTTGAATATGTCAGGAATTATTCCTCTCAGATATAAGAAGAAAAACAAAACCAGACCCAAAATCCTTACTTGAGTTCCAAACTAGGGATTATAAATATTTGCGGAGTCTAACAGTACTTGATAATATGCTGTTGGCTAGATTATAATCACCTGAATTTCTTATTGCCTCACTTGCAGTTGTGTTGTGATTTCTCTGAGCACACCATACTGGTTCCTTCTTTTATAGTATAATATTAATTAGAAAAATAATTCAGTAGGTTTTGAACAACTGTTAACATTGCAGAGTAGAATGAATACAAGAGGTCAAATTAATGCTATCCTTTATGCATGTGAGGCTGAATGTAAATCAGGCAGTTATACCTGTTTATATCCTCTGAATCATTTTTTGCTTTATCTCAAATGTTGATCTGTCCTTGACATCACTTTGGAGCCTGAGCTAAACCCGTGGAGATGATAGTATTAGTGCAGTGTCAGTTTTGTCATTTGGAAGCCTTCCTCAGTCAAATTGCAGCCTGAAGACAGTCCAATATAACTGTACACAGATGTCTTTTAAAATTGGCTTTACCCTTCAGAGATGATTGAAGGATAACAGAAAAATTTTTTAATTCAAAAATCAATTTAGATATTGATATATTTTTAAGGACAGTTTGAAAGTATAGACTATAGTAGCAAAGTACTTCTGTCGTTGTCAGTCTCAGCACAGTTCCTATTTCTCTCTCCTTTACATTATGATAGCTAATTTAAATATTGCAGGTGAAAATATCTTGTTAGTACTCACTTGATAGCATAATTAAGCAGCACAATATTTTAAAAATAAAATATAGCCACTTTTTCACTTAGGATCACTTAACATCAAACAGCATTTCATTAATTAAGAGTGTCTGCTTCTAGAATTAGGAAAATGTTCTCTTCTTGATAAAGTAGTACTACTGTGTAATTTTCTGATTGTGAAAAAATTTCTGCAGTGGAAAAATTGTGATAATGATTCAGGAGAATGAAAACAGTTGTATAGCTATACTGTATAACCTAGTTTTAGCATTAGTTTTTGAAAATCTGAAGCATACTTTGTACCAAAACTACATACTGTGGGTTTTTTTGGCTATCAGCTAATTATTATTCTGGATCTTGAAATTTTTAATTTAACAAGAGAATTCTTTCTTTTCTGTTCTCATTCCTTTGCTTCCCTCTCCCCAATTTATTTAGTGACCCTTTTAAAGACGAAATGATCACAAATAGTTACTGTACAGCCAGCCCTTTACCTGGCTGTATTTAATGGCAATATTTTTGCTGTGATAACTACGGTAAGGTCAAGTTGCTGCAGTGGAGAAACCTGCCTTCCTCCAGTCTCCTTATCCTGCCTCCACCTAGGGAACTGAGTGATATAATTTGATGACATACTAAGTGAAATACATAGTGGATTTGGAAAACTATGTTTCAGTGGTAAAATATGCATTCATTCTTATGACCAGCACCAGATGGACTTTTGTATTTCTGTTCCCAGTTGTACTGAACAACAACATCATGCTGATTGACTGCGCAAGTGCCAAAGCAAAACTTCCCAAAGTTTTGGAAGAAATTCTACCATATTTTTTTATCCTTTTCTGCTCCTAAGCAAACCAAAAAGGAAAGATTGTTTCTTACTGCCAAGGGTATTTGCATTTAACAGAAGAATTAAGATGAGGAAGGAGGGGTAGGAAGGAACAAGATAATTTTGGCACAATAATATTGAGGTGTGTAATTTCTGATTAAAAGTCTCAGAAAACAATTCCTGTTTAGATCCTTGCTAAACTCAGAAATCTCAGTGCATGAAATGAGTGTGTTTGATCTACTATGGCCTGCAAAGGATGAAAGGGGATATAGAGGGTTAGCATTTAAAACTTCCCATTTGCTGCAGCGTAGAAACTAGTCAAGTTTCATGGCAAAAGTCTGAGTTGCACTATTCTGTGGCATCAGTTCTTGGTTTTATTCCATCTGACAACACAGCAGAAAAGGCCACACATATTAATCGAGAAGGTAATTAATATAATCAGTCACTATTGATGTATTGTTGACTCTGCAAAATCTGTGAGAAGGTTTAGCATGCAGACAGCATGATTTGCTTTAGTTAAGCCATGCAGTGCCTGGTACTTGCACTGTTATTTTTTGCTAAATTATTTGCTGAATACAAGCCACTGTTATAAAATCAAAGCACAAAAAAATACCTATGTGCTTGGACTTCTCTTTGCTCTGCATAGCCTTTCTGGAAATCCTTAATTTGAAATGACCTTGCCTATTGCTGACTCTAAATTGTGCCTCCATGAGCTCTTCAGTTAAAGGTATATTCACATAGATCAGCAGTACTATTCTGTCCTCTTCTGTTTGAGGATATTTGTTCTTGCCTCCCACTGCCCACGTGAAAACCAATAGTGCACCATGGGCCATGGCCCAGAGTGGGAGGAAAGCAAATAGAGAATGGGACTAGGCAGAACTGTGGTTCCAATTCTAGCTCATTAATTCATTGTAGGTTTTTATATTTCTTTGCAGCAGTGCTTTTGTAGTTTGGCTTCCCTTTGTTGTCCTGAGTATTAAGCTGTGCTTTTATGGGTTTGCCTTTGGGAATAAGAATCATTAAAGTACAGAGACCTCCAAAAATGACTAACCCTCTGGTTTTCTTCCAAAAATTTTTTTTATTTGCTTGCTGTTGTGTTAATGGTAGTTGTTTTGTTTTTTTCCTTGAACTGGTAAAATATGTAGATTATTTTAAAATAGACATTGGTGGTACTAAATGTTGACTTAATACTCTAAAACTCCTAGTGGCTGTGGCTTTCGTTTTGTCACTGAAAGTCTATGGCAGCCATTGACTTTATTAAGAGCAGAAGAATGACATGTTGCAGAGCCATTTCACCTCCATGCTGTCTCCTCTAATACATATATCTGTGGAATTGTGGTAATTAAAGGCTCTTTATGTTTTATGATTTCAGTTGCATGAGTTGAGTCTTAGCCTAATTGTTTAATGAACAGCTGGAAAGTTTTCTTGATCTTAAGCCATTACTGTAGGCTGACCTAATTTTGAGTCTAAGCAGAAAGACCAGTTCACATTCTGTTTTGTGTAGTTGACACTTCAGAAGTATGTGGCAGAAATATATGGTACAGGGCTGCCTTACTACTGATATGCCTGTCCTGAGAACAGAAAGCGATGCTTTTTAGATTGAGTGATTTCTTTTGCTATTCCCCCAGCTGGAATCTCTTCTATGTCAGAAGGAGACATCCACCTGCATTTAATTGATGCTGTGTCTTCAGCTCTTGATGGAAGTAGCCATCTCCTCATATTCAAGAAAAGAACAAGCTTGAGTAGTACTTAGTGAGAAATAAAATCCATGTCAAATTTATGTGAATTCATATAATGGTAAAACAATATCTTTTTTAATGAGTTGCTTGTAAAATGATGAGTTTGCTTTTTAATATGCAGAATTTTGAAGCATCAGCTCTAAAGAAAGAATTGATCTGTTCTGAAAAATATTTTTGAACATCCTGGGTTCTTAAAATAAGGCATTGTTGAAAATAGTCTTTTTCTGAATGAAAATAGGAGATTGCATAGACTTCTGGTAGAGAAATCTGAAATTCTGGTTTTGGTCGTATTTTGCATATGCTTTCTCCTTTTTTCTTCTACACAGTACATTATTCAGTACATAGTTATCTACAACATTCTTGTAACTGAGATGACTTCAGAGAGTTCCGAGTACTGGCTGTTACTTAATGGGTGGGGCAATTCTTAAGTGGGCTATTTTCTTGTGATTTCAAATGCTTCCTATTTGTCAGTGCCAGCTTAGTTCTTTGCTCCCTAGGAAGCAGTTTTCTCCTTTGATGTGCTTGCCTAATAAACAGTTGTATTAAATGGCACATGATGGTTTCTGCTTGGAGTTCAGGTCATGTTTTAGTGTCCATGGTCCAGTTCCCAGGCTGTGAGTGCTGCATAAGGAATGTCCTGACTCTTCCTCTTTACACAGTGCTGATGTGGCAGCCCTGCTTCCTTCTCAGCTTTGCTCCATGGTGGGACTGCTGGGGTCCTACAGCTCCTGAATTCTCTACCTCTAATCTCTAAAAAAAGTTTTAAAGTAGTTTCTTTTCTCGTGGGTTTTGCCCATTCATAAATGCTACAATATGTGACTTTCAAGTTCAAGAAGATTGACCCTCCTCTGTCTGAACCAATTATGTGAATGCAAGTAATTTTTGCTCTGGGTGGGCATTCAGCTTCTCTGGGACTGACTGCTTTTATGCACATGTTTAGACAATCCATAAAGATTTTTGTTATGGATTATGTGAAAGATTTGAATTCTGATGACATCATTGAGTTGGGTAGTCTGGGACTATTCAGATATAGTTTGGCAGTTCATGGTGATGCAGTGCTTGAAATAGCTAGTACTTGGCTTCAGAGGAACCCGCCTGAGCTTTATTAAAAAAAGTAAATATATATATGCCAAATCCTCATTTGAGACGTGCTGATTTAGGTTGCAAGAAGTTCACTAGGCCCCAGTTAGACGTGTTGTCTCTGAACTCTTCCCATGGGTATGTGAAGAGAGGATATTATATGTATGGCACCTTGTATAAAGTACATACCTGGAGTAAAATATAAAAACTGAGTTTTCTTTTTGCAAGTTCATTCCTTTGCTTTTTTCTCTTAAAATGAATTTTCCAAGCCCCATAATTTCTTAGCTGAGTTATGTGATGAAGAATAATGAAAAGTTGAAGTGATCATATATGCTGCCATGGTAAAGTGGAGGTTGCTTTTAATATTTTGTTAATCCATAATTCAGTTATTTGGAAGATCTCCCATTTACAAGGGACATATCCTCCCATATTCTCCTTTGATGTACAGAGTGTGATTGTAAGTATACTTTTCCAGTAGTATTAATAAATATTTGCTTGACATTTAATCTCATTGATTTTAATCAGTTCTTAGTAGTTGTGATAACTGAAGTTACAAAGTTGAAATAACTTCCTTTCTGTATAAAAACAGGAATGCTGATTTGTTTCATTTGTATATGTTTTAAAGATACTATGTCATGTCATTTATTTCATTTGACTTAATCATTAGAGAAGATTAAAGGTGGCTTATTTCTTAGACATATGCTTAACAAAGAAGGATTTTACAAACATCTGTTCAAAAACATACAACATCTTCCTGCTTTCTTATCAGTAAATGCAGCTGTTCCTGTTTTTAAAAATCAGATGTGTGATAATGTGGAGTAGCAATGTTTGAAGGCTTCATTTTCTGATATCTAAGACATGTTTCTTTTTCCTGAGCTTGGACAGGTAAAAATAAGAAAGATAAATTTACAGCTAATGTTGATTTCATTTTTTTCCATTTCCCCCTGCCCCCGACACTATCAGAAACTGTTGCCAATGTCATCTGCTAAGTGAATTGCAGGTTTTTATCACATGTATGCTGGGTTAAGGATAATTAGTCTATACACTGAATAGTGATAAATTATGCACAATAATACAGTTTTTATATTATTTAAAATTTCTATCCAAATTATAAATTTAAAAGAGGTTGTTGATAAAAGAATGTGAGTAACTTATGTTCTTTGCATGAGGGACACTATCAAAAAATCCAAACCCAAATTGTCTTTTTAGTGGTTTTATTTTTGGTTTAAAAGTATGGCTTGCTGTTTGTATTGACAGATCCATACCAGTGTATTAGGAAACGTAGTTGTTGAGATAAATAAATATGCAAATCTGTTTGTAAGTCACTATTTTCAGTAGCTAAATGGCAATTCTACACTGTTGTTTTTACAGCTCATTTCAGTTTTGCTTTGGTTCTTTCTTTTGGAGCCAAGTGGGGCAATAGGCCCATTAGTCTTTCAGAATGGGCAAAAGTAGTCAAGCAAAAGAGCCACATACCATGTTTCATGGCAATCTCTCTCTGGCCAAAACCCCATAAAAAAACCTACAAATGGTCATCCTTTCATCTAGAAACCTTCCCATATGTGTTGGCTCTAAAATGTTATGGGTAAAATGTAGTAGGGCATCTTAATAGTAGGGTGGAATATTAACTCAGTTGGGTGTTCTTCATCACCATATCCATGAGTACTTTTGTTGTATGAATTTTCTTTTTTTTAACTTAGGGCTTCATAAAATTTTTGAGGATCATGGATGAGCACTGCTTTTTGGAGCCACTCTTTTCCAGGACATGTTGAGATGTTGAATCATTTCTGTCGTGTTAATGAGAGTCTATCTTCATGGTTTTTGGATTCCATTATTTGTTTATTGCTTAGGTCTCTTACTGAAGTCTCAGGTAAATCTGATCCTGCTTACTGTGAGATCTGGTTGGGTCACACCTGGGAATTTGTCACCTGTCTCTAAATGGCCAATAAATTTTTCACAATCAGAGAGTGTTATAAGGAAATCTGGGAAATCGCAAACTGAAAACTGAGAAAGAAAACGTGTGCACACTTTTTTTCTTTTTGAAAAGAAAGTGCTTCACAGGCTTTGTTTTACTAGTTGGAAACATCTTTAAGTAGCTGTTGCCAAACCATAGATAGATAATCTTAGTGGAGGGGAAGTTTATTTTAGTCTGAGTTGGTTAGAAAATTGACTTAAGCTGAACTGGTCTGCATTGCCTTCAGATGAAGTAAGACTGTAAGTACAGATGTTTGATTATTCTAGATAAATGGATGCAAAGCCTCATATAATTCTGGTGGTGTAGTAGTGAAACTTTTGTATAAACTCAGTCTTTTCCTTCAGCCACTGAAATTACTGTTTAGAAAACTGGGTATTCTAGCAACAAACGGTAACTACTACATTCCGCAGTTGCAGGAAGTCTGTTTTACAAATATGGTGATATTAATCACAAGATGTAACCTATTCTTCTTGCTTCCTTCTAGGATACTTTCTATTATCTCCTTTATTATTTCTTGGAGGAGCTCATTTTTTTTAGTTTTATATCTTAGAAAAACGATGTCTTACTCTGGTGATTCACCTTGAGGTTTGATGAGAAGCAGGCTCGCTGCTTCTTTTCTGTCACCCATAAATTCTCGCTTTACAAAGGTCTGCTTGGTACTATGGGTCCAAAATCAGGGGCAAAAGGAAAAAGTGAATCAAAAGACAAAGATTGCTGATTTTAGCAGCTTTCTTAATGCTATGTCCGATTTAATCAGTATTAAAATATGACTGAAAGATTAGATTTGCCTTCCTATTCCCCAAAACAGATTTAACTCTTGGTTGTATAGCTGAAGTTCAGTGTATGAAAGTGAAGACACTTTTCTTCTGGACTTCATATTTGGTATAATCAGATTTTTCAAAACTTCTATTATTCTTTTCAATACAAAAGAAATAAATTTTCTGGTTTGCTTCATCATAGGTTATTTAGTGGCAGGTGTATTTTCATGGTTTGTATAGAACTTAGTCCTACAACCCAGATGAAAATCATACCTAGAGTAGCTGTATTTCAGATTTTCCTTTAGAGTAGGGTGTTTTATGCAAAGTTTTTAAGGCTGGATATAAAATGGGATAAGTCAGCCTAAGACTCTAAGGAAATGTTCAGTTTTTCCTGCAGGGAGAGAGGAGGAAGGCATACGCTTTTGTCAGCACCTGTAAACTGACAGCTAAATAAAAATAGAGTGACAATACATGTGCAAGAAAGGAGATGAAAATTGCCTCAGTCAAAATGTCTTTACAGCCAATCCTTGAGATGCCTTTTTGCAAAAATTATGCAACATTGCAAACTGAACAAGCTCCTCCTTCAGGAGCTAAAATGATTTGAACTACTGCTGAATCGCTAAGACATGCAAAGAATAAAACTTGTTTAGATATAGGAAGCGAAATATTTGAAAAGTCATAATTTGGTTATGCTTTTGAAGGCTTCCTGTGTTGTTGGTTCATAAATAGTAATTCTAACACTGGATACTATGATAATTATGGAGTTACTCAAGAGGCTTAAATTCCATTTTTTAGCAGTGCTTTCTATGGATGTGTTTTGCCAGTACTAATATGTTTACTTATATCAGTTTATTTCAGAAGTCCTTGTTGTTTATCTTGTTTTTATGAAGTAATTTTATTATTATTAATAAAAGTAATAGGAGATTTTGGCAACTGGATACACAACAGACGTGCTGTCTATTTTCTCTCTTCGTTTATTTTTCTCTTGTAAAAGTCATCAAAATGTTGACAGCTGCATAACTCTCTTTAAAGCTTTCATATCTTGACAGATATTACAGATATTTGTCATTTTACTTACAGTAAGTGACAGCTAAATTAGCTTTATGCTGTATTGGAGGATATCTCAGATGTAGTGAGTCCAGTCAAATTTATATTCCATTTCTTTAATGTGCAGCTGATTTTCGAGTGGTTATTAAAGAGTGAACAGTGAAGTGATACATGAAGAATGTGAAAATCTTGAGCTAGCAGATATTCAAGGTTAACAGATGAGAAATATGTTCCCCTTTTATTACTTCTATCACATTGGATAGTCTAGTTTTTCCTTCATTTTCACTTCTTATTTCAGCTAGATGTGGGGTTGAAGATCTATACATTAATCCTGCTTTAATAGATACCTCCTTCCCAGCTGAGTATTTAGGGCTGCCAGGAGACACTGTAGGTGTTTGTAGGTCACAGTGGCAGATACTCCGTGGAGCAACGTTGGTTCAATATCACTGCACCTCCCTACTGTGTATTTAGTTCAGTACAGTTCATTCATTGTCTGACTGCCACATAGATGTATTTCAGAATGTATATATACATTTCTGTTCAGAAGTTTGCGCCAGATTAAGGATGGGAAGAGAACAAACAAAGCTACTGAATGGAAAAAAATATCTTTTTGCTGTCAAGTAACTTATTCAGTAATGTCATTGTATTTTTTTTGTGCCATGCATAAATACAAAGCACAATTAAGAAAATTGCAGTGGATCTTTACATTTTTAAACTGAGGATGTCTGCAAAAATGTACTTGACAGGAGGGGGAGATGAAGGAAAAAAAAGGAAAAAACTTGTTGTCTTTTATCCAGATAGCTTAATTACACAATTGAGTGTTTTTCGCAGTTGTCTATTTAAATTGCTGTCAGAAATGGAAAACTCCATAGTATGATATTTTCTCATTTTAGCATGTTCAATGTATTGCTAATGATAGCCAGACTTTCAAATTACTATAAATGTAAAAGGATGAGCTATACATGTTCAATGTTTTAATCTACTCTTTTCTGATGCTGCTGTCTTCTGGGAATCCCTCTAGCATTTGGACAATTAGTATTTGGAACAAGCCATTATAAGATCAGCTTAATGTTGCTCAAATCAAAGTAGAGGAAGTGAGACAAGCCACCTGAATTGTAAGAAAATAACTGATTTAACTGATTTTATGCAGTATACTTTAAGTAACTCTTCTTAAAAACTTCAGAAATTTTGGAAGCCTGGAAAGTAGTATAATTGTGTCTTGATTTTTTTTTTTCCAGTGGTGTTTTAGGTCAGGTTTTGTTTATTTGTTTAAGGTTTTCTTTGGGGGGATTTTTTTTTTAATTTTCAAATTTTTTTTGTAGGTGCAGCCTTCTCTGAAAATAATTTATGCTGAGATGGGCTGAAATTTAAATTTAGCATAGCAGTTTCTCCTAGTGGACCACCAAACCAGGGGCACTGAGTGAGTTTGTGTGTTAGGATGTATATGTACCCCACTTCGCATTCTGAGGAGAGCAAACCTGGGAGTGTTGAGTGAAAAATTATTTTGGGGGATTACTTTGGATACTGGCCTGAATCAGGCACAGAGTTACATCTGTTCTAACTGCAACTGATGCTAAAACACCTACTGACCTCTCAGAAGAGAGGGAGGTTTACAACAGTGTTGCAGAGAATCATGGCTTAAGTGGAACATTGCCTTATGTTGTGTTTAAACATATTTTCTTTTCTTCCAGTATTACTGACATAGCAGATATGTGGCAGGGAGTAATATTTATTGGTAGAGAATTTCTTGAGAAAGTCTCTAAAGTGGAAAAAGTGCGGCAAATTGCAGAAGCTGGAATAGAGCTTTCACATTCTCCCTGAAAAGAATGTTTGCTTTATGAAAAAAAAAAAAAGGCATAAGAATTTTCAAGTGATGAACATATGTTGTAAAAGTTTATCTGCTTTACTTCACAGCACCAGAGCTGGGTATTTCACATGTTGCTGAAGGCCAGTAAATGCAGCTGGCGATCCTAGCTGTCAGTGCATTCTAGGATTTGATCAGTGTTTTCATTCTTGTTCTTGAATGAGAGTTTTCCACAGTCCAGAAAAATTATATAGCTTGTATAGAGCTTTTTAAAACCATTAACTGGCCTCTTCAGATTTTATCTGTAACTTTGTGTTGAGCACTATTTGTAGTGCTGTCATAAACTATACTGAAGCCCTGTTTCCTAGACTTTAGTGATAGGATAAATACTCCTAGGAACAGGGAAGCTGAACATGCTGATTGTTTAACATGGGTTAAACACACCTCTCTGGAACACCACCATATTAATATTACATCTTCAGATTTGTCAGGCACCTTAAGAGTGTGTAGTATTTCAGCACTGGTTTTGTAGAAACTTGTTGCAGAACTGGATGGGATTAATAATGTATGAGATATATCACACTTAGCACAGTATTAAATTCTAGCAGTGGAAGGATGCAAACCAGTTCATAACCTTACAAGAACATTGTGCACGACAGTAATCCTGATAATAGTGTACAGTCAAATTAACAGTGAATAAATGCTGAACTCTGCTTTCTGTCAGAAATGGTGCTCATGCACTCTCTTGTCAGTCTTTTGCATGCTGTCCTGAGCAGCTCACTGGAAAAAAAACATAAGATAAAAAGATGTAATGAATTATTCTGGCTGCATAACACATTGTAAAAAAAGGTGCTATGGTTCTTTGTAAGGATGGGAAATTTTGCATGTTTCTGTTCTTAGGTGAGCAGCAGTGTGTTTATGTAAAATTGCAGAAGTACTTCCCTCCAGAACGTCTCTGTTTATCAAAATTATATTAGAATAGAAGGTTGGAATATGGCAGTTGATTCAGTATAATCTTATTAGTCCAGAGGTGACAGAAAGAGGAAGCAAGACCCTGGGGACAGACCTTAAGGGCTACAGCTTTTACCCAAAACCACATATGGGAACTATCAGTCAGTAGATTTCCCTGTGCATGTTGTGCTGTCTCTCTAGTTTTACACTGCTTTATTGGAGATTTCTGTCACCATTTTTCAGCTGGGAGGATACTGTCAGTTCCCGCCTTCTTTTATTCCAAGGGTTGCCAGCATGCCTTCTGAGGAACCCATATCACCTTCTTTTAAGGTGTTTGGTGGTGCATTGGGAATAGATGACTCTCCTCTTTCTGTGTAAACTAATAGGTCTTCT
Organism: Calcarius lapponicus; assembly: GCA_039654755.1. Taxonomy (NCBI): domain Eukaryota; kingdom Metazoa; phylum Chordata; class Aves; order Passeriformes; family Fringillidae; genus Calcarius; species Calcarius lapponicus. Next base: position 3,136,724 of record CM077469.1, on the reverse strand, counting down.
GTCACTTCCAATTTAAACTCCTGGGGCATCAGAAACTGTTATTTTACATTTTCTTCCCTGGAAAACACAACAAAAATGAATGAGACTCTTTCAAGCTGCAGTGGAATGAATTTTGAAATTTAGAACGCATACTTTTTGCTGAATAGAAAGGTTGTAATAAAAGGCTTTGACCAATCAATCTGCTGTGCTGGAGAAGCAGGGGTTGAAGACTTAAAAAGCTTACTGTAGAGCCTGCATCATTACAATACTTCACCTTAGATAATTTTTTTTCTCTGAGAGGACAGAAGGAATCAACCCATAAGCACAGGGAGCAGCATATTTATCTGTCTTAGTAGATGTGCAGATGTAGGTAGCTTGTGCAGCACACTTGTAGGAATGTCTCCAAACTAGCCCTGATTTGGCTTTGGAAAGCCCTCCCAATAAGGCTGGCTGAAGCAAGGACAAGATTTGTCTTTTTGGATATTCAAACTGAGGCCAAATGAAGCAAATGCTGTATAAAACCTTGGTGTCCAGAAGAGGGATGTGTATGGTTTTTCAATTCAGTCATTTCTGTAAGAAAATGTATTTGGTTTTGAAAAGTAGATCAGCCTTCTTGGAGTGGAAAAATGATTTGAATAATGTAATGATTCTCAAAAACTGCATCTATTTGTATCTAATTGCTGTCTCAAAGAGGAGATTTTGTGCTCCAGATTCCCAAGCTGGAACTGTATGAAAGGGACAAAGAGGTAAAATAGACTTGAAAACAGGAGAACCTTCTGTAGGGTGATTGAAGGGATCTGCCACTGTTTCCCTCTTGCAGTGGGAATTCAAATTTAGAAGAAAGGTGTGTCCTCAAAGGTTTTTATTAGGAAGAAAAAAAAATGTTGGAGTAAAAGTTTTAGCTTACTGCATTTCCTCCTTGATCAAAATGCAGACAAAGCTAGTAAATGCTTGAAATATGGTTGTTAGAGGCTCATCTGAATTTTTACTAGGCATTATGAAATATTTGTTTTAACTTTGAAGAGTGCATCAATTAAAAGGAGATGGTGCATCCGACAAATGTTTACAATAAATGCCAAATGACTGAGCTGGCCTCTTCTTATTTGAAGTGCTAGGTCTGAGGCCAGGTTATAAAGTATTTTGATGAGGAAATGGACAAAAAGAATTGTTTAATTCTTGCTGTCTTTACAAGTAAAAGACTTATTTGCAGATAGTTGTTGCAGATCCCAATCAAGCGCAAAATAAAGTTTTAGGAAGCACTGTGTATACTAAAAATGTACCTTTCTGAAGGTGATGCATAATGGGAATGACAAAATCCAGGGAAGGTAGCACTATTTTCTGTACACAGAGAAAGTTGGTAAGTCATGTGTTTTCCCAGCATTTTGAAATGCTGCCTGGACCCTGGCTTGTGCTCCCAAACTGCCTTTCAGGAGCAAAAGAATAATGCGTTTTTCTTAAGAAATCAGTTTTTCTCTTTGTTTCTATTAATTCAAAACAGATCTGAATTTCACTGAGAGGAAAGAATATTTTTGTATATATATATGCACACTCGTGTAAATATGTATGTATAAAACGGCAATACATATTGCCGTTCATTTTTGTTCATGTCTATGGTTTGGAAACTTTTAATGAGCCAAACTATACAATGAAATTGAGAAACTACTTAGAATAGTATTGTTTACCAAAATTTACCTGTTTACCTGGTCTCATCACCAAACCACTTTTTTGTTTTTAAAGCTGTGGTAGCTTAGCAAGTCAAGCTGCTAAAAGATGTCTTTTTATACTGAAATAATGTTTGCTGAGACTAAATGCATGCGTTTGTATGGGTTTTTTGTGTTATTGATGACGTTTTGTTTTGTAACCAGTAACCAAAGAGACCTCACTGATGTTCATACAGAGAGATTGCCTTTGATAGTTTTTCTCTGAAGCAGATCTAAAATGCAATTGCGATCTTTGCACTTCATCATATCTCTGTCATGTTTAGTATTTAATCGTATTCTTAAATGTTTTTATGCCTTACATTTTGTATTAGTTTGTTTTTTCTTTTTTTCATACTAGTTAGGCTAGCCACTTCAATTTTATTCTTTATAGTCTCCTAGCTTTAAAAATAAGCTAAAAACTAGTTCAGCCCTGCCCTCCTTCTGGGATCATTCCTGTACACATAATGATACCAATAAATATAAGGAAATCCTCAGACACTTTTGCTCCCGGCTAAAGAAGAATCTGCATGAAAGCATTTCTAGAGTCTATATTTTTCTTGTCAGAAGATGTAAAACCTTTCATGTTTGCTAGTTGGTTTGTATTAAGGGAGAGTCCCTTAGCCTGCCATGAATCATGTAACTTCTTTTTGTCCTGATAACTGAGGGTGTTAAGGCAAATCCCAAGTTCACACTCCAGGTGCTGGCTCTTGTTTTGGCATGCTGGCAATGGCAAAGCATTCTCTGCTGCTGGGGACGTGAACAGAACTGGGTGAGGTCAGGAGCTTGGTGTCTGGAACTGCAATTCTTTGACCTGATAATAGGTCTTGTGCAATGTCTGTATTAAAAAGAATATTGCTGAAAAATTTTTGCAGAATTGGAAAAAGAGGAGAGAATAAAGGCAATCTTACAGAAACAGGAGTGTGATGATTTGAGTTGTGATTATTTTTAGCAGAAGTCAAAACAGGGGAAGAAGTTCTTAATAGAATCCTTCCTATTGTAGGACTGTTCTGTTGCTTGTATTCAATTTGCTAATGGGAGATGTCTTGCCCCTTTTCCAAACAGGGAATGCTTGTATCTCCTGCTAGTCATTCTGAGGTTTTGATATCATGGTGTGTTCTCCAGAGTGATTGGTAGTAGATCTTAACTGTTGTATGTAGGAGGTCTCTCAGCTACCCTTTTGTTCCTCAATTGTACATCTGATTCATTTTTTCAAGTTAATTCCTTGGGTTTTTACATGCAGAGATATCTGCAAACTCTTTGGGTAAAGTTTGATGCCTCAATTTAACCAGGTTAAATTTAAATTAATTTCATAATAGTTGTAGGTGTTGCTGTACTTTTGGTAGTGTGACTTGACAACTCTACCCCTTCCCCCTCAAATATAAAACTGGAGCTGAAAATCTCCAAGCCTGGCTTTGCAGCGCAGGAGTGTTTCTGTGCAACAACCAGTGTGATAGGGTAGCTCACTGTCAAATTAGGCACAAGACTTTTGAACAAGGTTTTCCATAGAGGAACAGCTTTTCCCCTCTTTGGATGCTTTACTGGATACCCTGACTGAGGTCTTTCTGTTCTTTTATTGTCTCCAGAATTCATGTCAAATGGCTGTTTGCTATTTTGTTGATATTTTATTCTCGACAGCCTGCCATTAAACCAACCCCATCGAGTCAAAACAGGGTCTAAGTCTGAATGGTCTAGTGTTCTGAAATTATTATAGTGTGCTTCTGCAATGGGGAAGGCAAATCAGAGCAATAGAATTGAATGCAGAGTTCCTTCTGCATTCTAGGAAGGACATATCCTTCCTGGATATGTCCTGCGTGTGTGCTGTAAGACACCAAGTCAGAGATGGACTCTGGATAACCATTTGCACAGGGGAAAGACACTGTGGGGGGAAACCAATGACACGAAGAAATTGTAATGCAATATCTTAATATTCACATTTTCAATTTTATTAGTTGCAAAAAAAAAAAAAAATTCAGATCTTGGCAAATGGATGCATGTGCAGCTTCATTGTACCTCCAACTTCCACTGTACACTTTTGCAGGCAAAACCCATGCTAGTCTGAAGAAATAATTTTATCCCCTTGGACAATCTGCTGCTTTCTCCTTCACCTATTTTAGCACCTAAAGTCTTCTGGACAGAAGTGGCCATGTCTGTAATCTGTTTCTTTCTTTTATTATTTTTTGTTTACTTGTATGATGCCCTTCTAACTTTCCAGATAGTTCTTTCTCCACAGGTCTGTCTTTGTTTAGGGGGAATAGTCTGGTCTTGAAGGTTTGTCCTTGCCATAAATTTTAAATGCACAATAAGTGAGTTTTGAGAAACAGATTGGGGTACATGAAAGGAACTGCTAAGTGGGGCTATTTTAGACTTTTGAAAAAAAAAATTTGAAAAGCAATTTAATGATCAAAGATATTGGGCAACTTAAATTTACTGTGACATTTTACTCATGAAAACTTATTGACTCGGATCGAGAACCATTTGTCTAAAGATAGGGGTGTATTTTGTGATTTCTCTGCATGGGCAGTGGGCTCTCTTAGTTTTCTGAGCTCAAAATAATGTAACTGGAAATATTTGATAGGTTGATCCCAGTACATTTTATTTTTGCTGACTACAGATTAATTTTTTCTGGGCTTCTTGTTTGGTCAATGGTCAGAAGTTTGAATGAGAATATCACATCTGTGGAGCACAGAGTGACAACTTGGAACATTGGAAGTGTGTCATGAAAACAAATTGTCACAGGAATGCATTTAGTTTTTGACTGAGGAATGGATGAAGTAGATGATTGCTCAAGTTCCTTTCCAACTGTTTGTTTCTGTATTTTTTATACTATGATTTTTCTTCCATAAATTCAGCCTAACACTTTTTTGGCATTGTCATGATCAACAAACATGTTGTTGTGTTTGTAATTTTAGTTTTGCAGCCATTTTTTTCAAATATGTTACTAATGCAAACAAGTGAAATGTTAGATGTAGATGGAGTTTGTCAATTGAAATCAAGGACTAAAGAAATAAAGAGACCAGTAATACCTGTTGCTTTAGCCAAAACTTTCTGCTTTGAAGTGAAATTTTCCCACAACTCAATGTAGGGCATTAAGGCCATTAGAGTTAAAAAAAAAGTCATGGTCATGTATTTCAGTGCTTCCAGAAGACAAAAAACACTGACTTCCTGTTCAGTACCTTTAATTATGATCAAAATCATATTGGGCTAAATATTTAAACTAAGAGAATGGTACCTTCTTTTTAATAGTTATGTGGAAAACTGGGACATTATAAAAATAAACGTGGAAGTAAAATCTGTTTGGATAACAATTACGTTGCTGTATTGTGTATTATATGCGAGGAGAGTGCATGTCTTTTCATACCGAAGACTTTTAAAATATTCTATTTAATGTGAAATATAAATAAACAACACAACTGCCACTGGTGACAGTGGGGTAGAACAATTTCTTCATAAATTCTCAATGTTAAAAACTATTGCATAAAATATTTGCTAATTATAATAATTTTGAACAAGTGCGTGGATTGTTTTGTGGGTATTTTGTTTCCTGAGTTGCATTATTCTCCTTTTGGAGGAGAGTAAAGAGCATGAAATTTGCTGTGAACTTTGAAAATCCATTTCCATTGTTGCTTTATGTTTGTTGGTTGGTTTGCTGGCTCTGCATGAGAAATCTTTCTCCTCATGTCTTTTTCTGTTTGTTTGATTTTGTTTTTTTTTCCCTTCTCTGTGCTGATGCTGTGACACCTTACTGCTTTGCGGAGCTATAATTCGTCCTCTTTCTGAAGTGAGGAGGGCGTTTCTTTCTTTCTAGGCAAAAATATCTACATGCTAAACAATACTACACATGAAATTAGTTAAATTTGGAATTTTTCTAGCAAGTGTACCAGAATGAAAGCGAATTAGATTTTCCAAACAGTTTTAAAGCATAGTGCTGCTGTGTATCTGCAGGTGTCTTTTGTCTTAAAATGCATTTTTAATAATGACAGAAAATTGTCTAGGTATTTGTAAAGAAAATGTAACATGTAGAATTATGGCTTCAGACTTCTGTGGTTTTTGTGGTTTTTTTTTAAATTTATTATTATAGGGTTTTTATCCCATTCCTGTTGTTTTTGTGCTGTTCTTACTTTGTTTACCGTTTATGTAATTTTGTTGAACCTATGAATGTCTGGGCACCATAGGCTGTGAACTTAGCATGAAAAAAAAGCATTAAAGTAAACCAGGCTGAATTAAGTACTCATTTTAGACTATGCATTTGGATTTCAGCTGCCAGTTATTTAGAAAGCTTACCGTTGTTGCATCCAACTTGCATTTCATATGCTTGACTCTTCTAATGATAGTAGTACTACCCTCAATCTTAAATTCCAATGTGTCAAAAGGATTATGTCTGTTGTTTCTTCATATTCATAATGACTATAGTTTTGTACTTTATAAAGGCATGCACAGCTGTATGTTGCTTGAGTGCAAAACTTGTCATCTACAAAAATAATTTTTCTGTACTGTTACAAGAGTTGCTCCTAAAATATGTCTTGGGCTTGGATATATATTTATTTAAACTAATTAGGAAAAAGCGATTTAAATTTTTACATAAGGGCTGGTTTTTATCACAATAACATATCATTGCAAAGGTGATTGTATTCATAATTTCCTTCCATAAGTTACAGTTAGATACCTCTTGTGACTGCTTTTTCTATTTAGATCTGAATTATCTACCGTTCTGTCAGTCCAGCTATTTCCATATGAATATCTAAGCTCATTAGAATAATATTCAAAGCATGGTACACTGCATTATTGTGCTGTTTAATAAGTGTCTCTCACAGCGCTGCTATGGGCTGGTTTTCTCTTTTTTTGCAGATCACTGCCATTGTTTGCTGAGTGCCCATGAGGGAGCACTTTTTGTGATCTAGTGCTTTTGCTTGTATAATACTGATTCAGAAAAGCAGCCTGCTTAGGGAGAAACATTAATTAGGTGCAAAGGTGGCGTTATTCCATGGTTTGGGGGTGGGGGGAAGTACAGCAAATAAATTATCTCCTATTTGTACAATGTTTTATGGTTGTCAGCTGTCTGTTGCCAAAGAAGCCTGGTGGAGTTAAATGCTTGTGACACCTTGCCCAGTAAAGGTAGAGTAAAATCCTGTTATGGAACCTGCTTTGTGACAACCTGTGCTAGTTTATATTAGCTTAACCAATCACTTTTTTCTGTGCTTGGCAAAATTTGTTAAATTAATTCAGTTGCAATTAGCAGATTTATGGGAAAGTACCCTGTTATCCTTTAATTGGAGAGCATAAAACTACAAACTGAATCTGCTGGTTCTATTTGTGTAATAGGCAATCTATCTACGACAAGGTTTGATCGATGGAGTCGTATGATGCCCTTGCCTTGTTTTATATTGGCTGTCAGCTCTTAACTGGGACTGAAGTATCTGGGTAACAAAAATTGATATAATGACTTAATGCGCCTTATTCTCTTTGAGCTACATCAGTTTAGAGCACTTCTGAGAGAAAAATGTCTGGAAAATATCAGGGAGTCATTTATCAACCTGTTTTCATTAGCATACTGCCTAGCACTGGCAAGGATTTGAATAAAAAAAAGCAGGATGGTACAATTTATTTCAGGTCTCATATTTCTTGGATGAAAGGAGACTTCTAATAAATGGAAAATATAGAAAGATGCATTTCTTGCTGATTTTTCCTAAATAAAAGCTGTGCAAAAACATACCTTCAATTTGATTGATAATAGCACAGAAAGCATACATGTATGAAGATAATCCAAAAATTAGCAAAGCTATCCTCCCTTACTGCATCTGGCTCATTTATTTGAGGTACACCACAGAATAACCCCATGTTTTATATGTGTACATAGGAAAATTTGTGTGGGTGTGTGGTAAGGGGGTGTCACCACAGGGGACTTCACAGAAAATGTGAGATCTGATCTCTTTAAAGATAGAGCTGTTAAGCTATTCAAGAACCTGCTGAAAGTGAAGTGAAATAGGTACCAATCAAAATGTTTGTATAGTGGGCAAAATGTGTGCACTGCATCAAGTCATTTGTCCTACCTACTCTATGATGGTAACCAGAAGAGGTAATAATAACTGAAAAGTAGTTGTGTGCAAGTCTTCTTTTTTTCCATGAAATTTTTATGCATCAGTCAGACTGCATACAGTGTGCCTAATGTATAAAATAAATTGGTGTATAAATCAGATTATGAGCAGGATGTAGGCAAGTCTCCATTTGCACACAGAAATCAAATCCAGACATGGGAAATTCCCTTTTTAACTTCTGGCATTTATCAGGGCTTTATCAGATGGCAGTTCATGCTTAATTTTCTAATAATAAAAAGAAGAAAAAAGAAGAGTTCCTCCATTCCTAGCAAAACTGAGTGCAATGGATTGCAGAAAAGCCTGAAAATACAGGGCTTCTGGATGTGCACAGCATTATCTTGTGACCCATTCTATAGCTTCTAATTATGTCAAGGATTTGGAATGTCAATCAATAAAGAGTGATTTATGATTGGTATAAGCAATTGCACAGAGCTTCACATTGATCAGTATGTAGATTTCTTGACATAAGAAGTTATTATCTATGACAGATACTTGTCTAACTGCTAATTGAATTGCACATTTTTCGCTCAGTGTTATCAAACTACCACCAAATATAGACCATAACTTTTTTGCTCTTTGCATGTGAGAATAAAGGTACTATGAACAGCAAGTGTCAGTGTATAGGTTGTCTGGTAGTAACCACTATTTATTGATGCACCTTGTGCTGACTATGAGATGACAATATCACCCAGTGTTGCCATGACAATCACAATGAGGGTTGGGTCCATGATATTTTCCACAACTTGGTAGAAAATCTGTTAAATGTAAGTTATCTGTTGTTTGTTACCTGGTAAGCATCTAGAAGAATGCAGTACTGGTATTCTAGTAGATGTTTCTCTTCTTATTCCTGTTAATTTTTATTTAAATCATTCTGATTAGATGGTCTAACAGCAGCAGTAGTTTTATGCAATGTGTTTTTATCTTTTCAGGAGGTTTTTCCCTAAATGAAAATTAGTCCAGTGTCCACTTGGTCAAATGCTCAGTGGTGTTGTGGCTCATTTCAGTGTTCAGAAATGCTAACTAAATAGCTAAAACCTATTTTACTGCACACTGCCTACTTTAGTCACCGGATCAGCCTAATTTATACTGATCCTGTGGCTTACCTACCTGTTGATACTTTCCCCTAATGAGCCATGAGATCTTTGAATAGGAGATATTCAATACTGAGTTTAACAAAGCCTTTTACTTGGTTGGAACTCATAGGAGAATGTACTTCACTCTTGGTTTCTGTACTTTCCTGTCATCTTTTTTTCTGATCTATTATCCCAAACAAAGGACTGTTTGGGAGTTTATCTACATCAAGCCATTGTGCTTGAGAATAGCAGGCTCTGTTCTGGAGTTTAGCTGAACATGTTCAGTAATTCAATTTTCTTGTAAAACTATATAATGTCCTTATAACAGAAAAGTGTAGAACTGTGCAACCCTCAGGATAATTCTATGTGACGCCCAAGCTTGTTGTGAACAAACAGCGCAGACCCTGGCACAGCTGCAGGAGGAAAATTTGCAATATGCTGCAGAAGACAACCCCCAAGAAACAGCAGGTCTGCTTTGGAGTGTAATCTGGGGGGGTCACAGTCTCTCTGCTGCCCCACTCCCATCCTCTTTGGCCTTAGAGTAACAGGGGGAAAATCCTGAAAAATAAAAATGTGGGAAAATCTAATGTTTTGTAGATGGTGCTTTCAAAAACTCTCAGCCTAAACTTTCAGGATTCTTTAAATATAATTTGGTACAGGCTTTACTTGACTCAGTACTGAATAATGTCTTATGTTTGGCAGTTATTTTCTTGTTAAGAATTGTTACAGCCTTAAAGAAATTTTACTGAGTTCTGAAACTCACATATCCATCATGTTTTAATGAAGTTTATAGTCACTTGCAGGATAAAAAAAGCAAATGAAATGTACCATTGAGTGTAAAATTTCAATAATTTTCTATCCAATTGCACTACTGTATAAACAATCATTTTATAAATAAATAATTTCTATAATTTGAGCAGATGCTCTGTCTATTGTATCACATTCCATTTTTTTGCTTTTAATTAAAAAACTTATTACAATTTTCTAGATAATGTGACAACAAATTCAAGAGGAGAAGACTTTTAGATGTCTCAGAATAACAGCAATTAGAATCCGAGTTTTTGTGTACTTGGTCTTTTCGCACATGAGCGGCTAATTAAACAAGGGAGACTGGCCTTTGGTATACAGCAAAAAATATCCCTGTGTGCTCTGAGAGGAAGTCAGCACGATGTACTTTGGATGTCATCTGGTGCATAGGTGTTTAGCTACAAAGTGTGCAGAACATAATGTTTTTCATTAAAATAATTTCTTGTTTAAAAATTCTTTAAGAAACCCTCAGAAATGCAACCCAAACAATACAAGCCTGCCCTAAGACTACAAACTAATCAAACAAAAAAAAAAATATTACACCAAAAGCTCTGTTGAAACTGTTTTTACATGCCACTTTCTCTTCTTATGCCAGCCTTCTTTTTTCTTTTTTTTAAATCAGCAAGTGTGTCTAAAGCTTCTCGTAAATCACAAGCCAAGTGTTTTTTGGTTTTTTTTTATCCTGACTGACAATATCTCAATAGTAGGCTCAGCACAAAGGATTGTATACCTAAAACTAATGTAATTTTGTAGAAGGTTATGGAGTGCATAAAGATGGGACAAATGCAAGAAACATGCATAGAGGAATTGCTCTTCAGATTTAATGAAGCACTTCTTATCTGAAATTTTTCAAGTGAATGATGGATTAAGCTTTCAGACAACCTACCAGTTAGTGGAAATTATTATTGCGCTTCTTTTTCTCACTCCCCCTATATACTGAACAAACTGAGGAACTGAAATAAAAGACAGAGTAGGGATATAGTTCAGAGGTGCTGACTTTGGGTTAGGTGTCAGTCATTGGAGTATCACTTATTGTCATGGTGTCTGGTTTTATATCTGAACTTCAGTGCACAGTTCCAAAGTACGGAGACCTAAGTCTAATTCATAAATATCTTCTTAGTTTATGTAAGTCTCTGCTTATTTGTTAAGCACATGTATTGTGTGAAAAGAAATGATGAAAACAGCCTTGTTTTTAAAAATGGAAATTTAAGTGGCAGAAGAGATTTTAGTTCTAACCATTAGTTTTATGCTCTGTATTGAGCATTGCAGAGAGAGTGTTTTGAGAACTCAGTCTGTGTGTTGAGGCTTTTCTTTCTCCAGGGCATCTTTTGTCTTTTTATCAGAGTAAATGTTCCCCCTTGCTAAAGGATGTATGTACAGGACATAGGAACATGTGAGGCTCTTCATGACATGATCAAGGGCTGGGCATTGTTGAGTATACAATTTCCAAAAGTAAAGACAATTGGGATTCCTACCATCTGAAACAATGTAGAAAAGCTTTTATTTTTTTGATTATTTTTTCAGAATGCTTGCAGTTAAGTTTTTTAAAAGGACGATCCTAACATAGGCATCCATAATCTAAAAATAAATGTTACTTCCCAAAATACAGTTTGTATTGGCACCTGTTAAAACATTTTACTGCATTTTTAATCAAAGATATTGAGTCTCTTTCTGATGTTATAGTGTGATTTCCCTTTTTATTTTTTTGCACATGTCAGCAACTGAAGACTATGGGAAAGCTGAGAATACTCAAATCTGTGAATATGGAATTGCTAAATAAGAGAAAAATTTTCTACTTTGAAAGGTTGCTTTTTTGGGAGGTGATGAATCAAAATGCTCAGGTATTTTAAAGGTGGGTGGCTCTTCTGAAGTGCATGTGGCTTTGCTGCAGCGTATTCTTGACAACTAAATCCATAAGGAACATGAAACCTATCAACACCAGCTGGTGTAGATGAGCAGAGGGATTCAAAAGCCATAACCACTGTTCTTTGTGCATATTCTTTTTTAAGAAGAGGGAAGAGGTGTAATTAGTTAGTTTGCAGGTCCTTCAAATGAATCTGAAAAGGGATCATATGAGCACAGTGAGGATATAATGGAGAAGCCTCTTAGGCCTCTTGCAGAGTGGAGAGCAGTGGCAAGAGGGCTGGGATAACAGATAATGGATATCCTCGGGCAGGGCTGATTTGAAGAACGTGTTAACGCATCCTGGGTGTGAGAAAACACTGATTCCATTTACTCTTGGAATTGAAAATGGAGCATAAGAAAGTAGTGTGACATTAGGAACAGATAGCAGTTGCATAGAATTTATCTTCACAATCGAGTAATTTTGAATGATTTTCATTAATAAACATCCTTTTAGCTGAGCACTATGCCAGGACATATGGTGTTTCACTGTGAAACCAAATTTCAAATCAGTTTGCATTAAAACACAGGGATGTTCAAACTGAAACATGTTTTATATCTATCGAGACACTTGTCAGTGTCTAGATACATAAGCTGTGCAGTAAACTTTGCAAATCCTCAAAGAGTTCTGATAAAACATCTGATGAATGGCATAAAAGAGTTACTACTGCTATGGTGCTCAATAGTTTGTAAAAACACATGGAGGGGGGAACCTATGGAAATGATTATTGAAATGAATTCTGGTGGTTTAGCAACTACACAAATGTCTCAAATTTTTTTCTCTTTTCTTTTTTGTCAGTCTTCTCCTGCACAAAATATCTTATCTTTCTGAAAAATATATACACACCAGCGAGAGTATAAACACATCATTACACTTTCATGGCAGATAAGCTTGCTCTGCTGGAGTGTAAACTCATTTTTCTTTAGATGACCTTTAAATAGTATTGTCCTATTGGATGGGATTTAAATCAATAATTTTGTCAAAACAAAGTACAGTGTTGGGTTTTTTCTTTGTCGTTTAACCAGTTCCTTAAACTATCAAGGAATAATGGATTTCCATGTGTTATAATCGGCAAAAAAACCTGTAGAATTCATTTAACTAGTTGAAAAAATGCCATTTTTCTCTGTTGTTGATAGTACTTTGTTTTATTTTGAAAAATGTTCAAGCAGCAGGGCAACATACAGTGTTACTATAATTAGTGACTTAATGCCTTTTCTGCATTCACATTGTAAAACAACAGTGTCCCAGGTGTGAGAAGGTTAAAATGAGAAGTACCCAGTAGTTATGAAGCAGCAATAATGAGTTTCCTTCTACTTACCATGGATTTGTGTGATATACAACTTGCAATTAAGCATGGCTTGGTGATTCAGTGATTAATGTATATACGACTCCTAAAGGAGCAGCACAGGCCTCCCGTCACATCCTTCATGATGTTTACAGCTGGGTACCTATTAACAGGAAGATGGAAAGGGCCATTTACAATTCAGTAACCTTTATGACAGTGAACTCTTTAATCAGCATTTTATTTCCTTTGTAACACTTTAGTCATCTACAAATGTCAGAATAAAATAGGGCTATGAAATATTTAGGATCGGCATGTGGAAATTGACTTCCCTGATTTAAGCTGCTGTGTCTTTTCATTTTGTTGTTTTGGGAGCTTTTACTTTTATTGAAAGACAATTTATAACTAAATGCTCCCAATAGTGACTGGCATTAGGGCCAGAAAAATTACAGAAATCTGTGTTCTCGTTCTGTAAAATGTTGATGGTTGCTGTGTTGGGTAATAATTTATTCAAATAAAAACATTAGCAGTGGGGTTCACATTTCAGAATACTGCTGCTTCACAAATACAGCGGACTCAGTGAGTTTATGACAAAATATCCCAGTATACTCATAGAAGTAATTAAGTATAAAGTATATCCTAAAATAAGTTGTCACTTATGTGTACCTGTGTCTGTGAAACATCCAAAGTGTTTCATTATTTTTGTCAAATGATTCTGAGGCTCTCCAACTTCCATACCAATGGTCTTATCCTTTGTCTGATGGCAATGATCACTTTCAATCACAAGAAAGTACTGTCCCTGCCTCAGTGCCTGCAGAGCAAACACAAATCCTTCCAACCAAGTATTTTTCTTCATACATATATATGCAGTTTGTGTATAGATTATAAATTAGTATTTATCAAAATAGTGACATAATTGTTGATATCTACAGTATTTAAAGTATGAATTAGACATTTTCCAATTGGTAAGGCAACAATTTTAGAATCATCAAGCGGGAGGGGGCTTCTTCTGTTGCAAGGGCAGTGCTTTGCCCTCCTGGGGATATTGGGAACTTTTGACCTAGTCCTGAACTGTATTTAAACCGTAATTAAACCATTGCAATAATGCTCCTTGGGTTTGCGGTGTTAAGCCCAGCAGAGTTTTACTTCAGCTGCCTGCTGCTATGCTGTAAAACACTGACCCAGGCGACTGGAGCTGTGCTTAGGAGGTTATTTGTAATTTTGTATCACAGCTGCAGGTTGGTAACAAGGAAGGTAACTTCCTGTTTCACAGGTGTTAATAAGGTTTATTGCATTTGGGAGATGAAGATTTCATCTGCTGCTCTGTGTGTAGGAGTTGTGTACTGGCCAAAGTAATCTGCTTTATCTGCTACCTATTATAATGGTTGTGTTTTTGTATGTTAAGGTTTATTTTTAAAGAAATTGAAAGGAAAGGCCTTCTTAAATATATCAAGGATCTGAAGGACATATGCAGGCCAATAATGAGCACAATTTGAAACGTGGACCTTTTCTCACTGAAATGCATTGCTTGGAGAAAATTTTTGATCATAGAAGAAGGACAAGTGATCCCCAAAATTGAACTCTCTTCTCCATGGAATCTATTGATCTAGGAACAGACATTATCTCTAGTAAGAGGCCTTATCTCTCAAGTGTGCATTCAAACTCTGGAATCAAGTTATTTAAGCTATGAGTGTTTGGGATTTCAGGTGCTTTGCAGTTAGAAGCTGTGTACCTGTTTCTCAGTTAACCTCTGGTTTGGTCCCTTTACTTTAGAACCTATTGAAGCTTCATGAACTTATAGATGTCATTATGAAATATGCTGATGTTCAGGACTGGTTTATCAATTGATGATGATAATTCTTTCTTAACCTCAGTATATTTAGGGAACATGGACAGTAAGCCAAACAGATATTTCATATGAATATTATGTTTTGTACTGATACATGGATACAACAAGGGTTGTCTTGGCATAGCTTTTTAAAAAATGTATTTTAAAGGTGTAAGACTTAATATTGTATATGCTGTGTTTAGAAAGAGCTAATAAAGAGCTAGTAAACAAATATAATTGGTAAAGTTAGGTAAAAAGGAAGAAAAAAAAGCCTTAAATTGGTGTTCCAAGGAAGACAATAACCATTGGATGGGCAGCGCTCTAATAAGATATGGACAAATTATTTATTGTTTCGTATCTGTGACTACCCTATGGAGTAGGAATCTGAAAAAAAAAAAAAGTACAAAAAAGTTGACAGTGATCAGAGAAAAGGTACAAAGTAGCTCCTGGTTATCATCATCAAGCAGGGTGCCTCATTCAGCACTGATATAGTCAATGTAAGTTCATATTTTTTTGCTGCATTTTTAATGATGTTGTACTGCTCTAATATATTTTGTAGAGTACTACTTGCTGTATTGACCAGATTTTGTTGAGGGATGTTACTTTCAAAATGGACTAAAGAGTGAGCAAGGAATTTACTTTAAGAGACAAAGGCATTTATAGGTGGCAACAGTGAGCCTGAGAACTGGCATTGGATTAATTCTGTGCTGTCTGTATTGCTTGAAAATACAACTGCAAGTTTAAATGAGAGAGAGGCATGAAGTGGACAAAATACACTCTGCTGTTATGAGAATTTCAAAAAGAAATATCTTTATCCAAACTTGAACATTCTACTAGACTCTACAGAAAACCCATGTTTAGTTTGAAGAGGAAAACCTGTGTCCTGTTTGATGATGGACTCAAGACACTTTGTAATCATCTGTGTTTATAATTGGTGGGCAAGGTAGATGAGACCTCTCTGCAGTATTAGTTGATATTGACTTTTTTTTTTTGAACTGTCTTTTGAATGGATGACTCAAAGATAGCCTAAATGTTAAAAGCATTCTAAGAATTTAAAAACTGGGGAAAAAAATTAAAAAGGAAGAACTAGGGATTACTTTTTTAAGATTGGGTGTTTGCCTTTAGGGGATGGTGTGGAGAGGATGGGGCAGTGGTTTTGCTGCTGATACCCACCTTGGTTGTACAGCTACTCTGCTTGAGGATAATGGAGGGAGCAAACAAACACATGGGGATGTGCCCCAATGTGTAATTGGAAAACAGAAACCCTGGAACTCAAGGCCCCAAACAGCTGAGACTGGTAGCACTGACTTGAGAGGCTTGAGGTCTTTACAAATCTCTTGCAGTTTCACAGCAGTGAAATGCTGCCATCCTTTTGCTGGGATTATTTAAATATTTATCCTTTCTTGCTACTTGACCTTTCCTGCTTGGTTTTAGTTCCTGTGGCCAGCTTGCTTTGTGTTTCATGAGCTCAGTAAACCGTGGCCTTCAATTCCCTTGTTCTAGTATTTTCACTTAAGACCAGGAGTGATGAGCAAAAGGTTTCAGGCTCAATCCTTGAGCAAAGGGCCGCTGTGACAGGGATTATTATTTATTTGTCATCTTGGATGTAATAAGCTGTAGGTACAGCATCGAGAGCCCTTGATTTATTGCGCTGTCGACTGCCACTAGCAGGACGTCTGCTGTACCATGCAGGATGAATACCACACTGTCAGCTCTGTCGATCTGTCTCTGCCATTGCGCTCTCTCTCATAACACATTCCCATTTCATGCCAGAATACATAAACAATCTTTCATTATTTTGATGCCTTTTTCATATTTGTTCTTTACAGAACATAAAGTTTGAATTTATGGGTTTCCTTTACATTATTTCAACACACTCCACCATTTTCCGGGTTTGTGGTTTAACTCTCAGAAATTGGCTGCCAGGTGATTTAGTTATTTTGGCTTTCTAGTTTTATAGTTATTTAATATCACAGTGCCAGATACTGAGAAAACGTAGTGTATAGCAGGTATGGGATTTGCAGTCAGACTCTGTCATCAGCAAAACATGGCCATGGGGACACAATGTGGAAATTAAAAACTAGGCATGCAGAGCAGGAAATACTCCCTCCAACCTTCATTTTTAATTTATTTAAATACTTTTCCAAAATATTTTTCCTTAGATGCTGTTACAAATGTAATGGGAAGCTGTTTAATTGGAAAAGAACATGTGAATAGTGAGCAAGCCATTTCCCTTAAATAATTGCAATTAAGGGAATTTCTAACTTGTTGGCAGAAACATTGCTCTGATTTTTCTCCTTTGCTTTATTGCAGGAGGGGAAAGGGGAGGAAATAATGTCCAGAAATTTGTGTGATTCGTACTATGCATTCTTCATACTTTACAGTGATCCACACCTGTTTATATCCTCTAATTTTGTTTACCTAAGGGGTTTTTTTTCTTTAATACCCTGAAGCATATTATTCATCGAACTCTAAGGAACTGAAAGTCATTGCTCGAATGAGTGAACTTAAATGTCACTATAAATACGGCAAGTCAAATACGAATATATGTCAAAATAGTTAAAAACGTGTTATAAAAAAGGCTTATGAGTAGTATTAAAAAAATTATTGCAAACTGTGCAGTGCATGAACCAGAAAATGTAGTGTTCCTGCCAACGTAACATGCATATATAACTTGGGTTGTGTGAGCAGCCTCTCACTCCATGGATGCAGCAGTGGACAGGAAAGCCTTTAGGAAGGGTGTGAGGAGGAGGAAGGGGCCATGTCACCTGTTCTGTGCACACTGTGCAGCAGAGGAGGGGTCTGCTGCCTTCTGGGGCTTCACATGCTGCAAATGACTGACCGTGATCAGTAACGTTCCTTCAGGTTACTCGTGTATGCAAACATTTTCAAGGCAGTGAGGCACAATTATTTTGTGATATTACCCTGTGTTTTCTCATTGAGATGTAGTAAGGCCTGATAAAGACTTGTTCATTGCTATGTTTGTGTGCAAAGGTGGCAAAGTTTTTGTGCTCAAGAGGCAGGTGAATAATCACTCCTAAATTTTCTTCTATTCAATAAAGTAGGGCTGCTTTTCCATCTTCAGTAAAAACATATGAATGTTTTTCTTAGTCAGTTTTATCCTTTTCCCCTAAAAGGAGAGAGAAAGTGTGGCTTTGCCACTGAAACGATATCTGGTAAAAAGAGACTTGTTTTAATTGGCTGTGAAAATAGGCATATTTCTCTAGGATGTTAACAAATGTGGATTTCACTCTATAAAAGCAAGATAATAATTGTCAGTTCTTCCTCCTCGGTGCAGCCTACATTAGGACAGCTGGGAATACGCATAGCTCATGTTACATAGCAAAGATTTGTTCTAGCTACAAAGAAACCGGAGTTAATTAATATGAGAAATTTGTTTTGCGTCCAGGGTAAAAAAGGCTGCGCAGGTTGGTGTTGTCAGCAAAAGCTGCTTGTCACTTTGACCTGCTCTGTTAAGTGTTTGATGTGTTTTCTCAGAGTAATCTGTGAATAACATTACACCCAACCAGCAGAGAAGCAGAGGGAGCGATAGCAGAATTAATATCTGGAAGCGTTGATAATTATATATCAGAATCTAATTTTTAGCACAGAAAATGTGTTAATGACAGAGAAGAAAACAAAAACCACTAGCTTCTCCCAGCAGGATCCAAAGTGTCATTTATTATTTCTCAGCTGGATATCTATCAAGTTTATGGGTTAATTTTTCTGTAGACTGTTATTTATGGGTTTTTGTTTGTTTTCAGCCATCATTACTAACAATACGGTTAATAGCAATCATTTGTTATCCGGCACCAGCGGTGATGCTTCAGATGCGAGCAGTGAACTGAGAATACTCATTTGGTAGCTGAATAAGGCTTTGACAGGGCCCATTTATAACAAGCTCATTCCATAATGTCCAGCCTATTAATAAAATTTTGTTGCTGTCTAATTAGAGATGTCTGATGTGTATAGTAGCACAGCAAAGAAGACTTTCTTCTGCTGCTTTTCAGTTCTACTGTATCATACATATGTGAGACCAGTGATTCAGGGAATGAAATGGGGTGTTGTGGGGTTCTGTCTCTCCTCCTAAGTGCAATGCAATACAGGTTGTATGGCAGGAGGGCCCAGTTCTCATGTACATGCACGTAGAGGGGAGGTCTTTATTTTCATTAGCTCAGATCACCCTCAGGTCTCTCTTTTTTCTTCTTATGTGTTCAAGTTTTAGCTAAAAATAACTAATAAACTTAAAGTAAAATGTATCTGTGATATCGTAATTGAAGGTGTACGTGTAGACAGAATGTGGTTCCTAGGTGTGTCAGTATATCTTTGAGAAAAGAACAGTTTGATCCCTGAGGGAAGGGGTGTGATAACAGAAAAAAACTTGGCCTAATCATTAGATTTATTTTTTTTTCTTCCTTCCATGTCTTTGAGGAGTGAGGAATCAGCAGGACTTACTAAACTCAGCAGTAAGGGGACACTTAGTAGCATAACCAGCACTGAAAGCAGAGCCTTTTTTTGCCCAGCGACTCCCAGAATATTTGAAGTATTTTGTACAGCTGATAGAACAATCCTATGTTTCTGCTGATGGGAGCTTTCATTCAAACATATAAAATATTTTTTTAGTGGTGAACTAAACAGTGTTTTCACGAAGTTGTTGTGGGGAGTGGTATGTAAACTGAAGCATAATTAGGCAAAAAGATTTATACCAGGACACAGAAGTTATTTGTGGGAAGGTTTAGTTCCTTAGTAAGTGATTTCATGCAAGTGCTTTTTGTTCCTGAAATGACCTGTCAGAAACATTCTTGTTCCATTTTGTTTTTACAGGTAGAGTCAAGTAAATGATAATGATGAAAGTGAGTTAATTTCCATTTCATAAAATGCTTTTGCTCATGTAACTGCTGATTTACTGATAACGTAGACCCTTCCACCCTGCTTCAACTTTGCAGTGCACAAATGGAATGTTTGAAGAACTTTTGTCATTTGTAGCTAATGCTAAGGTGATTATATTACTTTTTTTTAAAGAAGCAGTTCCATGTTTTTGCAAGTACCTAGCTTCTAATTAAAAGAAAAACATTAATAGTAGTTATTTTGTGCTTAGAATATTGCACTGCTGAACTGAGGAAAAGGAACGAGAAAAACACAGTGATTTAATATAATTTCATTGCTAGGTAACAATTTGTTTCTTTAGTCATCTTTTATGTTTTTCCAGTTGAAATTTAAATCTTTGTAAATTACCTTTTGAATGAAGCCACATCTGGTTTTGGTGTGTTATTTTCCCAGAATGTTGCTTCTAAGACAGCATATTTTATGCAAGAAAATTATATGAGATGTTAACTTAAAGTTGCCATGAAGCTGCTGCATGGATTTCAGCTGGTAAAGAATCTCTATATGCTGGTGAGGTGGTTTTTTTTCCTCCTAAACTGCTCTTGACGTAGAGCTTATCAACCCTTAATTAGTGATACATTTTCTCCTTGTGATTTCTATTGATGTTTTGTAGAGCTGAAGATGAATTGAGCCTCAAGCTGACTAGCGGACGAATTGTTTTAGAAAATTCAGCAAACATCTCTCTCTCTCCCCTTCTCTGTCTGTCTGTTTCTTTCTCTGTTCCTCCCGATAGGAAAGGTGAAAAGCTGCACGATAGAAATCAGGTTCAGTATTAGTGGTTTTGCTTGCCTGTGCAATAGAAAACGACAAGCGGCAGGGCCTCCGTCAGCAGATCAGGGAGACGCAGATGGGAGGCGAAAAGCTCCCTCGTGGCAGCAGCCTGGCTTGGATGTGATTGTGAGAGCCAGGATGAAGTCAGCACTGACAAAGTGTGTGGATTGATGGATGGACAAAGCTGGGAACTGGATGTGAGAATGGATGAGGGCAGAGGGGGAATTTAACACAGACAAACAGAATGAAAGACAGAGAGGAATTGCCTGCTAAAGTATTCCAGCACTCAGAGCCCACAGCAATTTACTTACTGCTAACCGAACACAGGAGGATTCTTTGCATCTTTGCAGATTTTCTTAAAATATATGAAGAAGCCAAGCAGAGAAGGAGCTAACAAATTCCTCTTAGTGCCTTTTATTGCCATCTCTTTCTCCTTTTCTCAAGATTCACTCACACTCAGTTAATTCAAACCGAGTACTTGATTATTTTCAATAAGTTCACACAGTATGCTAGAGAAAAATAAATTTTCTTTCCACAGATGTTATTTTAATGTTT
Source organism: Calcarius lapponicus (assembly GCA_039654755.1). Lineage (NCBI taxonomy): Eukaryota > Metazoa > Chordata > Aves > Passeriformes > Fringillidae > Calcarius > Calcarius lapponicus. Next base: position 3,115,850 of record CM077469.1, on the reverse strand, counting down.
CCACTAAATTTACTTTAATCAGTTATTGTTGCTTTTGGTATCGTGAATAAATTTTCTTTTTCTCTTACAAATTGTTAGAGGCAGGCGTTTGGATACTGCATTCAGATGCATGGTAATAATAAGCCCATTATGTGCATTTGATTTTGCTGAAGAAAAATCAGCTGTTTTCCCACTGATGTAGCTTCTTGGTACCACAGTATTACTGTCTGTTTTTTAAGGGAAACAGACCTGTCGCTTTGGACTACTACCAGATTTTATTTACGTGAGAGGATCACAGGATTTTTTGTTTGTTTGTTATTTATCTGCTTATATAATGACAGAAAAATAGGATTTACCCTACTGGAGCAAATCGGTATGTCTTAATTTTATCCACTGCTTTAGTTTTAGAAATCAAATATTTCAGTGCAGAATGCAAATAGGAATGAAGGTTTATATACAGCATACTGGGCAAAATATCTTCTGGCAGCCTGGGGTGGTTGTGTTGGCATCCCTTGGATTCACACAGGCACTTTGAAGAACATGGGTTGGCCCAAGCTGTTACTTCTCCTTCCACTCAGCAGATTATGAAAAACCAGAATGCAGAGTGCTAACAAGTCATTTCCATGTAGTGCCCTGATGTGCTTTCAACTGGAGAAAAATGCAAGTCATCAGAGTAAAGAGAAACTGTTCCTCAGTTGTTGGCTTCAGTAGTATGTGGGAAACAGCTATTTACATAATAATATAATGTGTCTAATTGAATTTTAAGAAAGGCAATTTAGTCTTATGCATGTCAATGAATAAATTGCTATGAAGATAATTATAGTGTAGTGTTTTTACTGATGAGCTTTCCAGAGTGTCCATGAAACACATAGGCTTCTTTAAACTGGAGAACTTGTCTTGATTAATGGAGTCTCTACACATTTCCAGGGAATTATTTTGAGCTTAGAAAGATGCATAGAAATTATGTGGGGAAAACTGATGTTGTTCACACTGTACAATGTATTTGCTAATCTGTTTTTGAAGCCTGGTCATGTCCATTGGTTTCAGGATGTGGACACTGAATGCACTCAGAGTGTCTTTGGAAGGTATGGGAATTGCTGGTGTGAGCTGTCTCTGTCATCTGCTGCCCTACTCTGTGGTCTCTCTTTGAGGATTGAGGACAGTCAGGTAGAATAATTCTGGTCACTCTGATGGAAGATTGTTATATAGCCCTTATGCAGTGTATACTTCATACTTCCACGATACTTCCTATCTTGAAGGAAAGGAATAATTTGTCTTTTAGAGCTCTTTGGTTAGGAACAGTATGATTATGAAATATGAAAAATATGGGTGCTGTTTTTAGTGTAACTAGTACCTGGTTTCTTAGGACATAAGAGATTTTGATTTACATTACATATTTTGCATTTCCTTTGTTTTTAAAGCTAATTTAGCTAACATCAGGAGGTGATTTGCTGCATCCTCTGTTCTTGCAAAGAGGCAAGAACTCTTTGCTGCAGAAAGTTACCCTAGAAAAAGGGATTTATTCTTGAAATGGATCAGCAAAACTGCTGGTCTGTAATTTCTCCACTTGTAATCTTCCATTTTCCTTATTTTTCAAAATTGGGAATAAAAGTGAAAATGAAGATCATGTAGTTCCATGTCACATGTCCTGACTATTTAAATATGTGATTTATTTATTTATAGAAATATTTTTTAGCTATAAACTAGAACAGTAGAATCTTTGCTACTCTGTGTAAGTTCTTTAGGGAGTGTTGTGTCAAATATTACTGTACATACAGCTGTATTCAATGATATAAGCCACTTAGCCTTGTCAGGAGTAGTCCCTGGGGTCTATAAATTAAAACAGCAATTAATTTTCTAGTTTACATTTTTGATAAATGTGTAAATAAAAAGTGCTATCATTCATTTACATAGGTAAGTGTGATTAGAGACCTATCCTTCTCAGTGTATGTGTGTTTTTGAGGGTCTACTTGAGTTACTTAATGGAGATGAATTTTTTTTATGATGGCTCTTTAATGTAGATTGAAGAGTCAGTAATTTCAATGTTGAATGTGGATGCATATACCACATCTGATGTTTGCAGCAAATTTTTGGCATTTTGCATTATTTTTCTGTACTTTTGTATTTCTCCAAATATGGGGATATGATTTATTGTTTTTTTGGTCAGATCTACTGGTGAGAAATACTGCATAGAGTTTTGTTGGGCCTGCATTCACTCAAATCTGCAGTCACCTTTTTTTTTGTAGTCATTTAGCATTAACTGCTAAAGCTAAACTAATTAACTTAAGAGCTACCAAGAAAAATGTCCATTTCTTTTATAAAAATAGATGATTTGACAGCTTGAGAATAAGTACTGAAATGCTTTTTTCATATTACAGAAAGATCTTAAGTACATCTTAATAAGCTGTTCTTCAGTTAAATCATTATAGTCCTGGGAAATTGGTGTAGTGATGTGCGGTGGTCATTCACAGGCAATGTGGAAAGACAGCTTTATTTATTCTCTTCTGTACTGCCTCAGAATTTCCTAAAGTACACAGGTGATTTGGGCATCTTCAAAATAGGCTTTTGGATGCAAAGTGAAATACTCTTGATGTTTGACTGCCTTTTTGACAAATCTGTAGCTATTTTGGAGGTAACTCATTAATTCTTCACTGTGCTAGTTCCTTATTTGCAATAATGAAATACCCCTCTTCTTTCTGAGGAGGAATTTACCCGTGGCCAAATCACTTGGCTTTGTTAACATGCTGCAAATCATCCCTTGTAGTTAATGGGTTATTTTCAGGCCTGAGTTTCTGGGTGTGCTCTCATTCATAATTGTTACATGTATGAATTTGCAGAGACTTTGCTTTGTTAGTGTAGCTGAAGTGGCATTTATGCCCCAGGTTTGAAATTTCAATTAAAGTATAAGAAAGGAAGGGGGGAATAAAAGGCATGCTAGTACTTGACTTGTGTAACAGTGATAATTTTCATGTTATATGTTGGAAATTTTTGTTGTCTAGTTGATTAAAAAAAAATCTTCAGGCACTGCAAATGAGTAGAGACAAATTACACTCTTTTTATTGAAATTTTTGCATTTATTATTCATCCAATCTGATGGCCTCTACTGCTTACTTTAATTTTTATAAACAGTAATATCAGTAACATATTTCCTCCACGTATGAAGAGCACAGAAGTGTTTATAATAAATCTTAGTGTGGTATGTAGCTATCATTTCCTTCATTTGACCTTGGTGGAGCAGGCTGATGGGGCAGTGAAAAGTATGATATGAAAAATGAGTGAACAGAGCGAGGTGAGCAGTGAATCAGTCTTGTGTGTGATTAGCTGTGAAAATCTCACAAACATGACTCTGAGTCACTTTTCTTCTTTCTTCCTTGCCTGTTTCTCTCTAAGGTGTTTCTTTTCTGTGTGTATTAGTCATTTAGAAGTTAACTAACAGAACAGAGGCTCTGTTTTAATACTAGCTGTGGGTTAGTGGTTTTAGGTGATGAGGAGAATGGTAAGTGCAGCATGTCTGAGGACTGCCTATAGAAAAATCACGGTCCATTTAAATTTGTATAGATCTGTTGCTAAACAGTAGTAGTAGTCATTGCATCTCGTTTAGGGATGTGGATGTGACACTGATTTCATCCTGGCACTGTAAATCTGCAATTATAACTGTAGCTTCAGTGACTCATCATTGAGATCTTATTTGGCCATGTCAAATACTGTAAAAACCCAAGTCCATTACAATTAAAGAAATCTCATTTGAGGTATGCGTATAGGCTATGCAAGTCTTTGACTTGCTAGAATGCATTTTTAGTTTGTTCTTTGTGTTTTTTCTGGGTGGTGTATTTAAAATCCAGCTGTGCAAGTAGTCATTATTAGCTTCCTACACTAGAACAAAGATGAATGTAAATTTGGGAGTCATTTTGTCCATGCAGAAATTGTAAACCTTCCAAGAGGGCTTACAGCGATTGTCTGTGTTGATGAATACTGTACACTCTCTGTTATTGCACTGAATATTGCAGCAGTTTCAAACTGATACCAAGACTAAACGATACTTTGAGATACTTAGGAATTTTTCCATGTGTAAAGCCATGTGCTGAGTTTTTGTATATGTAGGTGAATTCTCATTGAGTTTTGGTTTCGGGTGGAATTTGAAAAATTACTGCTTTTTTTCTGGTTTGCCGTTGGACTAAGTTTACTTTTGTACCTTTTTTGTACTAACGTGATGGGAATACTTTGCTTAGCTGGTGCTGGGGCAGTTCGTTTTTGTGTGAGGACTATCAGCTCTAACTCTAAGGATTCTCTCTTGAGCATACAACTGAAGGTGGTGCTCATGGCTGCTCCAGGTGAGGGGACCACTGTGCTTGCCTTCGACAGGTCTGGAGCAGGTATTGGAGACCCCCTGAGTGAATTCTTGCTTAAAAATGCTTTCCTCTGCCTGACCCTGCCAGCTTGGGGCTGGGATTCCTGAAGGATCACAGGAGTCCCAGTTGCTTCCTTCTGGAGATGTGGTAGTAGGGCTTTGATTCACAAACATTTGGTAACAAACGTACCTGTTACTCCGAGCGTCGTATGGGCGTGTGTGCGATTATTTTTTCTTTCCAGGTGTTTCACTGTCTACACGAATTTTATTACTGAAAGTTAGAAATTATCTCCCATTTACAAGTTAATGCCAGTTTAGAACAAGTGCATCCTCTGAACCCATCTGTCTCCTGGATTCTGTGTAGTTACAAATAACTGGCGTGTTGGCCAGGCTGCAAGAGAGGAGTGCTCCTCCCCTGGTGGTAGCACTGGGGAAGGGTCATTCAGGTGTGTGTTATCCCCTTGGAGGAGCTGGTTACACCTTAAACCATCAAAAGTACTTCTCACAGCGTAAGGTGTGTTTTGGACTTTGAGGCTAAGAGCACCTTTCTTTCCATATATTTTGGGTTGTTTTTAAAGGCAGTGATCCATACCCAACCAAAATATGTTTTTACTCTTAGATGTAATGCCCTTTGTACAAAAGCCTTGTGACAAACCATAAAGGAGATGGCCATTTTATGAAGGGCGTCATAAGCTGTAAATGATAACTGACTTGATTTTATAACATGTAGTGACTGGTGAATCCATTTAGTGAATGGGAATGTTTTAGTTTCCTGATATCTTTATACTAGAATTGTGTAGTTTCAAGAAAGAAATAGTCTGTTAGCTTGATTACTCTGAGAGAGATGTGGATTTATCCATGAAACACTGTATCTCTTGAATTTCCTAAAAATGGAGGAGTTGATAATGGAACTCTTTACCATTGATGTTGCATAGGAATGATCTGGAGAGCTGAGGTTTCTTTTATGCTGGCAGCTGTTCCTCTGTATAACATCTTGCTTGTCTGAGTATTAATATATGTGCTTTTTCCTATTGCAAAACAACTTTTTTTAGTTTGTGTTTATGCACAGTGAACACGAATGCATTTTTTATATTAGCTTGAATTTCAACCTGATGTATCACCTCATTAGAAGCTCCTGTTTTAGAAAATATTGAAAGACCTGTCTTGGGGGGCATAGAAATTCATTTTTCAGCCATTAACCTGCATTATTAGCAGTCTCAAGCAGCTCCATAAGTGAAGTTATTTATAAATTATACTTTGATTGAAGTATAACACTTTTCATTCTTTTGGCACAACTCAAGTGTAGTAGTGGATATAATTTGTTATTTTCTGGTAACTCAAGTAGATGGAAGTATGTTTGAAGAAGGCAGGGTATTTTCACTGAGGTCCTATACTAAAAATAAAGCCCTTTTCATTCCCTTCTCATCTTTCTATCTTTCTCCCCACCCTCCCAGCTCTCTTCCACCTAAAATCTCACCTATCCCTTGCAAAGGCTTTTTTGGCATCTCTGCTAATGAGCAGATGCTGTCAAATTCATCTTTTTTTTTTTTTTTAAGAGATTCAGAATCTGTTTTCTGGAGGTGAAATATAAGGGCTTTCAGACAGTATTCTTCTTGTAAAATATAACCTAGATCCTTTATGATGAAATAGGCACTTTAGAGGCACCTGGGCTTATCTTTCAGTTTTTCTGCTCAGTTCTGTTATGCACAAAGGTCTTTTTCTAGGTGACATATCATGTTGTATTCCAAAGTACACTTTCTTTTAATTTACAACTTAATTTTCAACCTAATTCAGAAGATTGATACTATAATGCTATTTGCAGAAGTATTGAAATGTCAGTAAGTTTTATTGTAGTAATAAAGAGAATTCCATATATCATGCACTCTATAGGGATCCTTGCTTTTTGCATAGATCTTCATAGCAACAACCAGTGGCTAAATGCTGGCAATCATTAATTTTTAAAGAAGACATGGCTATGATGAGTTGAGAAATTAAGACTGTAGTGAAGAATGAACTTTAATTTTTGACACTTTTTGTTACAGTCTAAGAGGAGACAGAGGTAGACTGGGGGGGAGGGCAGAGGGGAACGGGAAGAAAAAAATTGCCCAAATCCCAGGTTCCTAATACTTAAAATGCTGTCTGCTCGTAAAAGATTTCAGTCAGAGAGAGGCCATCTTCGAGCTTCTCTTAACAAATGGATATCAGTGGTCCATGAAATAATCAATGTCGATAATCCATCCTGGGGTCTGCCAATATGTTAATGGCTCTGCCGCATCGTTATTGCTACAAGGCCATAAATCATTTCCGTACCAGAATGCTTAGCAGTCGAGGACTCAAACCCCTAGCCTGGAATAAAATGCTGTCTCTTAACAATTAATGTCTAAACATTTTGCAGCTTTGTGCCTTGATTGTTTTCAGATGCTAAAAATGTAAGTAGGACAGATTGTAAATCAATAAAACAATAAGACAAAGTGTTTTAATAATAGAAAGGCTTGAAGTAAATCATAGTTTTGTGTTTATTATTGCTTCAGAGGTTATAAATAAATAGTACCAACTGGTAAAGGTTTAGTTAACAAGGAAAAATAAGTCTGGTATTGACATTTTGGGCATACATTACATTTTCACTCCATAAGGTGAGGGAGATGGGGGTTAGCTTTATTATTTTCATTTTTAAAATGTGAGAATAGGAGCTAAGACATGTTTGTATCTTTGACTTGTCATCCAATAGAAAGGTGATTTTTTTTCTGCTCTGGCAGTAATGCATTAGTGATCTGACTCTGCATCTGGAGGATCCCAGCGCACAGTCACTGGTACAATTGGCTGTTCTGACCTGTTGGCAATCTCAAGGGGGTCTTAGTTAGAAAATGGAGTTGGATCTAACTGATTGAACTTTCGGTAGTTTATGCCAGTTTGGTTTGCTATTAAAGGCGATCTAAAATGTGATGTGAAGCCATTAACTCTGTATGGTACAGACACAGCTTGTTTGTGCTGATTGCTGCCACTCAGTCTTCAGCTGTGTGCTGGGCTAAGCTTGGGCAGGTGGGTAACCCAAAACCAGCAGTGAGTGTGAGCATTTCTGTGCAAAGGGAGGAAGGCTGCCTCTGTCTCTGCTTCTGCCCTGGCTATGTGTTGAGACAAGGAATTATGGCCTTTCTATTCCAACCATTAATACTGTTTATTTGCTCACTTTTAAGTAATGAAAGTAAAACTCAACATAGAGTCATTTAACTGCAAATGTATTAATTATCATAAGTATGCTGAGTTTATGTAGTGTAACATTAATGACTACCCATCAGGTGGTGAGCTGTTTTCAGTTGCAGGTAAAACTAGTATTTATAAATAAGCAGTTAATGAGATAAATATAGTTTTTCAGTGTTGATCTGTTGAGATCCCAGCATCTCAGAGTACAGCATACAGTACAGAGTTAGTTCCTGTATGTGTGTGTGCAGTTAACACTGTATCTTCATGTGAAATAAGATTCACTAAAGAAAGGTGCATTTATTTTGAGTATTGACAGGAGCCTTTTCAACCTCATTTTTTGGTTTAGTGTGATGCTTATTTGGAGGAATGGGATTTGGGCTGAAGTAAAGGTTTTGAAGTTAGGGCTTTGTATGGTAGTACTGATCCAACCAATGCAATGGGTTGTATTTACATAATGTTTTGTTCAGAGCTAGTTTGTTACTTTAAAAGCACACACATCTCCCCTCCCCTACTTCCCCAACTTTGTTTAGGTGAATGCAAGGAAGAAGACTAATAACAGTGGAAATGACAAGTGAGCTCATGGGTTTCTTTCTTTCAAGAGCTCTGATTTGCCTAGAATCAAGCAATTTGATATGGTCATAGTTTATTTTGGTGCTCAGGATGTAAGGGCAGGAAGGAGCCAGAGAAACAGTGGCTCAGTATAGACAAAAAGACAATTAAAACTGATCTGTCTCTTACCGAAGTGGCAACATCAGGCAGGATGGAAGTAATTTATTCAAAAAATTGTCCAAATGCATAAACTGCATTGATGTATGTTACAGTGGTGGGACAGTGGAAAATGTGATAGTTGTTTCCGTTGTGTGAATTACTCAGGCAGGATGCCTTTGTGAAGTAAGGGGGTTTGTTTAATGTTCTGACAACAATTTAGATCCTGTTATGGTTATTGCAGTGTAATGCAGTAGTAAAAATTGAACATGACACACCAGCAATTTATTATTTGTGTGTTTTTTAACCTTGAGTATCAGATTGTTTGTCCAAGCATATCCTTTGATTTGCTATGAAATTTATTGTTGATAAAAACAATCAGATTTCCATTAGAAGCAAAAAATTCATTTTTTTCCCCATGAACCATAGATTTAGAAAAAATTCAAGCTTGGCTGCAGGACTTATGACAGGTAGGCTTATGACATTATATGGTAATTCAGCATGAAAGAATAATTGTGACACTCTACTTGGTGCTGGAGTATAATCGTGCTGTGAGGTTCAATTCACTGAAAGGCCAAATTATCTTCAACTGCATTAGTCTGACAACCTATAATGCTTTGCAGAGGCAATTTGTAGATGTTTCACAGAATGCCAGCAAACATGGCTTACCATTATGTTCCCCATTAACAAATTTGTGTAGAGGGAAAAAAGCAACTTTTCCATTTTCTTAACTGTTTTTGAACTCTGGCATACAATGAATGTGTACTGGGTAATAATAGTGTATGTTTTGCTACTTGGTGCTGGTTTTTAAACCTACAAGGGACATTACAGTATAGATTAATTTTTTAAGGGTGCTTTTCCAGAAATATTTGTATTTCTTTTACATTTGAACAGCAATGTTGTACCTTTTTTTGAAAGAATAACATGGACTCCAAATGCAGGTAAAAAAGCATGGCATATATTTGCTACAAACAGTAAGCAGTAGTGAACAACTTGGAACTACTGCCATGTTGTAGCTTAGAGAAACTTGGGGTGTGTGTGCTTTTTCTCTATTGATCAAATGGGAGCTGTGGCTGTAAGAAGATGGCAGGGCCTTGACTATCTCATGTGCACATCATCCATCTCTGCCACCCTGAATTTCTGAGCAGCTGTATAAGGGTATCTTTTGTTTGGAAGTTTTGCTTCCTTTTGAGTCATTGTATTTCCGAACTCCTCGTTGAAGCTGATATCAGGTTGAATGCTACTGTAGTACCCAAGAGTGGAGTTCAGTGCTCGTGTGGCAGTTTAAGGTTCAGAATTTTGTGGTCTTCATCAGGATTTTATACCACTGCAAAAGTGGATTATCTCTTTCAAGGTAGAAATGATGGAAAATGTATATGCGTCAATGTTTATATTGAGTTGTATTTTAGCTGCTTAGAGTTGGTTGTCCATGTCTTGCAGTAGGAAGGATTCCCAAACATGAGCTGTGCAGGTGTATTGATGAGTCTGCAGTGTGAGATGGTGGAACACTGACCTGTTTGGCTGCTGGTAAGCAAAATGGTCACCAGTCACTCTGTAACTCAAAGACCAATATGAATACAATGCAGTCATTTTTGTCCAATTCCCTCAAATATAATTTAAGGAATAGGCTCAGCAGAGCTATCTTAAAAACTGTGTGAAGAAGCTGATATGAATCTGCTTTTGGTTAAACTCTGTGGTGCTGCTCTCTTGGTATCTCCCATTTGCCCTCTTAAGAGTAGCTATTGCAATGTCCTTGAGGTGTTCCAAATATTTTAATCATTTTATAGGTGAAAGAGACTGGTTTGTTTTCACTGTTTGTTTGCTGGCTTTTTTATTTTGGTGGCAAAAAGAGGATGGAAAGAAAAGCTATTTTTGCAGAAGAGTATCTAAGTGATGTTTAAACTGAGAGGAGATAGAAGAGTTGTGTTGGTACTCTGTATCACTGAAGTTAACTTTATTGTAAAATACCAACTGTCTGCACAAGTTGTCCTGGAGAAATATTTACTCAAGTCTAAAAACTGATTTTCACCCCTTGTCATTCTCATGGTAAAATACAACCATATGTCTGCCTCCACCACCTGGAGATAATTCTGAGAACTAACTTGACAGCATTTATAATTGCAGACTGAGTTTTAGGAGAGCTCATAATTAAGCTACTGGTTGAGTTTAGCTATTGAACTCAATGCTGACAAAATCACGTGTCTCATATTGCTTACTAAATCTGCTGGATGGTGTTCTCCTTAGCATTTTCTGTGAAGGAATTAATCCAGGAAGGCAACTGAAAAAATTGACAACTCTTTGATTTTGAAACCGTGTCAGACAATTGTGCATTTTGGAGTTTCCAAGAAGGTGACATACTCTTTTCCTCTTGCTTGTAGTTAATAGCAAAAAGCATTCAGCGCCACAATACCCAAAGGGAAGTGTTTGAGTGACTGCACAGGGAATGTGGATTGTTATCATTCCAGTCACAGGGCCCTGCATGAAATCACAGGCTCTGTGCTCTTCAGTACTGCCACTCCAACATAGCAGCCACTGTTCCTCCTACACTGCTTTTATGGTACATGTTATAACATTTTATTTGATAGTCCTGGTTCCCATGGTATGTGAGGTTTTGGATTTTTTTAAGTACTAAACTCTAAATCTTTTGTTGAGGCTGTGGAAGAAGTCAGGTGAATTGAAAAAAAATATGTTCTATTAGAAAGTTTTTCACAGAAAAGTGATAGAAATCTGTGGGCTTGGTAGAAATCTGTGTCAGTATGTTGGGTGTTTAGATGTTTAGAAAAGACACTGTGTTAAGAGAGGAGGAATTGACTTTGAACTAAAGGAAGTTAGTTTTAATTTTTATGGGACAGACTTGAAAGAAATAATAGGACATCAGGTAAGAGGGGCATTGCATAATTTTATAATGGGAAAAGGCTTTTACATAGGAAAAAATATCAAGTCACATTATTTTGCAGACTATGGAGTCCCAGTTGTATAGTTAAGGACATGCTGCAGCATTAATGTTTACGCATAATGCTTTGCAAGTAATTTAGACTGAACTGCCACTGACTTACTTAACATTTATAGGTCAGCCACCTGCAGAAAGGGCATGTAGGTAGATTATTGTTGACTTTATGGTTATGGAAGGTACCTAATCAGTGAGCATGCTGGGAAATAACTTGTTATGCCTGGATAACTCGAACACCAGGCCCTACAATTTCTTATGGGCACGAGGTAGCACAGTAATTTCTCATGACCAAGGCCCCTGCTGAGGGGGGAGGTGGCATGTGGTGGGGATAACAGGTTTAAAAAGGGGGAGGAGGGGTGACTGCAAGATCTCAGAAGTAGAGTACAAGTGCAAAAACCAAATAACTTAATCTTCTTTTGCCAAACATACCATAGCATTTGCAGTGAAGTTGTTGACTCAAAAAGCAAATGTACTAATTGTGTACTGGGAAACAGAGCATTCACCTTCTGGCTGCTGCATGCTTTGCCGTTATTCACTAGTGCCTTATGAGATATCTGTCTTGCCTGTACTGACACAAATACTCTTTTTCCTTGATCATGAGGCTCAGAATCACTCTGGCTTGAAAAAATTTTGTAGCAAAGTATTCGAAGACTAATTGTTTTCTGCTTTGCTCCTGGTTTCTCCCCGTTACTTGTCTCTGTGCAGGTACATGTACTCCCTTGTGTGCCAGTTGACAACTTTTACCTTTTAAAGTTCACAGTAAGAGTCATAGACTAGAATGCATAATGAATCAGTTTGCTTAATTTGGTTTGGGCCCTTGGGTTGTAGTGCAGACATCACTGCTAGTATTCATGTAGCTATCTTGATTCTCATGTTCCTTGTATCAGAGCTGGAGAGAATTGAGATGCTTTGTTTACTTAAGAACAGAACACCCAGTTGAAGTTTAGAGCATCCAAATGAATCTGTCCACCTTTAGTCCGGGGGATCCATCGCTCATAGATGTGAATATCTAAAAGCCTTCAGTTACTGTTGATCATTAATTATAGCTTTTTCCACCTGGATTGTTTTCTACTTTTCAGATCTGCATGGTCCCTCATGTATTACCTATAAATAAACACAGCACACACAGAGAGTAAACTTGAACATATCTTAAAGCTTTTGCATTTATTGCATTTGAAAGCATGAAAAATTCATCTTTCCTTTTCTTCAGCTTTGTTCACACACAGTATTTTTTGCATACATCTGTACCTATGTGTGCTAATAAATTTAGTATATTCTTTTATAGCAAAAAATGCTTTATCAGCATAAGAGTAGAGGGAAAATATTAAAAAGGATTGCAGTGAATTGTTTACATATCAAAGAGTGGTAAACTGTAGGAGATATACTTTTCACAGTTAGTTTCTTTCATGTTTATACTGTATTGGCCTTGAAAAAGATAGTTGGATAAGTAGTGTAAAGCTGAATAATTTAATGAGATTTTTTTCAGAACTCTCACATTTTCTCGCTGATGGTGTCACATTATCAAAAACATGGTGAATATTTTAATGAACAAATTTGTTTTCTGGAATTTCAGATTCTTATTTTTTCTGTGGACAGAAAATATGCTTAGAGTCCTAATTCTTGGCATGCTCTATGCTTGAGTCCTCTAACGAGGAAATGTAAGTGTATGACTTTACATGTGTCAAAATGTAAAAAGCAAACTAAGTGGGTTGGTCAGACATAAAATGACTGACAAGCAAGACAGAGGACATCGACAGCTGTAGGATTGCTGATAGTGAAAGGTGGCCACCACTATATGGTTACTGAACAATACCTGACTGGATAAAGTTGTGGAAAGACCACTGCTACTCTTGTTAAGACTCCATTGTTTTGGGATAATTGAATCAGCAAGTGCTCTGAATTACAGATATTCTCCAATAGAATTTTTAGGTGCTTTTTTGCCAAGAAGCAGCTAGGATATCTTAAGCACTGATAAAAGTGTTCCATTTGGGAGCCAATACCCAAGAAAATGGTGGGGTTTTTTCTGGTTTTTTTTGGGTTTTTTTTTGTCATTGTGTAATTCCTATCAAAAGCTCTTTAGACTGTCTAGCAAGTTTTGCTTCCAGGTGGCTTCCTCTACTTGTTTTACTTAAAAGAGTTGTTTATATTTTAAATAATCATCATCTTATAGTATTAAGGAGATAACTTGAATATTTTAATATTTTAAACATTGTTCATTATAAAAGGAAAGCAAAGCAGATTAATTAAGAACTCTTATTTTGTTTTGGTACTGTTGAGGGTGGGTAGGCCAAGTTGTGTTTCTGTCCTAATTTTCAATCTACTCTGATGGGATTTGCACATTACCAGTGAACGTTCTTACTACAGAGTACATTGATACTTTTGTTGATGGCCTTCCCAAATACCTCTTTGTAGGTTTACACGAGCAGGATGCAGTAGCCTTGGGAATAAGATGCTATTTGAGTAGGAATACCTGTACAGAAATTGGAAGTATGAGGCCAGTCATTCCCAAAACACATATTAAGTGTTTTTGCAATTTTATTTAGTATATTTGAAAACTGGTGGGGTAAGCCCTAAAGACCACACTTGTTCAAGTTCTTGCCTAGCGCTTTTTAGCCAAGACTAAATCCATGTGATTAATCTGATAAAGGCATGGTTTGTTTTTGTTTTGTTTTTAATTTCTGGTTTTGATTTCTGTCTTAAATACAAATGAAAAGTTCTGTGCCCATTTTTGGCTTTCCTTTTTGGTCAGATACAGGGTTGATTTGTGGCTTGGCTGAGAGGTGAAACAAAAGCTAAACCTAAAATACTGACCTCTGTTCACGTTAATCTATATTTTTAACTTCTATTTCTGAGGGAGTGATTTATTTACAATGACAGCTTGTTGCTTGTGGTAGCTGCTGCCAGCTTCTGAAGTAATCTTGATAACGTCAAATTGTGAAGGGAAGCTATATGCTTTCCCTTGAATGACTTGCTATAAATCATGTTCATAGCTGGTGTGTATAAGGATGCTTGGGTTGATACTGATAGAAATACAAATCAAATATAACATATGCTAACCCAGTTCAGAGCCAGAGATTCTGGATTATGTCTATTGGGTTCATATTTTTAAATGGAATGAATCAGGCATCCCTGCTTTTATATCAAAGCTTTAAAGTTGGGGATGATATGCCAACTTAAAGACCAAAAAAGAAGGAAGAGAATATGCAGAAAAGAGTTAATACTGAATGACAGGCAAATTTTGAACATGCAGTTTCTGAAAAGAAACTCATATGTAATGGACAAAGCTGCCTCAAGAGCTCATCGGCAGTCACACAAATTGATGGCCAAGAAGTGAGTTCAAAGTCACCAACAGAACTGTGGGTTATGGCTGCCATGGACAAAAGTGTCAGTGTAGAATAAAAGTTGTGCCAGTCTTCTCATCTGGCTGTCACAGCTTTTGTATCCACAGCTAATACTAAAATTAGTTATGTTGGTTTTGGGTTTTGTGAGGTATAAATTTGTTTGATTTATAGGCTTCCTGAAGAGGGAAAACCAAAGAGGAAGACTTAAAAAGCAAATAATCCTTAACTGTGCAGCAAAGACAACAGTTGTGTTACATTAGATAAATCCATCTCAGCATTTTATTTGCAGTAGTTGTACTTAACAGTGTGACATCTTCAGTGACAATCAAAGTGAAGGCCATCAAGTGTTGTGTGCCTCATGAGGAATTAATAATTGGAACCTCCTTTTCCCTACCTCCTTTAAGATCAAGCTGTTCTTGTGCCTTCAACTTACAGGATGGAAATAAGATGTTCTGTTCTGGGGATACATGTAATTAATTTTAGCAAAGTAGGCTGTTTCAGAAATTTTCAGGAAAACTCTGCTTTACTGGCTGGACTGAAAAGTCTACATGTTTCAAGTGGGTCTGTTGAGAAGGAGAAGCTGCCTTCACAGTTCACAGGCTGAGTTTATTAACACTGCTGACTGAAAAAGTTTTGGTGCTAGCCCTTTGTTGCAGTTTGTAGTTTGCTCTGCCTAACTGAAAAATGTGGAATTCCTTGTTGTGCTTTGTGTATCTCCCATTCAACTGGCATAAATTGGTCTTTGTGTGCTTTTTTCTTTAAAAACTATCAACATCTCAGACCACAGTTTAGCTCGTGCTTACCTTTTCCCTCATGCCCTATTTCTGTCTCTTCCTCAAGCTCTTCTGTCCCTTTTCTGCCACGTGCTTGCAATTATGTCCAGTATGTCATAACATGGTGTTTTTTTCAAGTGTGATCCTTGAAATCAGCTCATCAGAAACAGATGCAAATTACTGCAGATTAATTTTGCAAATTTTTTTTCTTGGGGAGGAGGTAAAATGATGAAAAAAATCATCTTTTTTTAAAGAAAATTAATAATGCCATGTTTTTGTCAGAGGTAGTGATAATTGGTAATTAATACCACAGCATTTTATATCTTGTGATGACTAGGTAAAATAAAATTACTTTCTGACTACAAGGTAAAACTTAAATGGTACTGGCACTGACAAACTGTGAAAGGAAGGGAGAACTCCCTTGTGAAAAGATGAGTTTATTATACAGATAAGATTTCCATAATAAGGGATAGTGATTATGGGAAAAGGCTGAAACTCCATTAACTGAAACAAATTACTGTGACAAAGCCAGAGGGAGCGCTTTGCCAAACTTACAACTCCTTTCATAATATTCCAATGTCTGTTGGTGTGCAGTTACCAGCATCTGGGCCTGTGAGTGAGGTGTCTGGCTCCCTTGGTGCTCCACCGCTGACCCTGCTACAGTTCTGTACTGGAAGGGAGTCCCTTTTTCTGGGTATTTGGAGAGTGGACCTTGCTAATGTATCAGTGGGACATTTTGTGTCCCTTTAGAAGTAACTTGCCCCTCTAATGCCTCTGCTTTTGTATTAAGTAAATCTTAATCGTCAGAGAAATGTATGAGATGGATATGCTGTAAGGAGACATGATGAACTTTGAATTTATCTGACCATTACAATATAGTATTCTGACAAGGATTTATATTCCATGCTTTGGCTAAAAAAGAAGACCAAAGAAGACTGATTCCATTTCTAGATGTACCCCTTAGTGTGTGCCCCTCTTTCCTGAAGTGACTCACATGTTGTGCATGTATGAATGCAGACAAAACTATGGGAGCTGTTCTCTGGTTGCTCCCCGTGTGCAGATACATGGGCAATACATTTACAAGGTGCTCGTGGCTCTCCAACTTTGTATTATTTGTGTAAAATATGGTAAAGGGACTTATTTAAATATAAACCTTGTCATCTTTGTACTAATTTTTGTGTAAAAAATAACACTGTAGTTAAGGATTTTATGTAAAAACTGTTAGAGTTTGCAGTTACAGCTCTGGTAAGAACAGCAGGCAAGACTATAATCTTTAATTTATGTTGTGCTTTGGACATTTTTCAGAAACTATTTACCCATTACCTCTTAGGTCAGTGGCCTAATAATGCAACAAAGCACTTTTTGAAATTGCAGATAATTTTCAGTGCTCAGATCTCTATGTAGTATTGATGGGGAGGAAAGCTGATTAGGATCTTGGGAATTGCGCTTGATGGGAACAATCTGGAAGGAGTGAAAAATTATTAAACACACACAGCGGGAGTTGTAGGATTTACCATTGTCGTGCAGTGCTATTAATTCTCATTGCATCGTACAGCAGCTTGATTGCACACTGTGAATACTGTTTATTGGAGAACGGGTACAATTTTGCTGCAGTTGTTGTAATGTAATACTAAATGCTAATTAGGCTTCTAACAATAATTAGAACCTCTTGCTAGACTTAGAAATAGGAACACTCGATTGAATTTACAGAAACAAAGACCTTTCAGCTGTGCCAGGAACAGTATCTGTAGCAGCAGTACCAACTTTGTAAAGTTGTAGCGGTTTTGGTTTGTGTGTGGGTTTTTAGTTGGATTTTTTTTTTCCTTTCCCTGCTTTATGTATTTCATTTACAGGATTGCAAATGTATTTTAACAGTGAACATTATGATCTCATTATGTTCTCAATAAGGTTGTTTTTGTAATGAAAGGGTAGGAAAAAAAGTAAATATTAGAAGGACAACTGCAGATAAATTTGACATGAAAAAGTGGGAAGAGAGAGTTGTAGAATGGTTTGTATTACCAAGTATAATGTACCATTTCTTTTAATCATTTTGCAATTTCAAAAGGAAATAACAAACCCCAAATAAACCAAAAGCTACTTTTTAAAAAGTAGCTTAATTTTTTTTTTTCTCAGTGGAATTTTAAAGCTTTATGCAACTATTTTCTAATGTGACAATAAAGATGAGCTATAATTCTGAATAATTTAGTTCTTTGCAATGTGAACTTTCTCTACATTTTTTGAGGTAAATGTAGTTTTTATTTTATTTTCAGTGGGTATTTTCTTGGAAACAGTCATGTGTCAGGACACTAACAAACTCAATTGTCAGGGAAAGTGCTTGGCATATGCATTTTGATCCTATTTGCTGATAATTTTGCTATTACTAGATATCCATATATTTGCAAGGATAAACGTACAGAAGATAAAGGCCTTTAACCTGTATCACTTCTTAAAGACAAAAATCTATTTTCTGTCTAAACCACAGCTTTACTGGGGATGTGTTCAGAAGACACTGAGCTTGGGTTCTTGTTTTGTAAACCTGTTTTGTAGTAATGGATATAGAACTTCAGATTGTTGTTCAAAACTTGCTTTTAAAGGACAAACGTAGATATCCTGAGTTTTAATACTTTTTCAGCCTTTCCTGAATAAGAAAATAAGCAGCCTTCGGAAAAACACTGGCACTGGTTTTAGCATCGAAATACTGGAAGAATCTTAAATACAGAGCTGCTGGTGTGACCCAGTGTTCAGCCATACAACAAGCAGGTTGTTACCCAGTACAGGGGCTCTGGTTGGGTGGAGCATTTTTGCCACACTTGTGGCAGTTGTTACACTTCCTTGTGTTCATTGTTTAACATTTCATCAAAATATGTACCCCAAAATACTCACAGCCTGCTCTCATTGTTTTACTGATTTCTCTGAGACTTTGACCCTTGTGAAGTTATCTAGTGCCACTGACAGTGGTAAGCATCTCTCCTCCGGAGTAACTTTGTGGCACACCTTGTCAAAGTTTGGGGGTTTTTTACAAGGTTTGACTAATAAAATGAACCTTCCCAGAACTTTTCAAGGAAAATAGAACACTCAAAAGCAGACCTGTGGTTTAGTGTTTTCCGTGACATGCCTTTGGCATTTGCCTGCTCTTTTTGAATTTATGGGTACGTTTTCATGCTGCAATTTTCCCTTAATCCCAAACCATGTGTGAGCATTCCACAGTGGAAGTTTAGTTGTGTGCTTTTTTTCCCCTTAAAATAAAAGTTCCAATCTGAGACATATTGATCTTTCATTGTGTTAAATAATTAATGAGTGGTTTGTAGTTCATCACCAATTTTTATAAGGAATGCTTTGAGTTGTGGGTGTTTACCTGTACAGTTCTGGCCTCTATTCACAGTTACAAATTCTATTCTTCAACTTGTGACAATGTCTCTTTATAGAAATTTGAACCTTAGCTAATGAGTTTTTCTTAAATGTGCCTTCTTTATGACATCTTACTGTCTTTGGAGTGGCCTGTGCTTTTCTTTAAGGCTTTAGCAGTCATCTGGAAAAGATTTAACTTGAGCAAGACAGATTATTCTGTTTAATTTTCCATTAGCATTTTTCCTTGCGCAAGTCAATGTCACCTGCAAAGAGAAGGTTTGCTGAGCTATGGCACCCTGCTGATGAGCCAGTTTTACTCCCCTCAGCCGCTGACCATTACCTTCCCATTATGTTGTAGGTGTGCTCATGCTCCAGAGGCAATCGGGGTCAATCCAGTGTGGCTGACACGTTATATGTTTGCCTTGTAGCATGTCACATGTACAGTCTGTGACAAACTGCTGCTGTATGACCTGGTAGTCTTGGGTCAGAGTGAGAGAAATTGGTGTTGTACAAAGATGTATGTTAATACATATATTATTTATATAGGCATTAGTGAATGCTATTGTTGTCTCAGCACAAATCAAGGCCCAGGCCATGGCCTTGGGGCTTTCAGGGGCTCACTTTATCTTGTGTTGTGATTTTTTTTTCCTTTTTTCTTTTTCTCCTACTTATGAATAATTAAAAACTTAAATTACTTGCCATGTTCAAAATTCATATGCTGGGGAAAATAGCTACATGAAAATTAATTTTCTGTTCTGTGAGACTGATGGGAAATCAATTAATCTTGATGTATTATTTTATGCAGAACAGGGTGCAGGAACCAGCAGAGAGAATGGCTACAGCTGTTCTTGTTGGTCGGGCCATATATTATTGTTGGCGGGTTTGACAGCTTCTGAAGGAAATGGCTGAAGGGTATCAGGCAGGTGAATCAACTGTAAAAATTTATTGGAGGATACAAACTGTTTCCAGGGGACTGATATAAAACTCACACTTGAGAACTGAAGTATTGAATGTTTTTGTGACTGAAGCAGCTTGTTGTCAATATTTATAGCTTTTTTCTTTGTTATATGTCCTATTTGTTTGATTAACTAGTCAGATGTTAGTGTCTGTTTGTAATTTATTTGTTGTGCCTTCTGTAGCATTTTTGATACATAAAGATTTAACACTAGGTAAATAAAGCAGCTCATGCAATGCAATATGCTAAATAAAATGACAGAGCTGTTTATAGCATGTTACAAGTTTTATAACTCGCTGGGTAGATCAGTAACTTTTGTTTACCTGTGTCACTGTTAAGCTGAAACATGTCACAGTTTATTAAGTGCTGTGGGGTAAACAGGTCTCCATTTAAATAACTGGAGATTATAATCAATATGCACTTTAATGATAAACCATTTCAGTCTATAAAGCTCTCTGTGTAAACTTGTACAAAATGCAAACATTTCCAAAATAAAATGAAGTACCTTCATCCTCTTTAGAATGAGTTTTGTATTTACCTTCCTTTCCAATGACTGTGCACTAGCACTCTTTATAAATAATAGAAGGGAGAGACACTAAAGAAGCCACAATAACAAACTGTGTCTTAAATGTTGATCCCAGTTTGGATGTGTGGCTCTGAGGTCCTAAAGCAAAGCGGAATCTCACAATGGCCTGATATTGTAATTAACTGGTAGAGAAAGAGGCTGAGGCTCCCTGGCATCACTTGATGGGTTGGGAGCACTGTGCTCTGAATTTCCTTTAAAGATCAAAGCTATTACTGGGTCAGGGAGTGTGGCTGTAGCACTGCAGAATCTATAGAGTGAGATCTCTGTACAGCTTGTAGTCATGGGAAAGAGAGATTAGTTCCCACCTATCCTTATCAAAGCTTCCTCTGGTCCTCTGAAACAGAAGAGTATAGCAACATGCTATTAAAATGGCACTTAGTGGAATGTGGAGACTTATAATACAGTGAAAACCAGGAATTCCTGCTGGAGAAAGGAATAAGACATGACAATATTGCTAAAACCCGTAAAAAAATCATTAAGAGCAGGTCTCCTGTTATTTCCTGTATTTCCTTCAAAAAGGCTACCGCAAGAAATGTGGAGTTTTTGTCATGAGGGAAAAAACATTTTGATTTTTGTAGGGTTAATTGATAATAAATTAATTAATTTTGTAGGGATAATGTTGGCAATGCTGAGGTTATCAGTGATGTCTCCTCTCACCTATTCTAAAATTACTGATGTTTTTTGATCTTCAAAAGAGATTCCGTATCTTTGCATTTTAACCGTGCTCTCCTATATTTATACTATTACTCAAAGATCCTTTCTTTCCTTTTTCATGTGAGCTATTCAGATTTAAGAATTTGTTATGCTCATTGAAGGATTAGGTAGTTGTACACCTTACAGTGCTCAACCTGCACCAAAATTCCGTCCTTAGTATCCCTACATCCTGGGGTTCCATGGGGTTCTGCTCTCCAGGTTCCCACTGGGAGTGTCCAACACCATAGTAAAGAGCTTTGATTTAGAGCCCTATGGCAAGTTTAAAGCTTTGCTTTATGCTAAAGATATGAAGGTGGTAGAAAAATTCAAAACTCCAAATAGAGTTTTCAAGATACAATAGTTCGTGATTATAGAATATAATATACCATATATCCATGGCAATAAAGAATTTTGCTAATAAATTATAAACATGGTGTGAAAATTGTAAATGGGCTGGGGGGAAGAAGAAAAATGGAGTGAAAGCTGAGAGGTTCTGACCCTGTTCTGAAAATATGCTGAACTCTTAATACCTAATCAGAAGTTTTATTTCCCTGTGTTAAAGTAATGGGTGAGCGAAATGAGATCCAAATTTTGGGGGAAGGAAAAGAAACTTTCAAAAGTTTCTAAATATTCCCAAAATTAATATTCTATGAGTTTGGAATAAACTTAACAGTTTAACTAAGGTGAACTTTACATGTCCTTCCTGAATTAAAAAGCTATAAAGAAAACTGAAGTTTAAAGTAATTGTTAATGAAAGCTGGCCAGCATGACCTCCTGAAAATATGAGCATTTGTTGGTCCAATTTTCACAGATGTTAAACATTTGGTGATGTTACTTGGGGCTGCTTGAACCACATTAAAGTCCAGCCACTAGAGTGTTGAAACAGTTGGGCGCTATAATAAAATATACATAAAAAGAAATTGTGAGACATTAGGTGTTGTTTGGTGATGACATTTAGGAAATTACAATTTTTCCATACATCGTATTCACGTCTACATAAGTTGTTTAGGTATTTAAAATAAAAGTGGTATATATATCATTTGTAATTGCTACTATAGTTCTGGCAGGTGCACATAATCTAACAATATGTCAAATATGACAAATTATTGTTGAGTTACAATATAGCCTTAATAAGAGCACATCTGTTCCCACTATACAGTATAGTGGATGCCTGATTTAAAGAGTTTACTTACTGATATTGTATTGTTGTTTAAATATTTAACAGGATCTTCGACACGAATCATAAAAAATACACAGTAGTGTATAAAAATGAAGAATCTTACTTGCAGTAATGTTTTCGCTGCTGTTAAATCTATTCATCCCATCAGGAAAGGTTCCTACATTCCTTAAACTGTCATCTGCAGATGCACATATCATGGGGGTGTTTGTGCAGAGAAAGAGAAACACCCATCACAGAAACACCCATGCTCTTGGTGTAAAACATGGGAACAGTTAAACAGCATATACGAGTCCTGAAGTAGTGCTCAGGATGAAAACTGGAAGTTACTATGCCTGCTTTAACCTCAAGGCAAATACATGCTTGACTTTTGCTTTCGCTACTAACCTGTCTTTATCTCAGCCCATAAGTTTTCTGGCTTTTCCCCTTCCAGTTCTCTCCCCAGTTCTGCAGGTGGGGAAGTGAGTGAGTGGCTGTGTGGGGCTTGGCTGCTGGCTGGGGTTAAACCACAACACAAATTTACTTTTCTCTCCTCTGTGATTGCTCCCTTGCACACTTGGTCTGGTGCCCTGCTTCCCATTTTACTTACAAACTCCATCCATACAGAAGTAATGCTGCTCTTAAACACATTCATCTTTAGAAGCCGTTTTAAAAGACACATGGGAGAGGACAGCAAAAAGAGACGTGGCCCATGATAAGGAACCTAGAGAACCCGTTGATAAAACAGAGTTGTTTCAAAATGCCAGGCTGAGTTTATCTAGGTGTGTAGGCTGTAGAGAATAATGATGTTTCTTCAGCTGCTTCTAAATGTGTTTGGGTTTTTTCTTAATTTTGTTTTTGTTGGCATTTTGAGATGAGACAAATCAGTGCTTTGTGTTAGTGCTGTGAACCTTGTGCTGCCTGTTCCTTGCCTTTCTTGTCCCATTGAGTGTGCCCTAAATGTTGCTTTAAAGGGAACTGCAGGCATACTTCACATTTGTGAGGGATAAATATCTTCACTGGGTCCTTGCTCCTTTGAGCTTTAGAGTTTAACTCCGATCTAATGCATGAGACAAACAAGTTTGTGCTCTCAGCTCAACTTGCTGCAGTTATTTCAGAGAGTCAGAGAATGTGCTGGGTTGGGGGAACACACAAGGATCATGGAATCCAACTCCTGGCCCTGCACAGGACACCCCAAGAATCACCCTGTGCCTGAGAGCATTGAACGTGTCTAACATAAATACATGTTTATGAAACAAGATGAAATTTAGGTTTATAAAGAACTAGTTTCTTTAGCACTTCAACAGAAAAAAAAAAAAGTTATTTTATATAATTTCCATGAAATTCCTAAAGGTTTTTTTTTTCTTAGCTAAAAGTTATTGTTAGCTTTTAGTGAGTTGTTAAACAATGTTGACAATACATTTGGGCCATTCATAGCTACCAGAATCAACTGGTTCTTTTAGTTATGTAATTGTCAAATCTTCAAGGGCCTAAATGACATAAGAGATATTTCCAATAATTATTTAATTATTTTATAAATGAATAAGGAAAAGATGGTTATGCTTATTAGTGCTACTGACTTCCAGCTTTTCTCATTTCTTGAGAAATAGTAGTGTTTTTAAAATTCACTTCTGAAATGTGGTTATTAATTTTTTGAAGAATATTATCTTTTTCCTGTTGCTCTTAATTTTTTCATTGAAGATAAAATACTGCATGCCTCTCCCAGGGGCACAGTAGCTCTTAACTGTATGCCCTTCATGCTTTATTATGCAATTTAGTTTCTCATGTTTTTTATTTATTAGCAATGAAATTACTTTGGAAAAAAAAAATCAATTAAGAGTCTGAAACCACTATTAAGCTGAAAATTTTAGTTAATTAAAGTAAGTTTTCTGGTTTTGCAAGATGGATTTAGTTCTAGTGTTGGCTCAGTTTTGAACACTTAAAGGAAACTCCTCTGTTTTTACCAAAGCTCAACAACCTTCAGAATTCCTAGAAAATACATGTTTCTTTTTTGATAACAATTTTTGGAATCACCTGAGGAAATTTTTTCATGTGAGAGATCAAATAGTACATTCTATAACTGTTTAGTAGAATTTTTCACCAGATGATACATCAATTTGCTTATTCTTTCCAAGTTAATAATTTTTAAGATTTAATACATAAATTTAGAGCAATGGTTCAGTGACTTGATTAAATATCTGCTTTGAATGTTATTTTATACTTTTATCAGACCAGCTTCACTCTCATAGGCTTCTTCTAAGCTTCGCTTTGTGGCTAGGAAGACTCTGATCTTGCTCATTCTGAAAATTAGAGTATTGCAATATTCCTAAACATAAAAGGCATGAATTTTATCAGAAAAAGTATATTAAAATTTGCTGATAACATTGTATGGAAAATAAATAACAGGAGTAGGCTCAAACTCATATCAAGTAAAATTAACTAAAAATAAATCATAGTTGATTTGTGATTATTTTTCTTACTTTAACTGCAAGTTAAGAGGGGCAGTTGAAGATGCTCTTATTAGTCACTGATTTGAAAGTTGAAACAACATTTTTATAAAACTACTTCGCATTTTGTCATACCTTGTTTTTCAAGTAAAAACCCTCTAATCTGTGTTTATTAATGTTAGATACATTTCATAATTTGAAAAACACTCTATATCCTACTAGGTTTGGGGAGTTATTGGACACTATAATCACTAGTATCTAAATTTATTTCACAAAAGTTAAAACAGAAAACACAAATAGGGTTTTAAATACCTTAATTAAATGAAGATTTTATACTCTAAAAATATTAATAAATAAATCTGGAGTTGTTTAAGACGTTGCAAGTGTAGTTTTAGTCACATTGCCTAGAGATATGATGTTTGTTTGATGTTTTATTTTTGTAAGGATTGTTCTAATAGTGGTAAAACCTGTATTATTGATATGGAAAAATAATACAGCAAAGCAGTTTAGTGGTATCCTCCTTCTTGGTTCCATGGCACCTCACTGCATGACCTGCATGAAGACTGAATTACTTGAGGAAACAGCCGACATGGATAATGGATGCTGGAAACCTGAATTGGGGGCCCTTATATATTTAGGAGATGATTTAAGTTATGATATCCAAGGATGATGTAGTATTGGAATATTAGTACATTTATCTGAAAGGCCACATTAATTATAATACCCACAGGTATCAATCCAAAGCATCAAACAAGTTGCTATGACTTCATGCTTTAAAAAGGACATTTTTTCTATTTTTCCTGTAAAAGTTGGGTATGAGGAAAAGTCCTTGCTATTTTTTTCAGCTCCAAACATGTAATGGAGCTTGTCTTTGAGCAGATAGAAAGCCTAAGTGCTTTTTCATCTGAAACATTGAATGTGTTCTCTTTTAGCCTAACTGCATAGAACAGCTATTTTATATTTTTATGGGCTTTTTTGGTTTTGCTTGTCACAGCTACTGGTATTAGTTCACTAGTAAATAATGACTTCTCTTTATTAAGACAGACAGATGACTTATTACACATCATGAGCGATCAGAAATCTTTTTAGACTCATGTTTTTAATGCAAGCATTCCCTTTCATGTTTTTTCTTTTCTGTTTGCTTTGTGTGTCCAATGAGATGTACAGCCAAGTCTTATAGGTTAACTCATTCATCACCTGTGATTTGACACTGACAGCTCAGTTCTCTTTTTTTCCTTTCTCTGTAGAACTCTTGACCAACTTAAAGGCAAGCCCACCTGCACCTGTGATGAACATTAGTTGGCATGCAAAGATGCATCATTTAAGTCATCGCTCCTTGTGTTGCAAGTGGTGCTGGCTGTTCCTCAATGGTTCTGAGTAAAGAAACAGTTGAATGCCATGGTCCTTGGTGAGATCTCAGCACAGTGATTAGCCTCCTCCTATTTCAGAGCAAGCAGACCAGCACTGTCCATACTGGGTTTGCACTGTCAGGTGGAGACTCTGGTCTCTGAGCTGTTCCACAGGCAGAAGGTTGCTCCTAAAAAATGCAATTGGCAAAAAATCCCTCCAAAAGAGCAAACCAAACCAGCAGGAAAATCCACCATGCACATCAAAAAGACAAATACTGGCATTTCCTGAAAACCTTGTTGCTGCTTTTCAGATGTTTAATATCAATATTAAAACAAAGAAAATGTGGTACTATCTATGTTAGGATATGTCCCTAGTTCAGAGCATTTGAAATTGAATGGATAACGATCCATTATACCGACTGGTTATACAGCCCAGTAAATTACATGATCAATAATGCACATACTGCTTATCTATAATATCTTTTAACAGCTTCTAATAACTTATTAATGCTTTATCTAATATATGCAGTATTTTATCTTTTTATGCTAATAAAACAAATGATACTGATGATTTTGCATCTTGCTTTGTAGTCCTGGGTTTCAGGAGTTCCCATAATTGGAAGTGTTTCTTTACACTGATTGAAATATGACTCTTAAAGCTTTTGGGGGGGATTTTGGTTTTTGTCTCTTTGTGAAATGGACACTATCAAAATATGTCTCTGGCTAATCATCTAAACCATTGTTGATATTTAAACTGTGTTTGCATATTTCTAATCTCTGCCCTAGCACTTGTGTTCTCCCTGGACAAAAGAATGCAACCCCCTGCCATGCACATTGGTTTTGAATGCAGGTAAATCTGATATGGGATGCAGGGGAAAGCATGTGCTTTACAAGACTGCTCAGACAGGGCTGATGAAGGTGATAGGTAAAACAATATGATCAAAGAATTCTTCAGACAGGCTCTTGTGTGTTATGGCCTGCTATGGCAGCCTGCTGCTCTGCATTAAGATTTTTATAGTGATAATCAATTTTAGATTGTTGAGTTTAAATATTAGCATGAAAACTATTAAAATTTGCAATATATTGTTTATCTAGTTGATGAAGTTGAAAAACAATAAGTTAGGAAAGCCTGCAAAGCTTGCTTTTTTATTTTCTGCTGTTTTATCAGCTGGCCTGATAAAAGGTATAAAGTACGCTTTGCATTTATTTGTATGTAATTTCCTTTGATAAACCAGTGTCCTCTGGTGGCAAATTTACCTATTGAAAGTGTAGGGGAAAGCTGTATGAATTAGTATACAGGCCTAGAATGCATGTCTAAGTTACTGTACGCTCCCTTCAAAGTTCTGGGAAGAAAGTGAGTGATGCAGCTTAAGTACTCCCTGGGTTAATGGCAATTTTTATCTTTTCCTCATAGATGCTGCTCCTTTTCTTCATGGATTGCAGTACTCTGATTACCAATCCTTGTATTGCTATGTAAGATGTGAGACTCTATCCCTTTGCAGTTTGTTGTGGTTGCATCAGGAGGGGTCTCAGTGCCTTTCCTGAGAGAGGAAAACAAAACTATTTTGTAAGAAATCCATTTAAAGCAATATCTTGCTTAGGTGTATACCTTCCATCTTTGGTAGCTGCTTAGTGTAACAGTACATTTTTTTAGTTTTGTTCTCCTGGAGTCTGATCCTCTTTTCTTGCATTTTGGTGCCTTAGGCAGATACAGATTTTGCATCTTTTTAAAGCCTTGGTATTCTATCATTCTATGAAATGACACGTTCCTATGAGGACGAAATTTTAAGACTGCTGCCCTATTCTTACAGAAGGGGACAAATCTGACAATCTAGAGCCATCAGTGCTGCTGTGTGCCTGTGTCCACCCCAGCTCCCTTGTGGTTGTGCAGCTACAGCATCTGGAAATCCCCCAGCACCATGGTTCATAGCTACTCACTTCCATCCTTCCCAAAGACCTGTTCTTGCGACCCCAGTGTTATGGCAGAGGATTTATTCAGATTGTGTCCTATACATTATATAGGAAATGAGCAGAAATGGATTAAAATAACAGAGGTTGATGGATATAAAGATGTCTGTCCCTGTGAGGACTGAAAAGTAGGTTCTGCACTGAGTTATTAGAGTGTAGGATCTTAAGTTGGATCCCATAGTTACATACTTGATTGCAGATGCTGACTTCTGCAGTTGCTAATGTTTAGTTTTATGCCTCTGTATTACTGCCTCTCTAACAGATACTGGCTCTTTTAATTCATGCTGATTTGAAGAAATATATGAGGTAAAATTGGTGTGCCATCGTGTATTGTTAACTTCAGCTGGTGTGGTTGCAATGTTAGTGTGGTGGTTTTGAGTATGACTACTTTTGAATTTCTGATATATTTATATTTTATTTCTAAATGAACTTAAGCTTATTAAATTAATTTCAAAGCCAAATGCCATCAAGTCTCATCCCCAGTCACTTAGATTCCTAATTGACTTATACTCCACAGACCCATTTCTTTGCTTATATTTCTTTCAAGTTTCTGTAATGTGCTGTGAGTTACACTGGAAGGAACAATAAGCTTTAAAGGAAGAATTAATTTAGAAAGTTGAGAATAGAACAGATAAGGGGAAAATGAGAAAAAGCAGCTTAGTATTTTGTCTTGTAAATGGCCTTGCTCTGGTAGACCCAAGAACCCATTTATTCAAAGGAAGGAGGAGTGTTAATGAAATAGATCATGAGCATAGCTATTACGGTAATGAATTTTAACACTCACTTTGTTATATGATATTTTATTTATGAGCTTCCTGATTATTCAGATAAAGACAAGAAGTTTATAGCACTAGATTATGTCTTGTTTTCATAAACATATTCAGTAGTTTAATAAACATAATTTATTTTTTCTCCTTAAAAATCAGCAAAATTTATGAGAGATTATCTTAGGGTTAATGAAGTCTAACATTAAGGAAATATTACCCTATAATATTGGAGCCTTCAGTGCTAGAGTTGTAATTGCTTAATGCTTTTTTCTACAGGCTATTTTTATATAGTACATGCTTTGTGCCATTAATCCTATTTTAACATGTTACTCTTAAGCCAATTCATTGGAAAATATATATCAATGTTTATATTTTTCACTCACTGCCTTAATTAGAAGATATAATACAATTTTGATAAAAGACTTTGATAAGAAATGCAGCATGTATCTTTTCAAGTGCATTGTTATATTGGGAGGTTACTATCCTTTAAAAACACTGGAATATTTAGGAGCTCCTTTAGTTAAATTTCTTTGAGATTCTGTCTGTAGCCACTTAAAAATTTTTACTTGCAGTGTAACCTACAATAGAAAAAAATCCCAATCATAAAGTGTTAGAGATATTAGTGTGTGAATCTTGCTAGTTAGCAGTGCAGTATTTATCTTAATGACATCTTCAAAATGTAAGATTAAAGGCATATGCAGAAAAGAGAGCACCCCACAGATGCATTTCTTAAAAGAACCCTCCTATGCAAAAAGTGCAACATATTATTTTATTTCATGTAATAAAAATACTTCTTGTGAACAGCTCAACCACTGAAAATAGTTAAGATATTAATGATTTTTCTATCTAAAAAGTATATTTTAATTTGTAAGAATGAAACAGCATATGCAACATACTGACTAATCCTACTGTATGGATTAGCATGGCAGAACTGTTTGTGGAGTTGTATCAGTAATACATTACATGAATTGCAGTTATTACATATGACTCAGAGCAATAATTTAGGGTGATCTGAGCAGATAGTTCATCCTTTGGTTTTTAAATAGATGCATTTTTCAGGCTACAGTATGATGAAAAGTATATTTTACAATTTGAATCAGTTATGAAGGTAAATATAAAGTTAGTATATTTCAATAAATTACATCAGTGTCCACTGAATGACAATTTAATTTTCTCTGCCTGGTAACCTTGTTCTTTCATGCCTTGTGTGGCATGTTAGGGAGAAGGTACACAAAGGAATAGTGTAAAGTTGGGAAGCAACTGGCAGGTAGGTTTGCATTTTTTCAGGTTAATTCACTTGATGAAAAGCTGCTGTATGTGATGTGTCATATATCAAAGGCAGGGCATCAGTAATCTTTGCTCAAGGGCACGGGTAACAGACAGAAAGACATGTGAATGAGATGGAAAAAAGCAACTCATCCTTTTCTGCTAACACCATGAAGGAGATAAAGGAAGATTTATGAGTCATCTTGGACCACATACCAGCCAGAAGCATACAGTATTTTTCACATGTTCCAAAAATTGGTGGTAGAAGGTAATCAGACTGTCACGATGTCCATCAGGTACTTTAAGAAGAAATTGGGTCCTTTGGGCTTTTGATTGCATAGTCAGCTTTTTCTTTATGCTGTAGTAGTTGTATTTTTTCTTTTTCTGAGACAAGTAATTTTTTAGTAAAAGAATGCTACCTGTGTGTTTAAATGTTTTTTAGTTGTTGACATTACTAATGTCAACCAAAATAGGGGCAAGCCAACGATCTGCTATGGGCTGATGCTTTGTTTTAGCTTCAGACTTTGAGGTGACCTATTTCACAGAACCATACATTATGGAGATTTCCCAGAGTAAAAAAATATATCCAAAAGTAGCTATAGCTAGTAGGCGAAAAACATTTTTATACTGAGAAGGTTGGAAAGTCATCTAATGCTTTCATATAAGGGTAAATATTGATGTGAGGTGTTTTGTTAATAATTAATATATTCTAAAAAAGAAAATGAGAAAACCAGCGTGGATGGAAATCTTTGTTTTATTTTTATTATTTCGCAATAAAGCATGCCAATGTGATATTAATACTTGGACATCAAAACCATTTGTTACTAGGACTTGAGAGCTAAAAATATTATCTTGCTAAAACTGATTGCAAACTCCTTCCTGAGTACTGGTCCTGTACATTACACAGGTCTGAGTCAAGCAGCTGGACTGTTTTTGCAGAGGAGTAAAAGGGGAGTGAGATTAAACTGACAAGCCGACAGTTTGCAAGTGCAGATTTTAAAATGCAGATATTCATTTGCATTCGGCTTTCAATTAAGCAGCATATTTGGAATATTTCACTTTTTCCTAATGACTTTTCTATGCTCCTGTGTTGGTTTTACCCCCCTGTTTCTGATGAATTTGTCATTTCTGAGTAACTGTTAGTGTTCTTATCATTATTCATGTAGCTCACATTTCAATTTGAAGTAACTTGCGTTGTTGCAGCTATTTATCCACTTCCCACGGTTTGGTGGGTGCTGTGGGCCCCTGCAGAAGCTGTTTGCTCTGGTGGACCTCACCACCCTGCTTTTCCCACTGCGCTGGGTGCTCCTTGGGGTGCCCATAGCCTTTCCTGTCTGCCTGCCCTGCACCCAGTGGGTGGGAGCTGAGCTGAGTTTGAAGCCTTACCATGGACAGCCTTTTGCAGCCCTTTCTCTGGTCTAGCAACTGACCTCTGGGACCACTGCCAACCCTTTCTGCTCTCCTGCAGTTTGAACACAGCCTTCCCAGAACTGCAGCTGTTCTTGATGCTCTGGGTCAATAGTTAACTCCTCAGAGGTAGATGTTAATAGAAACAAGCAGAAAAACTTTGCACAGTACTGTAAAACATGAGTGCTCCCTAATCAGTGATGTTGGAGATGTGTTTTCTAGACAAAATTGTATAGTGAACACACATTTATGTGTGTTCAATCTCATAAATGCTAATTTAGGCTTAGAACAATGACTTCTGGAAAACTGGAATTCTGGTAATGGTTTCCCTTCATTTTCTTGAGTCAGTTTTTTGTCCTGGTCTGGTCCCACAGTCATGATAGACATGGTAGTCAGTTCTGACAAAGAGCTCCTCTGTACTTTGAGTTTTCTTTCCCTCTTTTTCAAAATGAAGAAAAAGTCTTTAAGTTTGTCCTTTCTTAAATCATGTCACTTCATTTGGGTGATGAAGTGAGGGACTATTTCCTCTTTATGGCATTGTGGAAAGGAGTTGGGTCTAGTCTCTATCCAGCTTCATCCATCTCTCTTGTTATCCCTTTTGTTTCGTCACTGTACAACTTGAGAATAAGTAAACACATGCATTTCCAGCTTCTTTTAAAGGAAACACTCTACTGCTTTTTTTTTTTTTTTTTGTATTTCTTCTCTGGTTGTTTTGTTCCTGGAAACCCAGACCAGTTTTTTTTTTTTTTTTTTTTTTTTTTTTGTTTTTTTCTTAAATGTGCAATGAAAGAAATAAGGAAGTAGTTATTTAATCAGTTTAAGCTGAGTTTTGTTTAGCAAATGAAGGTTGATGAAAGAATGTGTTGCAATTCAGTGATTTTTTGATTACTCATCATAACCCACTAGTGGCTAAAACAAAGAATCCTTTTTAGCTTGATAAACTTGAGGGAGATTTTTCTTTGACTGGGCTCACTTTATTTATGGGTTTACATTTGTGCAGTGTAGCATAGCAGTGGGTGTGTGCATACTGGGGCAGCTGATTGGTGGTCAGATGATCCCCCTTGTGATGTTGCAGAGATGCAGAAGGGCTGCAGTGTAGATGCCATTTTTATATCAGGGAATTAGGGGGATGGGTGAATGTGGAGAGAAGAAGCTAGTTCTGGTCCTGAATTGATTCAGTGGTTAAGTCCATTTGTGGGTCTATGTATGAGGTATTTTCCAAATTGTCCAGAGCTATAAAACTGAGGAATATGCACACTCTTGTGAAGGTTGCATATTTAATCAGTAGGAGAGGTCTGAAATGGCATTTGTGTCTGCATGCCAAATCACTTCTTGTTTGATGAATGTTCTCTGATTTTCTGTGTGGGAATGGAGCTCAGATTTGCTCTAGGCTGGGCTCTAAATTCATCGGCTAGACCACCTTGTGCGGTACAGCAGTATCTTGTCAGATGGTACAAACTAAACAAGATTGGGCTTGATTAGCCCTGGGAAGGGAAACCCTTAGGGAAAGCCAGTGTTTTCTGAAGGAAGTTTGCCCTAGTGATTAGGTGGGTGATCTCTTCTCTTAGAAGTCTGTTTTGGTGGGCATTGGAGGACAGCTTTGTTTTCATCTGCTGTCTTTTAAGCCATATTCTGAGTAATTACTTCTAGAGTATGTCACTCTTCAAAAAAACTATCAAAAACCCTTGGGTGTTGATTAAATACCCTGAGCAAATACATAAATCATACCTACTTAAGCACTTTCCCTACAGTCAGTTTTAATTTCCCGAGTCTCCCATTTCATCCTCCACGTGTCCTACTCTACTATTGCATACACTCTACTACCTGTAGTGCTGTTGCATCTTCTAGTAGTAGATGAAATTTTTCCATTCCTTTTGAAATAAGTAGTGTGTTTTGAGATAGAGTGGAAGAAGTAAACGTAATGAATACACAGTTTTGCAATTGAGTAGGTTTATATTACTATCTTATCTTATTGATAAGTTCTTATTGATGAGAACTTTTAGAATACTGCCAGATTAGTGCTTCTTCACTAGTGAAGATGTACTGTTTTCTGGCCTTAGATTTTTTTTTTCTTAGAAATTGAACAGTTTTGAGGAAAAAAACCCATAACATTATTTTTGGTAAAATAGCCTGCAATATTAAAAATATATTTCCGAAGGTAGTGAGGGATTACTGTAGCATAAAGCATCTCATTAAAAATATTTTCCACAAATATGCTGTAAGGTTTGCTGATGCTATTGGCTGTCAGATGTATCAGCAGCAACAAAAAATGCAGCAAGCATCACTAGAACAATATTAACCTGGATTTCTCACTGGAAATAGATTTGGTGGTTTCATCCCATTTCATAGGCAGCAAAATTTGAAAAAAAGGAACTGAATATGGTTGATGCAATTGAATTTTTAAGACACCCTTGTAAGTCACAGAATTATAAAGAAATGAGAAAATCCCTTAATTGCAACAAGTTCCCCAATGCATAAAAGGACTATCTGGAAGAGAAAATTGGCAGTGTGCTGGTGATCAGATGTAACAGCTGGAACACTTCTATTCAAAGTACTTTAGGAGTAATAAACCTAATAATTTATCCACAAACTGCTGTGATAGCTATAATTCTGCTTTGTTGAAAATCTCTCTTCTCTATACTTAGATATGTCATATGTTTTTCTATTTTGGCCTAACATTACAAATGTGAAAGAGGTTAATGCTATTTTTGATATATATTGCAAGCTTTTTGTGTCAAAATATTTTCTCCAAAGTTTAGGATAATTAGTGTATTTTTATGATGCTGAGAATTCTTTTATGAATTGCTGTTTGTTGCTACTTCATTTCCATGTTAATTTTCTGTCTTTCAATCACTTACTATGTTGCTTGGTATGGTACATCTTGGAAAAGGTAAGTGTGATGACACTTCACTGATTATGTAAATGCAATGACTGTAGATTTGATTTTCTTCTCTTGATCTGTTTTTAGAGGTGACATCTACAAAGGATTGCTTACATTTTTCCATGTGTATTCAATATGTAAACCAAATCTTCTGGTAAAGAGCAGGACTCATTACTGAGTTATATAGAAATTGATTTCTTTTTCTGTGGATCTCTTATGAAAAAAAAAAATCTAAGCTGCTCCTTTTTTAGACCTCTCAGGGAAATAGTTTTAAATGTAAATGGTTGATCTTGAAGTGCATTATAAGTCAGCATTGTTCAACATGGCAGTTCATTGATGGTAGTATTTAATTATGTCCATGCTGTCAACCTCTGCAATCCTTATTGCTTTGTTGTAGATCAGATACAAAGTATGAAGTTTTCAAAGCTGTAGAGATGAAAGAGTAAACATATTCAAACAGTTCATTCAAATATGCTTAAGGAAAAAAAAGATACTACTAGAGCATGTGAAGAAGCCTATGAAAACCTGAAAGCATTTTTTCTTTTGATTACAGTGGCAGCCTTAGAGTTCTATCACAGATGAATCTTTATTTAAAATGGAAGAATGCCAGAGAAAGTGTATGATCAAGTAGTTTATTAAATAAAGTTCAAGCCTGTAAATCTGTGTTTATTTGCCATTATTAGTTACATGAACAAAACCATAATTTTTTTATGAGTAAGTGCATGAGGAATTGAAGCTATAGTACAAGGCTTGCTTTCTGTATTTGTTTTGTTTTGTTGTGGTTTTTTTTCTTTTTTCTTTTTTTGTCTTTTGTTATGGTCAGTTGGCTCCAAACTGATTTAGCTTGTTCTTATATTCATTACAGGACATACCTTTTTGGCTGCTTTTGGACAAAAGGTGCTGGACTAAGAGACTTTTGCTCTGAGCCAGTAAAGCTATTCTTATACCATTTTTTTTTCTTGTATGGGGTAGGAAGGCAGAGTGAATCAGATCTTCAACCAAACCCTCACAAGTTGTTAATGCTAGATTTTTTCCCTGGATAGGTTGTTTGTTTTTGAGGTTAGGTTGTTCCTAAGAGTTAGAACAAGCTATTTAAAAATCACAAACAGCTAACAGTCCATTTAGAAATTAATAAGTGTTCTGGTTTTGTTACTTTCCACAACCGCCGAATCTTTTCCACAACCATGAAATTTGCTGACTTAGTAAACAACTGAAAATGAAATATTAGATGACAGTTAGTCTTGATGTATTACAGATATGCTGTAAATATATACCCACCTCCACCTTTGACAGACAGCAGGAGGGGGTGTGCTTTTGTCCTTCCTCCTGTTGTTTCTTTCCTTTCTTGTGCATGGAGAGTCAAATGAGTTTGTCTTTTCACCCCTGTAATGCTGTTGGCACTCTGGATTTGCAAAGCTTCCTTGTTTTTCTCCTGGTAGTGATAGCTTCTGTTTCAGTGCCTCTCAACTTGTGCTCTGGGTTTCAGAAATGCGAAGAAGCTGGGAAGCAAATTATTTAGACAGTAGGAAAAGCAAAAGTTTCTACTCCAAGCCATGCTTTTCTTCAGGAGTAGTGTCTCTGTATCCCTCTTCAGCCTTGCTAAAGGCATGGTGTGTTTCTGTGAATTTACGTGGCGGAGCTACCTTGTTAGAAAACTCCAAGATGAGTTTATTGCTGTGGAGAATCTTTTTTTTTTTGATGGCTTAATATGGCTGCCTAATACAATGATAAACAGATGTTCTGTGATATTCCAGAGGAGTAAATTGAGTTTTAGTATCAGGAAAATATTAAATTATATTATGCAGCAGAATATTAATTCCTAATGCCACACCCTGGGCAAAAAAAAAAAAAAAAAAATTGGGGAGGAATGCTGCTCTGGCAGAGAGAATTGTTCATATTATTTATTACCTGAATTTAATTTTAACATTCCTTGTATGCATTACTGCTTGTTGTAGACAAGTTGGAGAACTCTCATCAAGCAGCATTAAAAGAATTTTTTTAAGTGATATGCATCTGTACGCTGAATCTGATTAAGAACTGTAACATGCAAGAAAGAAAGAAATGTTTCATCGTGTGATAGATTTATTTTTGAAAACATTTAGCATTGAAAGCTGTAGCCTGGTGTGCATATCTTATCTCGATTTCTAATTTTTATTTGGAAAAATAAATTAATGACTATTTTTTAGAATACTTGTGGTTGTAAATTCTGTTCAAAACAGGATTTGAACATTCACTGCTTACTGCCCATTATCATGCAGCTGCTTTTGGCCAGCTTTCATCTCCTCTTCCCCTCTCTCACTCCTTTTTTATTTTTTATAAAGTAATAAAGTAGAAAGTGACAGAGGGATCAGCTTAAAGTAACAAACATATTGGCTTTGATTTTGTATGTGATACTGCAAATGCAACTTCCATTTCACATTACTGTCAACAGAAATCACATTATTGCGGAAGCAGCAGCCCTTGCTTTGGGATTTCCCTGACTGGTGTTTGGGGATGTTGTGTGAGGGAGGACGCCCTTCTCAACCAAAGGGTCACTTTGCTGCTGAGTTCTCTTTATTTTTAGTAATAACATCCAATACAATTGAAAGTGGGGTCAAGGTGAGGCTAGGACACTTTCAAGAAGAGGACTAGGGAGAAACAACAAACAGATGTTCTTTGATGATAACTGTTGAAGAGAGAGGATTTGGCTGAGAGATCTGTAGCTTTCACTTGTTGAGAGCCTTTAACTTGAGCCAGTGGTGCTGTTTTTCACCCCCCAGAGTAGTAGTGTACCTGCTGTTGCTATCAAGCCACTTGCCAACAGTGGCATCTGTTCAGTGTAGACATCAAGAATTTGAATGTCAATATCTTTTCCTTGAAATGAATGGGAAAGTATTTGTCACTCAGCAGCAATCATTCTTCAAATAAAAGGTTAGCCAGACAGAGCCCTTAATCAAAGAGTCGGTCTTTTCTGTCAGCAGTGCCTTTTAAATAGCAATGATGAAGGCTGGCTGTCAGTGAATGACTTGATGAGCTAGGTGATTGATCTGCATAAATCATTTTCCTTTAACATTGTCAGTGAAAAGTAAATTGGTGGGATTTTGGGGGGTATTAGCTATATTGACATTAATATATAATATTTTAGCTGTGTTCCTAGTCTCAGAGTTTCCATTAAAAAGTGAAAATTACATAGGATCTTAGCTTATATTATCCTAATGATGAAGTATTATTGTTATTGCAATTACCATGCAAATTAAATTCAAAAGTTGAACATGTAACAGATTTTATGAGCTGCAAGAGAAATACTGTTAGTAAAGGAATTAGGAGAAAGCTGTATCATTTAGTTAAATTTGCAGAAGCTTTTGATTTGAAAGGCAAAAATCAGCAGTGTAGTTTAGAAGTATAAGCTTGAGATCTTAATTATGTTATCTGCTTCAAAAATAACAGTAGATGCAATTTCCCAAATATTAGAAAATCTTATATATTGAGGGCTTTATTGTCACAGTAAAGCATGTTCTCTGTCAGCTTCTCTGCCTTAATTTCACTGCTTTTGATGTAGCGATTTTTTGGGCTCCCTTTTGTTTTAAGGAGTGCCTGGGGCATACATTACTGACTATTGTGATGTTGCCCAGCTCAGCTGCTCCTATTAATAGTAGTGGAAGTTCAGCTCCTGTCACTGCCTCTCGTTTGAGCTAAAGCTGTGGGGTGAGGGGGACTTTAAAAGATGCAAATCATACTTAGCTATTTAATGTGCTTGAGAAACCTCTTCCTAAATACCAGGTGGATTATTAAGAAATTGTTGCTTTTAAGGCTAGGAAATACTGGTTACTCTAGACACAGTTCAAATCATCACTTAGTTGTTCTTTTTCCCCTGTCTTCAGATTAGTTTTTATTTTTGGACTGTATGTTCAAAAACCTGTGAAGTAACACTCGCATGCACACCTCCCCACCTCTACCCTGTCCCCAAAGGCCCAGAATGATCAGTTGGATGACATTCCCTGTGTGTGAAGACTTACTCAACATATACACAGACACTCTGCAAAAGGCCTTTTTCAGAGAAATCTGCATTCCTGGGGCTCATGGATGATTTTTCAGCTTTTTAATCTGTTTTTTGAAAAAAAGGTCTATTTATAATATGTGAATTGCTTCTGCCACCCTCCAACACCATTACATAGGACCTGAGCCCGCAGGACTGAGCAATACAATAAATACAAAAGAAGGTTCTCTCCTTCCCTCCTCCTCTCCTCTACCCATTTGAAAACATCATTTTATTGATTAAGTATCAAAGTGTTTGAAAATGTACATAATATGTCTTCATGCACTATTTAAATTGCAACATTTATACTTTTGGAGGTAATTCCCAGCTAGCATTCTTGGATAACTAAATATACATCTCTCTGGATAGGAGTGGAGTTTGGATGTGAGTGGATAGGAATGAACAAATACAGGATTTCCCTGTGTGAACTTGGCTGAAGAAAATCAATTCTGGGATGTTGCATCATTTATAGTTTTGGTGGTGTGTGGTTTTATTCTGTTTTCCCCAGAACTGACTTATTTAAGGTGCAATTCAGAGGGATTGTCACTGAAGAGTACTGAATAAGTAGTTGCAAAATGATTGTTGAAACTTATTTTTTTCATGTTGTTCTAAATTTAATTTTTTGGGGTCTCTTAGCACATGTGACAATAGCTTGATCTTGTTGATCATATCCATAAGTTTTCTGTCCTGTTGCTGTGTGTGGTGTTGCAAGTCAGAAGCACCCACTTTGGTTGCAGATCTGGTTGAATAAACTTCTGACCCAGCGGACAGCAACAATCTTGTTGTTCTCTGGTTTGGCTTTGCTTACAAGCCCACAATGGACAGACTTCTGTTATCCCAAGCTTTATCTGAGTTTTCTTTTTCATCTCCAGCAAACAATGCGATAGTTTGCTATTTACTAGACTGCGTCTGTCCTTAAATTCCATAGCCTTTGTTTATACTCTGTCAATTGTTTGTCCATTTAACTAATAGCTTGGCAGTATCCTGCTAAGTTTTGCTCAAGCTTTTAATCCTATCACCTCTCTCTTATCAGTTAGTTGTTGAACCTTTGATTGTATCCCTTTATCTAAAATCAATGAGCTCCATGACAAAAGGTAAAATTTAGGGCTTCTTGTTATTAATCCCAATTTTCCACAGCTTCTTTTATTCCAGTCTTGCTCCTGCAAGTTTTTCTCTGACTTATTTGAGAAAGAAAGTTATAATAATAAAATATAAATATAATTTCTTGATTCCGTTACTCTCTCCAACCTTTTTGTTCGGTGTTGCAGTGGAATTTATGCAGTATCCCCTACCTCTATAAGAAGTTTACTGTTGCTCTTTGTGGGTATATTGCCATTAGCCATTAGATTTCATTAACCACTTAAAGCAGTGAAATTGCTGGATAATCCCTCTCTTATAACCAAAGAACTTCAAGGGTAAAACATTCACACTGAACGGAGGTGGTAGGATGTCTGGGAGGAGAGCATTGCACAGCACCTTGCAGGAATAAGGCAAGTAGCCAGGGAGGATGGAGGCTGGGTTTTGGGAAACACATTCAGTGCTAGCTCGGGGTGCAGCTGCAGGCTGAGCTCTGGGGGGAGCCCAATGAAGAGGTGGTGAAATGCCAACACTTTGCAGAGTGCAGGGCTCAGGGGCTGTGTCCGAGCCGGGGGAGCACCTGGGAACGGCAGGAGCCGAGGGCTCGGAGCAAGAGGGAGGCTTTGCCCCTCCTGGACTGCGAGGGAATCAGAGGCACCAGTTCGAGCTATTTCTGTGTTATTGCACCCTGGTTAAATTACTTTATGGAGTGAGAGTTCTGAGATTCTGCAGAGGGAAATCCGGGGCTGAGCTGGTGAGGGAACCTGGTCTGATTGTGTGTGGGATGGGTAGGGAGTCAAGCAGGGACCCGTCAGCTCATTGGAGCCATCCCTGCCACCTCAATGGTCAGACAGGGAGGTTTCCTTAATATAAAAATGCTCATTGAGCTCCTCCTCTGGTGAAATCTGTCTCTGTAGTAGAGTCTTTAAAGTTTCTGTAAGTTACTGTATCACCTAAGAGATACTTCACATCTAATGAAAATACATAGACTGCTTTTGGTAGATGTGAAACACAGCGGTGACTCATAAAGGTTTTCAGTTTCATTATTAGTCTCTTTGATACAGTCTTTGTATAAGTATTTGTATTACTATAGCTTGATTTTTAAAAAAGACACTTATCTGTGTCTTCATAGCATTGCATTTTGTACATTTAGCAAGAAAAACAGCTGCTAACTTTAAATACTGATAACTTTGTGTAGCACAGTGCAATTCTTTCTTAGAACCTTTACATTTCTATTTCCTGCTGGTTTAAACCACGACTGCACTCCAGTGTAGGCATCTGTACCATAAGGCAAAACTTGGGTATGATATATATTGTATAGGATGGTTCATGTTAAAGCAATATTTTATTATTTTGAAGCAATATTCCATTAACTGATCCCTGAGTTGTGACAGATTAATTAGTGGGAATTTGCTTACACCATAGCTTCTCTGGATCTTTTTTTAAGATAGTAACTGTAAGTACTCTGTTGGGACTTCTTTCTGTGCGTGTCTCATGGTCTCAAACCAGTTTTTCCTTTATAAATTGAACAGTGTATAATTTATTTGAATTTTTTAGAAGCCAACCTGTTTGTTATTTAAATATTGTAGTGCATACAATGCTGAGTTTGAATGCTTATTTTTTTAACAGATGAATTATAAGCAATAAACTGTAGCACCTCATTAAATTTCTGTTCAGCAATGACCCCCTGACTTTAAGGGAGTTTTGGCCTAACACTCTGGTCAGTTCAGTCAGTAATTCATCACGTGGCTTCTTATAAACTATTTAAAATCATGTTGAAAACTAACTGATAAGCTTGCTATTATTCAGCCTAGCAAAGGTTGAGTAAGAATTTGCTGGAAGTTGGCAAAGTCCTCTTAAAAGATCATTTCCTACCACAAAAACCTAAAGGGTTGCACAGATGTGTAGTTAAGTATTCATTATGAACATGCAAATA
This sequence comes from Calcarius lapponicus, assembly GCA_039654755.1. Classification (NCBI taxonomy): domain Eukaryota; kingdom Metazoa; phylum Chordata; class Aves; order Passeriformes; family Fringillidae; genus Calcarius; species Calcarius lapponicus. The sequence continues at coordinate 3,074,702 of CM077469.1, read as the reverse complement.
ATGCTTTCCCAAAGGAACATACTTTGATTTTTGAAACTGCTGTTGCTTTTTTCGGTAGCTGTCATGAAACATGTCTTTGCATTGTTAAAGTGTCTTTCAGCAGATCTCACAGAGAAGCAGAGAGACCACAGGAACAGGCAGATTTCTGGTTTGTGTAGACATGACTTTAGGTTTTAGACAAAATTATTAACACCTGAGAAATTAAATAAAGGTAGGGAACATTTGTTTTATATGATTTCAAGATGATCAAAATGCTGGGTTATCTGCTTGTTTATACTATGTCTTTAATTTTGATTCCTACTGACATAGGAAGGTATGAGAAACAAAAAGTAACAGGAGCAGTAATAAAGAACACTGGGATTCACTGGCTTGTTGTACCAAGACTTGGCGCTGGACTCTAGTTAATCTTAGCAATGGGAGAAGTTTCTATCTGAAGGCTATTTTGAAAAAAAATACTACCTCTTGGTAATAGATCCCAAGTTACAAAGTTGGTTTTATTTGATTCCGTTTTATTTTTGGAGGGCAGGGAGAAAGAGGTTGTATTGTTTTCTGAGTTGTGAGCTGTAAAATGTTGAATTTTCTCCAATTAAAGTTCTGCAAAAAATTACAAAGAAGTTGAAGTCAAGTGTTAGACTGGAAATAAAAGGTTGGGGGAAGGGTGGAGGAAATTCATAAGCAGGTGTCCTAACAGAAATATTGTACCCCTGTTACTATTCCCTAATTTCTCATAGCTTTTAGTGGCTTCCTGACAATCTAGCTTCTGCAGCAGGTGCTCTTTGAAATTCTTTGATCTACACCCTTGTTCATTGTCTAGTGTATTAAGTGTTGGTTGCTGCTTTTCCACACCCTTGGCATTTGAATGTGTTTTGTTAAAAACACATGTGTGTTCTTAATTATAAAAGTACTGCTTCAAGACTTGTAGATGTAACCATTTAGAGACAAAAAAATTATCAGTGGTTTGAAAATCCATGAAAATGGATTACATGGCATGCAGTGATCTGGGACAGTATTTAAAAAGCATAAATTATTCCTCCTATATGATGCAGTTGTGGTTTTTTGATTTTTGTTTTTTTTTTTTTAATTTGCTTGATTTGAGTTTGAATTTTCTCTCCTCTCTTGGAACATTTGAACAAAAATTTGAACAAGATTATTCATATTGTTAAAATATCTGAAATTGCCTGCTATTTTGTCCTCCTAATCTGTTAGTGATTTTAGAAGGTGCCATGAAAATGTCTGAAAAAGCAGGGGATTCCTTGGCTGCATTTCTGTGAAGCGTGTAGTTGTGTGTTGCAGAAATTACTTCTATGTAATGGTCAAGTTTTATAAAAGTGTATGAGTGAAGAGTTTATAAATCATCCACATTAAGGAGAAATCTTATATTTTTATACTTCATAAGAGATATTTTCCTGAGATTATGTTCTATTTGAACCATAAGGGCCATTTCTTGATTCCCCATTCTTGATTGGGTGGTTGTATGGCAAGTCTAATGTGATAAGGAAGGCTTGTAAACTTGCTTGAATGAACTAATATAGGTCATTAGAAGGGTTTAGGCTTAAAATTGTGTTTTCAACACATGAGAGGTGGTCATATTTTGTCTATGACAGGATTCCTTGAATACTTATCATGTAAAAGAGCAATTCTAGCTATTTCTTTTTCCTGACTGTGAAGTGCTATTGCTACTGTTGGTGGCATTCTCTTCCCTACTTGCACCTCCATGATGAGACACTTCACATTGAACTCCAGTTTCTCACATAGCAACTTGTTGAGGGGAGAGGGGAAAAAAATGTTTATCTTTTCTTCAGTGCAAAACTTCCAACTCAAGAAAGGCCAAAGAAAACCTACTTTATGTTGGTTCTGTCAACAAGGCTTAAGATTCATATTGTGGCTTGTTTTGTATGTTTCTGGTTCAGATACTGAAGAAAACACACTGATAACAAAAAACCACTTATAGAAAGTGAGTGTAAAAATGGCAGCTTTTTATTCAACAGATCTGTTCCCTCTTTGAGTCAGGAACATGCCCTCTTCTGGCTTTGATGGGGAGACAATGTGGTTGCTTCCAAGTCCTTGTTGTGTGGTGCTCAGAAGAGCATGGGCTAGATTCTTACCTAAATTATGAGTGGTTTTGTACTTCAACTGATCAGGGAACAGAGTTGAGCTTGACTTTCAGATCCTGGGATAACTTTGTATAGCTGTCAATTACTGAAGAAACTGATCTGGCAATTAGCGAAGCAATGAGAAGTGTGGTATGTCACAGGACCACTTAGCAGTTGCTTTTCAGGAGACATTTATACCTTCATAGAAACATTCCCTGGGATAAAAAATGCATTGAATGTCCAAAGATTGGTATCATATAAAGTCTTGGCTGCACAACTACTAAGCAGCCATCTTTTAAAAGACAGTCTTTTTAGGGTACAAAGGAAGAAAAAAAAATTACCTATTTTGAAATACTTCACCTGCTTGGTTTTGTTTTGATTCCTCCCTTCAGCACTGTAGTTCTTGTTTCTAGTTTCATTTCTAACGATTTCAACTCACCATGGTACAGAGGCTATGTTTACTTCACAGCTGCACTTATGAACCAGGCTTTGTAAAAGATGTGCTGGTTCTCAGAGCAGGCTTTGCATGGGAATCCTTTGTCTCTCCATGCCAACTAAAGTGTTTAGTTGAAAGAGTTCAGAGTGAATGAAAATGGCTTCCTCTCACTACTCTTCCAGTGTTCAGAAGTGTACATATATCTTAAAAAATATATGCAAGTGGTATTCCAGGATCAGTTTAAGTCTGGTACATTTTTTGGTAGGAATATGTCAAGAAAAAGTTATGTATTAAAAGGTTCAGCTTTATATCTTCCTTGGACTTCAGCTAAAAATTATATACACAAAATAATTTTAAAAAAGAAAGCAAGACTATGGCTTTAAAAACTGTTGGGGGGGGAGCATACTATACATATAATCCTGTTCATGCATACATACATATTTGATATGGACAGGCAGTCATATTTTCTTCCACACAGATCAATCATTGTCTTTCAATTCCTGTCTTGTCTGGCATCTGCTGACCCATGCTTTAATTCTGTCAGGTCAGAGATATACGGGCCTTTGTAGTGTGCTTGTACTTCATGTCATGTCCCAGCATTGTTGTACATCTTGTTTCAGAGATATTTTGCTGTAATGTTCTGTGACCTTTTCCATTGAGTGAGGCAGTTGGAGAGCCACTCAGTGAAGGAAAATTGAGCTGTTTTATTCCTCCCTGAGGAGCCTCGTGTTTCCTTTCCACCATTCATTTGAAAGCTATCATTTTCTTGATTTTATAGCTGAAAAAACAACATTGATTCACTGGATGCTAGACACTAAGAGTCCTCCTATTGACATGCCTATTGACAGTTTTCAGTATATTCTGTGTCTAATTATCACTCTTGGCTAAATGATACACCTTGTGGACTTGGGAGATGGAGTCAATAGCGCTCACTGTATTGTTCTAGCAGCCCCTATTGAGGGTGGTGTCAAAGCACTGTGATTTATGCTATCAGAAAGAAAATTTCTGTTGGTGTACTGCATAATTAAACAAAGTACAGAGTGACTGGTGGCAAAACCAGCTCTGCCAAAGTCATCAGCAAATGAGAAAAGATCTCTTCAGTAAATGGCTGAGACATTGAAGAATCTCTTTTGGCATCTTGCGTTTTTCAATTTTCAAGCGTTCGATTTTTGTTGGAGAGGTTTTTTTTTTCTGCTTTCCATCTCTTCCATTAGATAGTATTAAAAACTAAGCATATTAATTCATGTCTATGTTAGTAAAGTTATGCTGCTAATGCTGTTATAGATGGGAGTACTGGTACATTTTAAATGACTACTTTTAAATAAAGAATCTAATTATGTGGTTTGCACACTGAGTCAGAAAGCAAAGTGGCTGCTCTTGGGTTTTAGAAAGTGAAATTGTTACCACTTTATGTGCATCCAGTTGTTGGTCATGAATGTTCATAAATGCTGTTCTTATTTAATGTGATTTAATGTTTTGTTTTGCTCTTAAGTGTTAGATTTTCAGAGACAGAATATGAAACAGCCAACTATGGAGTGGTGAACCATTTGCATATGTTCAGGTTTGCTTAAAATCACGTATTCAAATATGTGTTCAGTGTATGAGTACATTGAAATCTTAAGAATAGAGATTTTTTTTTTCAGAAATGGTATCAAATAATATGGCTTAACATTATGAGCTGCCTTAGAATTTGGGTATATCTAATTGTAGTTTTTTGGTTTGGTTTCTCGGAGGTTTTTTAGGGTGTTTTGGCAATAGGAATTTTGTGAATCTTCTATAGCAGAGCTTTACTTGTCTGCTGTTTTATTTATTATTGGCTAGTGGAAGCAGGAGGAGACTTTATATATCAATAGCCAAACTCTCTCCAGAAGAGAGTTGTTTGTGCTTTTTTAATCATTACTAACCATTTTCTCATGATACTTTTGAGACTCTGAACCATCTTATTCCGGGCTTTTCCAGTGAGTATGAAAAACAGCGTACTTGGTGTTTCTTTCCTCATAACTGTTGTACTCTTCACTAGTATTCATTGTGGAAGAAGGCAATTGAAGGCTGGTATGTGACTGCAGCAAGAAATCCATCACAAGGCATCTCTGGAACCATCCAGATATGAGTTCCAGGGCTGGTTTTCTCCTCCTTCCCAGTAGTACAGGAATAGGTGAATAAGTAAGGGGGAGCGGTGTGGGGGTGAGGAAGCTGAAATAGAGTTGGCTTAATGTATTCTTTTACTTCCCCTCAATTTCTACTTTCATTACTTTTATCATGATAATAGACTTGAATGAAATATGTCAACAGAGTGTCTGGAAATGTCTAAAGTTATTTTGTCTAAAACACAAAGATCAAGACATTCAATTACCAAATCTGAAAAGAAATATGGACAAAAAAACCTAAGGGTTGTTGCTTTTGTTTTCCTTTTCTCTAAACATGTGAACTCATACTAAACTACATAGTGCCAGATCAAGCTGCTGCTTGATTCCTTGTGTTGTCAGTGCATTTTTCACAAGATTAAAGTAGATATTTGCACTAAAGCCACCTAACACTGCTCCAACTATAATTTTTAATGCATACAGATATATTCTGGAATAGATTCATATCACTTTTGAAACCTTTGCAATATCTATTCTTTCTCATCAGATCTGAGTACAGATGAGTTGAAACACAGGTCTGATTGACAGTTTCTATCCAATGACTTTTGCCTTCTTTCTTACCTATTGACATTTGTCTCTTGGCTGTTTGTATCACAAACAAAATATGAACTATATTTTGTCCCCTTTAAAATAGGATGCCCAGACAGGCCAAAACAAAACTGTGGCTGCATTCTAGTTTTCACTGTATGTTTTAGTACCACGCAGAAGTAATACTGTTTCTGTAGTTCTCATTTCTCATGCAATCTGTGTTTTTTTATTTTATTTTATTTTTTTTTAATATATCCAATTCACAACTTAAAGCTGAAGAATCCTGCAGCTGTCGTTATTATACAAACAAGCTTGTGGAAAAACTGTGCAAGGCTGAACTAGCAGCAAGCATATGGAGTGCTCGTTTTGGAGTGGTAGAAGGGAAAGAATGCAAGGCTGCGTTTTCCCTCTGGGATTGTCAAGAAAGGTAGAGCCCTCTGAGAGAGAATCCAAAAGCACAGCAGATCAAAGTGTGTTTGTGACTGGAATGCCCCAGGGTTAGTGCAGTGTGAGGTGTAGCTTGGCAAATCACCATGCTTACAAACAAAAGAGTGTACTATATTCAAATCTTCCTCCAAGCGTTTCAGCATTTCAAAATGACAAATTATTGTTTTTGTTATTTCTGCATTTGGAATTGTTTATGCATTTCAAATGATCTGTAAAGTGAATTGTGTGCACTCAACAAACTTCTTCTTTAAAGTAGGCGGGTTGGAAAAAGTGATGCAGTCACATTAAATGCCAACTACTCTGTTCTTCATTCGCTTAGACAAACAGTAGCCTAAAAAATGGCAGTGGATTAAATTGATATAATGACAAGAATTCACATAGTATACTGTAGATGGGAAGAGGAATGAAGCAGTGTCTTTGAACTAATGTAATGCACTTTGATCTTCTGTACTTGAAAAATCTAATATACCTGTATTTGTGATGATTCCAAACAGGCTCACAATATGGTAAATGCAGTTTTAACAACCTGCTGTTTAATTTTAAAGATTGATCTATTTCATCTAGGCAACATTTCATAAAAATATGCATAAAAACATGTTTGTTTGTTTGAATTAAACCTCTACTGAAGATTTCACAACAATGTCTCATTGCTAATATGTGTATTGAACAGAAAGATTAATGGAATATATGATTACTTGAGGGTTTTAAATTATTCATTTGATGAAGGCATGTTCTTTTATAAAGAGGAAAAGCCTAATTTTTCTACATTTAAAAAGCATTCAGATTTTTAAAACTGTACCAATTTGAAGGTTGTGTTTTTGGCACAAGGGAATCATATTGGAAACTAAAAATATCAAGATCAAATTCTTCAATGTATTAAATATAGTCTAAGTGGGCTGATGAATTAACAAGATTTTGCTAATTTTTTTAGAGTCAGTTAATCTGCAGTTTTTGCAGTGGTCTTTCCCTCTTGAAATATTCCAAAATGCATTATTATTAGGATCGAATTGTAATAGTTCAATATTTGCTAGTACCTAATTTCACAAGTGGTTTCACTTGAAATCAGCAGATCCTAAATGGAGAGTAAGATATTACTGCTTGAGGTTGTTCACATTATAGTCACAATTCAGCCCATAAAGTTAGTAATGGCTTTAAGACCGTGACCCTCCCTGCCTTTTTTTCCCCCCTGTATTTTTTAAGGACTGTTGTAGTCTCTAATTAGATCAGCTACAGGACTTTTCATAAAGTATTTTAAAAAAGTTCATAAATAGTATCAGACCCTTTAACATTGTTGACACCTGTATTGATAAAATAAATTATCTCAAGCAAAATCTTACTCTGTTCTTGTTTTGCACAGTGACAAACTGTGACCTTCATGCTTGAAACTTATAGCCACTTTTACTAGCATTTTTACCACCTTTAGAAGTCCATCTGAGTAAAGCAGCAGTGACAGTATGGCCTCACTTGATGTCCTGTGGAGTAAATGAACTTTGAAAGTGTTGGAAGGAAGGAATCAACCAAATCAATTAATAATTATCTTACCTACTTTTGCTTTGATCATGTTGTATGAACAATCAAGTGCATTCTGTCAGTGATACAAATATTGTTTGTGAAATCACTGGTTTTTCCATTCTTGAGGTAGATGGTAAATTAAATATGGACATTTGATCTGTCAGAACTACTGTTACTACTCAGGAGTGCCTTGTGTTTTCCTTGTGTCTGTGAGGTACCTCTCACTGTCCATGTGAGAAGGTAGCCAGCAGAGAAATGAAGAGAATTGTGCATTTCCAACTAGCCTGCAAACACAAAAACTACTTAAATTTCCAGACTGAGTTTTTGTGAGGAGGTTTTTTGTCATATTTTGTTTGGCTTTTCTTCCTCCCTGTGTAAATGTATTTATACACGTTGATAAGATACCCTGAGCCTTCCCTTCTCCAAGCTGAACAGTCCCAGCTGTGTCTCCTCTCACCTGAAAGACACTTGGGTTCCTTAATCATCTTTGTGGCCCTTCAATGGCCATGCTCCAGTATCTCCACATCTCCCAGCACTCCAGATGTGGCCTCACCTCTGCTAAGCAGAGGGAAAGGCTCACTTCACTCTACCTGCGGGTAATATCTGCTTGTGAGGACAGCCTGATGTAGTTTTGGTGATGAAGATTGGCTCAGTGGAACTCTTTAGAAGTGAAGAGTAGTGGTTTCAGTTATGGCATTCACAGTTATGGCATTATGGTTAATGGCATTATGGTTAACTCAATACTTGTGAGCCAAAGTAATAATTTACCAGTGATGAAGCTGGATTAAGGTGTCATTCTCATCTCCAGTCCTTGTTGCAGTTATGTTGTTTTAATTAGGTATGTCTTTTTTTTTTTAACCCAGTTTGTTTTACTGATCCAGTTTTAGATCATGATTTTGCAAAAACAAAAAAAGACATCAGATAAGATTATAAGATTGACCTGGGGCAAGACACTGAACAAATCTAATCCTGAGTACATCCTTTCATTGTTTCTCCATGCCATTTAAGTTGTCCAACAGTATGTTGGTCATTCAGTTTCATCATTATTTGCAAAATATTAACAAGGGACTCCTTGTGCTATAGATACTGGGGACTCTTGTGAACTGTGCTGTTTAAGGTATGCTTTGTGAAAGACCTCTGGAAGCACATGATGTTACAGAAGCTTTTATTCAAGACTGGATCATTTTCTTACTAGATTTACTTGGTCCATCTGGGAACCCTGTATTATTTCCAATAATGAAAATACACATTTATGTAAATTTGAGATGGTAGGTCCTATTTGTGCATCTGTGGAAATAAAGAATAATTCTTGCCTGATTTGGCACCCACGTTGAGACGCAGGGGAATGGGTAGGCAATGAAGGATTTAAGCGCACACACAAACTCAATCTTTGTATTGAGAGTTACTGCTTTGGCAAAAGTGAGAGAAATAAATTTGATGTTGGCAGTGCCCAGAAATGACTGTAAATGTTGGATTTCTTCAGCATTATCTAAGGTCAGTAGAGTCACAGCTGAATCCCGTTGTATGGATTCACAATTGTTATGGTTACAGCTGGGATATCTACTGCCATATATGATTTCACTGCAACTCTGTTAAGGCCCATGTGCTACTGAGACTGGGGAAGACCAGTGGGTTGGCCAGGGTTTTAGAAACTTTCTTTGTGTAATGTCTGGCCTAGCCTAGCAGCAGTAACTCAGTGGTGGGTTTGGCTTGCCATCAGGGCAAGCATCCCGGCATATTTAGGTGCACAGTGTACCACCTTTTACATGGAATCTGGAATATAACAACCCACTAGCCAGTCTTCTGCTCCATTTGCTGCAATTCGGCATGCTCAAGAGAGACCCTGTCGTGTCAGCAATCTGCTGTTTTGTTCTGAGCAAAACTGTTAGCTACTTCAGCTTTAAGTCTTTCTTCTAAAATTTCCTTGATTAAATACTGCTGATTCTCACATTTCAGGCTGCAGGCAACTTGTTGTCCATATGCCTCTGGCAACTTGCACACTCCTGGCTCTATCACTTTGCTGCCTACTGCTTCTACAGATGTCTGGTGCTTTCACTGCAGAAATGAGTCTCTCTGTCTGTAACAGCAGTTGGAAAAGAGGAGGAGCTGCCAGGCTGCTTGCTTGTGCGGTTAGGCACTGAGAGTGTACCAAGCAGAAAGGAGAATAGAAGCCACCAGCAGAACACCTAATGGCTGAACAATTCCACAGATTAACGGATCTTTTAAATACTGTAGGCACTGGCGGAAGGTGTCAGAAACCTTATTTAAAACACTTCATATGAGATTTGTATGTGGTGACCTCCACCAATCCCTTACACCATTCCTGTGACGGCTGACAGGGAATTGAATCCAAAATATTCTTTGTATGACATAGCTATATATTGTGGAACAAGTCTGGAAGACATGAATATTTTCTTAAAAATAGAAGCAGCAGCTATTTATTATCCATTCATTAATAACTAATTGCTGACTAGTGATACTCCTTCCTGCTGCCTAGAAGTTCCTAGTGTTCAATGGATATTTATTTAATGAAATGAAGCCATATGCTGTCTATTTGTCACTAGATGTTTTTAAAATGTTGTAAATTTGGATGGGAATATATTTACTGGTTTGGAGTAAGGTTCCTGGTAGGTAGTAGGGTAAAGTAGCAATAGTAATTTTTTTTCACTATTTTTCTATTCCTGACTTTTGAAGATGATATTTAGAAAACCATCTTAAACAAAAATAGTCACATGTTGACTAAAGAGAGATTACCAACTGAGAGCACATAGGGTTTTGACAGAACCAGATCAAAATGCTTTGAATTTAGGAGAATATTTTTCTCCTGCTATTGAGTACTCTGATGAAAGAGGAACTGTTGGCATTTTGAAAGCAATTCTCTGTACATAGCAGGGATTTCCAATTAGCACATTTAAAGACTTGTAGGAGATGATGCTTAAAAATGGGACATTACAAAATGAAATTATGTCATGGCACTTTCTAATAGAGTTCTGAGAAAAGTCAATGTATGGCAGTGCCCTTCATGTGCTTGTCTGAAGTCAATAATTCTTGTTTTCCCTTTTCAATTACAGCAAACCTTTCATAATTATCTAAAAGTTGCATGTAAAGAGTGTTGCAGATCATATAACAGATATATTATATGCTGTATGACATGTATGGGGCAAACCTTGTTTGAAATACAAACATTATGAAGATAGCCTGAAAATGATTATTGGGTAGTTGCTCTTCTAGAAGGCAATTGTAGCAGCTAGGCACATGTCTGAGGGTAAAGAGTCACTGTCCTCCCAAAGTGGTGGTGCTTGCACAAAGGTAAAAAGTTAGGGAAGTGCCAGAGGATGAATTATAGTTACATAATGACAAATCTGTAGTTGATTGACTACAGATCACAAGCAAACTTAGCACAGGCAATGCCTGCAAACAGGCCTGGGCCTAATTTGCTTCATGATTGAAGAAGTAACTGTGGAGACCCTGAAGGGGAAATGCTATGCTTTGAGTCTCTAGGTAACTGGGAAGGATCATGGAGGCTCTAATTATGCAGCCCATACTGACATTGCGGTATAATTCTTAGAGCAGATCTCCTGGACTTCAGTGGGGTTATTTCTGTGATTTCAATGATTCATTAAAGTGTCCAGGTATAAACCTGTTTTCTATGATAAACACTATTTCTCAGCTGAAGATAGTTAAAAGCCTTATCTTTCATTCTAAAAGCAGTATTGATGGTAAGCGCAAATGAGATTTTATAACTAGTTGTCACTCTTTTGCGCGCTAAGTTTAATTATCAGAAAAAGAAATATCATTTACAATATTTACACCAAAGGTTAAAGACACGAGGTACTTTATTATGCAAACAATGACATTTTAACAACAGGATGCATCCTGAAGGGAGCAGTTTTTTACCTTTAGGTTTGTTGGCTGGTCTCTGACAAGTCACCTTTGAGCAGTCACCTTTGAGAACATTAGATGTTTGATGTACTCAAAGGTAGCTTTTGCTTCCAGATTAGATCTTTAAAAAAGTTTTTCTAAATTTATGAATGCATCTTACAAATTACATTCTACAATGGGAGAAGTAAGGAATATCTCTTCATCTTTAACTTACTTTTTCAATATATGATATTTAACAAAAGTAAATGAGTAGTATAAACAAAGCTTGGTCTGCAAGTCTGTCATAAAACCATATGGCACTGTCAAGTTAAAAAAATACTTTTCCCTTAATGGTACCTTGATTTTCTGTTTGGTGTCTTTAGCAGCAGAAAAATGTAATGGAACAGTCTCTCTTAAAAGGTCATTTGGCTTCATACTATCTTTTTAATGTGTTTTTCAGAGCTGGTTTTGGCTGGCCTGGGGAAAACAGGGGCTGTACACCCCATGAATTCACGGTGTCTTGGTTGTACTAGGGTGATTTAGGCTGCCTGGTTTGTGTTGGAGCATGGGGGGACTCTCCTGTGAGTTCTGTTGGGATGTCCAGCTGCAGCTGACAGAGTTCAGGGAGGAACAGCTGTTGCCAGTAATCTTTGCCCCAGCAAAGGCAGCTCAGCAGTGTATGAGCACAGATTGCTGGATGCCTGTAGTGGCAAGACCCTTTCTGAGCTGCAGTGACTTGCTAAGAGTTTGTAATGCAAATAAGACACAGCCTCCCAAGGTGAAGAACATGATATAAAGTTTGAGCAGAGTGCAAGTGTTACAAAAATTGTGGTTTAGTCATGCAAAACAAGTTAGTCAGATACTTGTGTGGCTTGGTATTCTCCCTCGTCTATGTCTTTTAGCAGGTTTGGGTTGAGGGGATTCCATCCTAGCCTTTACTGATACTGTGGATAATTGTACTCACAGGGCTTGGATTGTCTTGATCACAATTTGGGAATTAAGAGAAACACATCTGTTTGTGTTGCAAAATGTTCTTTTACAAGTTACATGTCTTAACCAACAGGAGTTTGAAGGAGTAACCCAGCCCTGCCTTGCTTATTTGGGATGTTTTCCTTTTATCTTCTCTGATGTTGTCTGTTTTGTTTTGAATCTGAATACAAAGAAAGAGCTTCTGTCTTTAGTAGTCTTTGACTTTGATCCTGTTGCTGTTCCCTTGTGAAAGAAAGAAGTCTGAACCCATGGGTGTGCCTATAGCATCAGGGCTACCAGTTGGAGTCCAGATCTTTGCATTAGAAATTTGCTCCCTTTTTCTCCCACTGTATGTGTGCTTTGCTCCTAGGACTTTGAGATCCTAATGTTGGTTCTGAGGGCTTGATGTTCTTTCTGATACTTCACAAAGCGTACTCAGAAGTTTAAAAGCAAATAAAAAATAAACACTAACAGACTCTTCCAGAATTAAAGAAAGATGACTTGGAATCTTCAGAAGCATGTCATCTCTCCAGCCATTGTTGGTTTTCCTCATTGAGGAAGCTACAAGAGTCTGGGGAGTTTTTCCCTGCTATAACAGTGATAATTTGCAACTTGGAACTCAAAAAGAACATTGTTACTAGTGTCTCATGCTCTGTCTCACTACTGAACAGGTTGCTAAGTAGGGGTTTTTTTATGTTCATGTGTTTATATTGTAAAAGAAAATACTGCAAAAGGATGTGTAATGTAATTTTTGGCAGGTTTAAAAACTCCCAGAACACAGATATTACTCTAGGGATGAGTTGTCTGTTGTGTGTGCTTAGGGCTGTGGTGGTTTCACTGTAGGCCAAGCTCATTATACAGGCAGCTCTATGCATATTTCTGTCCACACCTGATAGTTAGTACATTTTTAAACCTGTTGAACCATCTTTCTCTGTGCCAGGAGATCTTTCTGACTTTATTCCCTTTTCTTAGCACTCTGGGTGTTCTCTGGACCATTGTTTCACCTCATACCAAGAGTTGAGTTTTTTGTGCCTCATGTTCTCATGCCAGTAGTCTTCCTTTTGTAATCTCTTGCCAGAAGTTCCTAGAGCAATCTCACCCTTCCCCAGTCTTTTCTGTTTTCAACAGTGGCCTCATGTTCTGTTCTGTTTCTATGCCCTTTTCTCTATCTTACTTTAGCTCAAGGAGTTCCATAGAGTTTCTCAAGTGTTGGGGCTGACTGAATGAGAGCCAAGAGCAAGTGCTGAAGCCAAAGCAGGGCCTCAAGAAAGAACCTTTTGTTTTTAACATTCCCTATTGGTAATATTCCTTGTATGTATGGCTGCTTTTGTATGTTAATCCAAAGTACTTTACAAATATTACTACAGCCATATAACAGCTCTTTGGAGCAGTTGGTAGCTCTGTGTCCTCCTTAACTCTTGGTTTTATAATTTAGTTTTCTAAACTCATTATGATGTATAAGATTGAAGGCTACATGTGATGCTGTGAGCAAATGAGTTAATTTTTCTTGTCTGAGAAGTTGGATTAGAATAAATAGTTGGGTTTATTTGAAATAAATTACTAAGACACATGTAAACAGATTTTGAGTCTGTTGCAAACTGAGATGAGAGCACCTTCATGCTTATTTAGTGCTCTGCTGCACAAAATTTATTTAGAAAATAGTAAAATGCTTTTCTTAAATAGTTGTATTTATATAGTTATATTCTTTATTAGTTTTACCATGAATGTTCTTACTCCATAATGAATGTCTTTTCCAGTTTAGTTTAATCTATTTTTTTCAAAGCGTATTGACTTAACATTGACCAGGAAGCAGTTTTGTTTTTACAAAATAATGTTCTTGAACAATTGCAGTGCACATTAGACTTGTGTTACATCTCAGGAGCCAGGAGTAGACCAAGCCTTATATTTAATAAGAGTCTCTACTTTTTGTCTGAAATTTCTCAGAAAGCAATAAATGTGTATCTGCTCTGCGTGGTGCTTGAGGAAGTGAACTAATGCTTATGGAAATCAGTTAACTTAGTGAGTGTGCAGAGAACAGATTCTGTACTTTTGTGGAGGTATCTCTGAGATTCATGGCATTACTGAAACCTGCCCATGGTTCTGGTCAGGTGCTTGCTAAAAGCTGAAAGTCCTCAAATTCTATCTCAGCAAAAGGTCCCAATGGAAATGGAGGACATGCAGGGCAGCTGGACCTATAATGCTTTACTTGGTGTATGGAATGGATGAATTACAATTTGTGAAAGGGAAAAAAGTAAACACAGTGTCTCAAGTGTGTGTGTACTTGGAAGGCAATATATGAGAAATTGATGATTTGAGATATTTTTATTATGAAGAAAAGCCTTTTGTGCTAAATCTATCTTGAGAATGTGTTGTACTTGTGCCATATATACTCAAAAGATAGATGCAGCATTGTCAAGGTTTAAGTTTCATACCCTAGAAATGATCCTAGAGAAAAGCTGTACAATATAACTCTTCACACAAAGCAGCAGTAGCACTAAAAATTGTAAATTCTTGCCAATTCATTTATTGCAGTAATGAAAATCATTTGCTCTCTGTCCTGGACTAATAAAATAAAAAAGGATTTGAAAGTATAAAGTTATAGGAGAAGAAATTAAATTTAGGTATTCAAATGGTTTTCTCAAATATATTTATACTTCAGCAATTCAAATGAATGAAGAGATGGACCAACAGTGGCAAAACATCTCTGCTGCACTTTATTCTTTGAGTGTAATTTTCTTGTTGCCAAATAACAGCATTTCTGGCTGAAGTTCTGAGCACCAGTTATGTTTCTTGCCCAGTTAACTCAATTACAGGTGTGTGGTCTGTCTGAATTCATCAAGATTACACAGTGCTGACATGTCCTATTTAAAAGATGTAAACTCAGTTGTGTCTAAAGTGGAGGCTGGTTCTAGCACACACAATGTTTATTCTTTTTATGTCAACCTTTTATTAGTCAGTGTAAAATATTTATGTGTGTCAGTCTAAATGCCTGACATCTAGGTGGTGACATTTTTTAAAAATAGGGTTGTACAATATAACTGGATCTGAACGAAGTTCCTCTGAATGCTACCATCAAACACAATGTTTCTGAAGAAGTATTTTTAAAGGACATCAGTGTTGTGACGATTATGTCTTCTGAGTCTCTGCTGGAGGGATGTCTGGTATAACTTTTATAAGGGGGTATTGCTGGACCTTCTCAAATAATCTGTAAAGTGTTACAGGACTTGAAAGTGTTCTAAAATTTGGACCTAAATATGTTTTAAGATTAAATTAAGTTAATCACACTGTAAATTTCATTGTTTACATTAAAAATTGTTGGTTTCTTTCAATAGAACAAAAGAAAAGTTACTATGTTTCTCATCTAAGAATATGGCATGGCAATCAGTGAAAATATTTTCACCTATATTGTTAGAAATATATTTGTATAAATAGATTGTGATTCAAGATGACATGATTCTATATTTTTTCATCTTGTCTTGTCAGGTCCTGGTGGCTGCTAGGGCAGACCTGCCAAATGTTGAGCCTAAGCAAGGCAAGCCTGGAGTTATGGAAAAGTGGCGCTTAAGTTGATAGCTCAGTAGTAGGATTATTTTGATGGACGTTGTTCTATGGCTGTGTATCAACAAGAAAATGGGGAGAATTAGCTGCACTTTTATTTTCAACTAATCCAAGTAAAGCCTAGTATTCTTGGGTTTATCTTCCCCTTTGAAACTTCTGGTTGTCTGTCTTTTATTTAGTTGTTAGACTGAATGGAGCAGGTTGACCCCTTGTGGTATATGGTTCTGGATATTAGGTGGTTCATGGGCAGCAGCACTGATCAAGGTAACATCGTACTGCTCATCAGTTTTGGCCTTCATTTTGTTATTTTGATTTCCTGGACCATATGTTGTGAGATTTTTTGATTCACAGCAGTCGGACTTCTGTAATTTTTTCAGCTCTGGTTAGGAAATATGATAGCCCATCTGAAAAATGTGGTCACATTCCCTGCATTTTGTCCTAATTTTTATGGAGGAGTTGGGGTAAAACCATTTGCAAGAGTTGGTGTCCAAGTGTTCTTTGTCATGTTGTTAGTCTTCTCCTCAGATTTTTATCACTGCCCAGATATTTTGGTTGTTAACTGTGAGATCTCTTTCACTGTTTCACTTAGATATCCAGCTGTTCTTTTACTTGTGTTGGAGCCTGACAGGTCCCAGTGTCAATTATCCCCCAGTGTCAATTACCCCATCTTGGTTATTTCTTGTGTCTTGATCACTCAGCTGATTCCCCTTCTTCTCAAGTATTCTGGTCCTTTATCTACATGTGTGTCCTTTCATCCCATATTCTTACTTAGCAGATTATTGTTTAGAGAACCAGGGAATATCAGAAGCAAACATGATTGTGTTATTGCAGTATTTTGCATATATACTAGGAGACTACATGAAAGTTGCACAGCAAAATCTTAATTTGGCACTTCCTAAATTTCTTAACAGAAGTCATTTGTAGTTTCAACATTCCTTTGGGTCAGCAGGGGGACTCATGAGTTTAAGGAGGGAAATGCTCAATACTGGATGGAAAAACCTTCCATAAAGCCAGATTTGTCTGTTGTCACTAGGACGCAACACTTGATCTCAGAGCCTCAGAGTTTCTGCAGTCTTTCATTGGTTCACTTCTGTGTTGTCTGAACCAGCCCAAACTATTTGCTATATATCCTCCTGCTATGAGTGTTTTACTATCCCACTATGAAATCTCAATGCCAAAGATTTATTTGTTTTATTTATTGCTTTTTCATAGTTGTAAATAAATGGAATTAGTCCAGGTTCTTCAATATGTCTGGGGATCTTTGACAAAGCTACCTGTATGCCTTGGTGTGGAAGGAAGCAGCACACTGTTTAAAAGATACAAACTGGAGGAATCCTGGACACTTGTGGAAGTAGGGAAGTGACACAAAGAGATTGGTAGAGGATAAAATGAACCTGGGAAAAGACCAGAAGATTGGTGAAAGTTCAGTTATCACTGTTCAGTTATCAGAGAGATGGTTTCTAGACTGTCTCTCTAGCACAGTCAGTCTCTAGACAGAGGTAAAAAGCTTAGGAAGGAGCTATGGGGGGAAGGGGTGGGTCAGAGACATACATTTAGAGGGAATGTAATGTACAGTGAAATTTTTGGAACTTTTACACAGGCAAATTGTACTTGATGTTTTTTTCCTGTTACCATACATATCAAGTATGCCATACATATCTGTTTTAAAGAATTTAAATCTTATCCTAGGTGCTGTCTTTAATATTTTATGAATGACTTAGCACTGTCTTTAGCTGATATCATCATATTAATAGGGGTGTAAAATATACTAACTCTTTTACTTCCATGAGCAGAAAAATGAAGAACAAATCCCATACCTGTTTTATCATTGTTGTTCCATGGAAAAGCATGAACTCAAGCTGCAGTAAAGGAAGAAATGATTTGATGTTCTTGTAGGTAGCAGAAACAGTGCCCTTCATATGCTTTGAATTGTTGTATCATTTACATTTTGTTTCTTTGTGATGCTTTTCATAATTTTTGTAAGGTACACCACACTTGATGCTATTGAGAAGAAATAAAATTTATGTAAGATGAAAGGAAGTGCTGCCAGTATACAGCTTTTAGCCTTGATTTGTTGTAAAGCTAAGAGACAATTTAACATTCGGGATGGGAAGAGAAGGGGGATTACCTAAGGGATACTGTTGTTGAGGAGAGTGTAATTTTACTGTCAGATATGCTTGGACTTATTTTTGTCAGAGTAATTTGCAGTAATCTATGGGTTATTTGTGCTCCGATTTTCTCAAAAGCACTGTGATATGTTTCTTGAGACCTATTGTGCGTTTGAGTTAACGTTTGTCTGAGACTGCGCCTGCCCTGCGAGTCTGGAGCCCCCTCGCCACTGATGGGAGGGCACAGTGGCACCTGTGGCCTGGCTGGGGGGACCTGCAGGGTGGGTGTTCCAGTGGAGTTCTGGGGATGAGCGGGGAGATGAGCTCTGCCAGCTCTCACTGCTGCTCTCAGGGCCGAGAGAGAGCGGGGCCAGCCGCGCTTTCGGGCTGGCTCCTTTGTAGAGCTGTGGAGTTGCACTTGTTGCTCTCAGTCCTGTTCTTTTGCTCCCCTGATTGCTTTTTCTGTCAAGGGAGTCATTCTGTCTATGGATTTATTTCAGGAAGTCTAATCAATTATCAATACTCTCTGCATACATAAGTCATGAGAATAAATGATGGCTGTGTATCTGCATAGCACAAAAGACATTTATCCATTTTAATATTGCCTTAATTTTAAATTACCTGAAGGTGTGTTCCCCCTTCTCCCAGGAACTTTGTCTGTCACTTAAATAAAGATACCATTTAAATTATTGCCGTTGTATTAAATTCCATTCATTTGTATGTTTTATGTATTTTGTAGCCATATTTTTAAACATCTATTACAAATGTACTTTACGATTCTAGTAGAAAATTACTTTTTGTATTTCTGTAATGATCCCCTTGAGGATATTTTTGCATAAATCCTTTTTACTATTTTCAGATACAGATCTGTTTTATAGTAGAGAAAAAGCATTTTTAGCAAAAAACATGAATTAATTTTTTATATCAAAAAACATCCTTTGTGGGCCCTAATTTCTGAAACATGATGATCAGAGGCACTCTTTTTAAGGAGCTATAATTTGTATATTTTTTTTATAATTACAAATTCCTTTTTATAACAAAAATATGCTGCTGTTATGAACACTGTTGCAGTGTTCATTGTACTTATTTGAAGAGGAATATTTCCGATATAGTTTATAAATTTGTCATGGACAATTTCCTGTTAAGCCTAGTAATGGATTCCATGAATACTTGAACCTCAGAGGAACCTGAATAGACTTGGTTGCAATTTCTTATAAATTTTAGTGATTGTTTTTATGTATTTCATTTAACTTGCTTTATAGTTTTCCTTTGCCTGTGTTTTTTAATCTGCGTTGAGAGATCTCAGGAAGTTCTTGTTATGTTTTGCCAAAAAATTGTTTTTTGTACTTCGTGATCTTCTTTTCACATTGTACTAATTTGTGAAGGGTGCAACATTGCCTGCTGATTTTTAACAACTTCTATTGGATTTGAGTACATCATTATGTGTATTCTGCAATATCATGCTTTTTTGTTATGGAACATAACTTCCTACGAATTATGCTTTGTGGCAAGTTTACTGGTTCTTATCTCTGACTTAATGACTTCAGGTAAAGTGGAAGTGAGCTGATACTAGTTTTTACCTTAAAATATTAGTAAAACAGAATATAATTATTAGATGTTTCAATTGGTTTTTATTTTAATAATGTTTTGATGCCTTGTAAGTTATGTGGAGTCTTTATGAACAGGATAAAGTAGCATTTCACTGCCCAATTCTGTAAAAGTAAATACTACACTTTTACAGAATTTGCATATCACCAAAATGTTATGCTGTCATTGCCAAGTTGGAGTGGAAGTCTGAATTCTGATTATTAATTTCTCTCCACTCATTGCCTAGTTGAGTGTTAGCCATTCTCTAAGTTTAAGGAACTGATATAATTTGGCATATAAGTTTAAGACTAAACTTGCTAGAAGAAATGCTGATTTCAATGACTTTATTAGTATATACCACTATAGCATATTTAAGAGAGGTTTTAATAGAAGGTTTTTGTCTGCTCTAGTAAAAAATTATTTGGGTAACTGTATTTGCTGTTTGTCTTCAAAAAATTCATAGGTACTACATAATTTTTAATTAGCTTCAATATCTCAGAAGTTATAACTTATTGAATTTGTGTGCCTTTTTGGACGGGACATAATGAGTTTTGGATTAGGGTGGGATTTTTTTTTAATAAATAGAGGATTTTTTTGTATGGTATAGAGTCAAAATGTTCTTCTTCTTTTCTTTTGGTCTGTAATTATATCAGTGAGAACTATCACCAAGTTTGTTATTCAATGCACATTGTTGTATAACTTCTTGTAAGGCAACCTTTTGCAGATGTTTTTAGGATCCTTTCACAAGATCCACTTTTTCCCCAACCTAGTTATTAAAAAGGTAACATGAAAACCAGAACCACAATACTTGCCTGTGCCTTAGATGCCTGTCTTGCAACAAACATTGTTCATAGCAAAGGTCATTGATGTTTTAGAATGCAATGTGCTTCATCCAATGCACCCACTGGCCTCCTGGATGTTACTAATACAGATCAGTGCAGACAACCAGTACAGACCCAAAGGGGCTCTCAAAGGCTCAATCTGTAAAGCCAAGAAATAGCATTAAGCTGCAGAAAACAACCCCTCATTTAATCTATATAGTTTCTGCAAACATAGAAAATACTACCAGAAGATGAGCCAGAGAACCTTCCACTGTATACATCAGTAATCTTCTAAAGACATGCTTAAGAAAATGGGTATTGGGATGGACATTTTAATTTTTCTGCATACTAATGGAAATAAGAATTGTGAGTTGTTCTAAATTCTGAAAGATAATTTCCAAGGATGTTCCACATTTAAAATTTTCAGAGTGCTTTTTTAGTATTTGATTTGGTTGTTTTCCTCTGATTACTCACTTTTCTTCAGAGTGTGGTTTTGTTGTTTTTTCTTTAATTGGAAAAATATCATAGATTTAGCATGCATTGCTATTCACAATTGAGTTCTAGGTGCAATTTACAGCAAGCACATTTTCTGGGAAACATGCCTTTAAATATTGGTGTGCTTTAAACGAGGAAAGCTGGAAAATGGAAGGCAGATGTCCACTGTGATGTATTGCTGGCCTGATACCAAAAGATGCCAAGTGTCTTGTGCTAAGGCGTTGTGAGCATCACAGAATCAGTCCCCAAGCTGATCAGAGTGAGAAATACATCACCTTCATAGGAAGATGGAACTGCTCCTGTTGGTGTGGGATAGAATGTTCGTCTGTTACGCTACGCTGTATTCTGCTGTGTAGTACTTTTAAATTACTATCTGTCTGTATGCACCATTTAGATTTGCGCATGTGAACTTGCATGCAGTTTAAATGCACGTTGTGTTCCATTTTCCAGTAAAGTTAACAGAGGAGTAAAAGAAAAATTTGCTGGGCCTATTCTTCACTTAGCTTTTTATTTTTAACAAATGAAAAATACGTAGAGCAGTTGTCATTTGTTAAAGTGTAGCAGAAAGAGCGAAACAGGCCAGTGGATGCTTCATCAAGAACGCTCATTCAGAATGATGAATGTGGCTAAACACACATTTGTTCGTAAAACTTGCAGAGTGGATGAGCATCATTAAGCATGAGGAATAGGTGCAGCACACTGAGAAGAGAGTGGAGCAAACAGATGTTGTGAATTTTCGCAGACATCCTTCATCCACCAGTCCATCATTAATATGGTTGAAGGTGATCCTTTCTTTTTATTTAATAAGCACAAACAAAGTGTGTGTGCTCTAATACTGCTGAACACACTTTTTCAGAGGGAGTGGGGTTTAGCTAGAGGGCTACTAAAATGCAGATAGATTCCCATTTACACATGGTGATGGCATGTCAGCTTTGTGAGCTTGCATGTATGGTTTGACACGGCTGCTTTCTTTCCTCTCAGTATGCCTTTATTTGACAAGCTTTTAAATATACAGGTCTCAATGTGAAATGAATGCCCTGAAAATCCACTTGATCCGTGGAATTACCTTTTTGAAGATTTAACTTAATGTTGATTTTTTTGTTTCTCTGTTTGTGTGAGAAAATTCCTTTAAATATTGTCACCTTTCCAGGAATTTCTTAAATTTTCAGTCTTGAATGCTAATTGCAATGTTTATCCCTGCATAAGATTTTAATTCCTGATGTCCAAAAGGTTTAGAGGAGTGCATTTAAACTTATCAAAGATAAGTTTAAAGTTTTTTTTTGATCTTTTTTTAAAATGATGAACTACAGAATTTCAAGTTTACTTTTACAGGTACCTAACAATCCTCTTTTCATGATGGAGAGCTGCTTTTGTGGTGGTCATCTACAACTATAAAATGCTTACTCTCAGTTTATCAAAGGTGTTTTGTTTTTTTTTTTTTTTCTCATGCGCTAGTTCATGTTAATTATTAGTCATTTAGAAATCAGTAGTCTTTTACAGCAAGGCATGCTCTTGAAAAAAAAATGGTGCTTAAAGGTTTTCCCACATATTTTCATGAGAGGGGCACTCTTCTGAAGTTTTTGCCAGGTTTCTGGGAATTCTCCTACGTGTCCTTAGCCTTGCACAAGTATGTTCCAAATATTCATATGCAGGAATTTTTCTAAGTACAAAAAAATTTCTACCGCAATTCAGCTTCAGTTAAAGTTGCTGGTAGGTGACCTTGAAACAAGGGGAGGAGAAAGCAGAAAAATAGAAAAAATCTGATTTTGAATTACCATAAATGTGAAAGGTGATACAGTGGTAACTAATATAATTCTCTGTGTAAAGGCCTGCATCCCCTCTATGGACACATCCCAGAAGGGAAATGATCCTCTTTTAAATATTTCACACCAGCAAACCGATAGTTCACCAAGCAATCCTAGTTTTTTCTCCGCTAAGCAGATAAGGAGGAGAAAACCAGTAACTTCATAATGCCACTGATTCTAATTTGTTCCTATCTATGTTTTGTAATATTAATTATCATTTTCTTGTTATATTTTTGATGGCTTTTGAAGTGTTAGTGAAGATGTTGTATAGAAAAATTATGGAATATTATGCCAAAAATGTTAAATTCCTCTCATTAGGGGGAGTTGAATAACCTTTCATATCTTTTCTGAGGTTCATACAAACAGGTGATTTGTACCAGAGGCAAGGTCTTTAGCAAGAAATTCCAAGACCGCTTCTATGTTCTGCAGACTTTTGAATTTTGCAATATAAAACTTCTAAACCCACTTTCCTCTCCCCCCCCCCCCCCCCCCCCCACTTTTTCCTGCAACTTTGTCTTGACAAGGTACACAGAATTTGAATTTTCTTTTCATTGCTTAGTTGTGGAAAAAACTATTGTAGATTCTTTTGAACGTGAGAATTACTGTAATTAAGGATAAATGAGCTGGTATACTTCCTAATTGTCATACCTTTCTGTGCTTTGATTGCATGTAACTGTTATTGCCTAGTCAAGTTGCTGGGCTACTCTAGATGTGCTTAATGGCTTGCCTAAAAGGAGACTTTTCCAGTGTTTTTACCACAGTGCTTGTGGCACTTCTGGTAGCTTATTTTTAGTCTCCTGTGTGAGAAGGACATACAAACTGGTCTTCTATATTTGGGACAAGGAATACTTGTAGGCTTGGGGACTGGTGGATATTCTTTTTGTGTACCAGCCTGTGTTAATGACCTGAGTAAAAATCATGGGGTTGGAAGTATGACTTTTTTCTAAAAGTTTGCTTTAATAGGCAAAACCTTTGGCAGGTTGAGACATAGGCCTGCTGTTGTAGGCTTCCCATAAATGTGAATATGGGGCTAGAGATTGAGCCCAGCAGGCTAAGTAGAGGCAGTACTGGTATTCTCAAATCAGAATTTGTTTTCACTAATAAAGTGGTAATATGCAAGATTTTTTTTTCTTGTTATTCCAGGTAGTATTTCTGGAGATTAAAGTGAAGAAGGGTGTTGAGGGTGAAAGTCAGGAGGCGAGAATTCGTTCAGGGCGCTGTAGATTTTGTTGTGCTCTCTCACTCTCTCAAACTAAATGGCTTGAAGGAACTGGTTGGCAGTGGCTTAGGTGCATAAATGATTTGAAAAATAGCATTTGTATCAGAAAATATTCTGATACAAATCAAAAATTCTGTTAATTTGCCCAATAATACTCATAACCTATATAAATAAAATTTATCTTGTCATTCCTGGGCCGAGTGTCCAGTTGTCAGGACCAGCTCTGCTTAGAGATTCCCATGCTTTTACATATGATCATATGTCCTAATAAAACCAGTGCTAAGCATATAAACATATTTTATACAAACTGTTTTAAAGTTGGAATTTATTCTTTCCACTGTGCTGCCTCTTACATTCCCAAAAGTGTTTAACAAAGCACCTCATTTTACCTCTTCAAATTTCCTTTTGAAATTCTTCTGAAACGTAGCGCATACAAGATTTGATAGGGGCCTTTAATTGTGGTGTTGCATTATTGACTTTTACTCTCCATCTTCTTTCAGTTGTTTCATTCTTATTATAGTAGGGGCTGAATGGTAGACCCAGATCAGAAACTGATCTATGTCAAAAACAATTTAAGAAAAAAAGAATTCCTAGTCTTATTATTTCTCTGTTGCTGCTTGCCATGCAACTCCACTAACAGTTGTCCCAATTGAAGGCTTAGTGTGGAAACACAAATGACCACCTGAAGATAGCTGGCCTGTGAATCTCCTAGACAGAATTATATAAATACTACTTCAGCAAAGGCTTATAGCATCAAAGTTTTAAATTTATGGGAATGGGATAGTCATTTGTCTGTTACAAATATTCCCAAGGGGACAGGTTGCTGTGTCAATTAAAAAGAATATTTAGCAATGTTCCCGTATTCATCATGGCTTTTCCAAGCAGATTTAATCTTAAACATCATATTCAATAATGAGTTTTCAGTTAAGTGTAAATTAGATATAGCTCTTACCCACTGTGCTTCTCCTCAGTCAGTACATAATTTTCATCTGCTAAACTATACGAAAACATATCCTGGGCGGACAGTAAGCAAAAATGTTTTTGGAATTCATCTAGATGTGCTTTTGCATTAAATTTTATAGTCCTTGTAAAGACAGTCTGTAGTCCATTCTTAGCTGAGAAAAATACAATAGAATCTACATAAACCAGAAGCTTGTTGGCAAATGAAATTAATAATGGGGGAAATGATTTTAGATTTTATTTGGGGCCCACATGCAATAGTTCTAGTGAGAATTTATTAGTAACTCAAGAATGGAAATATCCAAGTCAAATTAGGATGTTTTCTGAGATGCTATATTCTTTATTGCCTTTATTTTATCCCATGTTTTTCCTAAAATTTGTTGTATGTTCCTTTCAGAGTTCTAATTTACAATTAGATTTAATTTTGTTTGGCTTTAGGTTTTGTGGTACGGAGAGAAGAACACAGTTCTTGAATTCCATCAAAATTAATGTTTAAGTACCACACTGAAACAGTTCTTCAATAAATTTTAAGTACTGGAAATAACAAATAAATAAGAGCCCCTTGAATACTCTGAGGTGTAAGTATGCCTGTCAAGTCTAAATCCTTTTCCTGATAGATGAACAGTTTGCCCAGTAACCTGAACCTTTATCAGTAATGTGCAAATTTACAAGGAAGTGATTGGATCAGCAGCCTGTATAGGTTGACACCAGTCTAAGCGTGTCATGCCAGCTCCAACATTTGTGATACAGAACG
This sequence comes from Calcarius lapponicus, assembly GCA_039654755.1. Lineage (NCBI taxonomy): Eukaryota > Metazoa > Chordata > Aves > Passeriformes > Fringillidae > Calcarius > Calcarius lapponicus. Next base: position 3,049,405 of record CM077469.1, on the reverse strand, counting down.
ATGTGTGTGCATGGGCAGAGATAATCCTGCTGTGTGGGGGTATTGTGGATGCTGCAGCAGCTCTCTTTCAGCTGATGGGCTGAGTGCTGGCGTGTGTGCATGTGCTGATACCTAACTAATCGCATCGCTCCCACCCTGAAGAAAGCCAGCATGGAAGTTTCAATTCCTGATTCTACAGCTGTTATTTTTACCCCATAGGGAAGGTATTTGAACTTTCTATGCAGGAGACTTTCCTTCTTGTTAAGAGGGAAATAATGATAATGCCTGACTTGAGAAGATGTAAAAGAGGACAGATACATTAACTAGTCTCAACTAATGGGGACCACAAAGTGATATGGAAATGCAGGTGGGAAGATTATTGCTTAGTAATACAAAAACCTTTCAAATTACGGTAAAGGGAATCGAGGTATGCACTGTTTCTCTTTCAAATTCAGTATCAGGATATTTAGAGGACAGGCTATCACTATTATGTTAAATTGTGCTACCTACAACGTAAGCTTCTGTCTTTGCTAAAGCTGCCAGTTTTTATAAACAGCTGAAGACAGAAAGGGTTTACTAAGAATAATGTTGAAGCCCAAAAGAATCCTGCAGCCTATAAATCTTAATAGAGGTTCTGAGATTCCAATGGGCTGCATGTGTCTCTTTTACCCAACCTCACTCCATCTTGGCTCCCCTGTGATGACTGCAATTTTCTTGAAACAGAGGCATGGTGACTTGAATTTACTCGTGGCACTATTTGCCTACAAACAGGAATACATGCATATAACCTATGCAAATCAATAAAAGCATGTCAAGACCCCTTAGATCGCAGTGCTCTGCTAAAATGCAATTTATCATGCTGCAAATGAGAGTAAGAGACTAGGTAACAAATAGTGTCTGATCATTTAACTAGCACCTGTTGTCATGCATTTGAAAACTGCATTTTTCATTTGACGTACAGTAAATTGCATTTTCATATATATTGAATGGAAGAGGGGGACTTGGGGATGTACATTTGCAGGATTTCATGAACAATGGAAGTTTTACAGCTGCTTGCTTGAAGGGGTCAGATCAGAGTCTAAAAATGTGTTTGTTCAGTTTTTGGGAATGCAAAGAATCTCAATTTACAGAGAAATATAGAAAGCGATGTTTTCATGCTAATTCACAGTATTGTTAGATAAATGTATAATTACTAAAAATTGTTTCTAAAAATATCTAAATCAGGTAGCTATTTTAAAATTTATTCTAAGAATATGCCAAATGAGTTGAAAAAGAGCAAGATCTTTTGAGAAGCACCATTTAAATTTCTTTTGAGGACACATTCTTCCCCACTAAACCCAGAAATGTTGGGGTTTTTATTTGGTGGTTTTGTTGATTTTTGTGGGGGGGATTTTGTTGGTTTTGGGTGGGTTTTTTTTTTTTTTTTTTGGGGGGGGGGGCATTTTGTGTAGGATTTTGCTTTGGGGGTATTTTTCAGGGCTGTTCATTTGCTTCTGTTTCCTATTTGGGAGTTTTAGGATTTATCACAAGCAATGACTTGAGATATGTACATGTAAGGGAGACCTCTTCAGGGTCTGGAGGCTGTACTAGTGTACAAAGCTAAGAGATGAATTTCAGGTTTGAAGCAAATACCTTTCTAAAAGATCTAGGATTTTTAGCTAGTGTAAAACTTGTTTCTTATGCTGAGATCAATCCAGTTATGGTTTGTGGTGTGCATCATAATGAAATGATCTTGGAGACATACAGAAAGTATGTATGGAAATTCCGGAGCAATGAAGATCTTTTGCACTCGACTAAGGGCTTTGCCAATGTTCATGGATTTTGCTGCCCCAGTTGATGTAAACTAATCTTTGGAGCATTTTTCCTATACATCTGTTTTTAATGATGTGTAGTTCAGTTGGCCTTAGTGGATGTATTCGTGTAGGTCTCATGATTTTTTTCAGCACAGAAAAAATAGTTTCTTTATTTCACTCACTACCTAAGCTATTTCTTACACCTTTGTATTGTATTGTTATTCTCTGTTCATTAAGGAGTTTGGTCCTTGGAAAGCTAGCGTGGGGTTGGTTTTGCTATGTTCATGTGACATGTTATGGGTATATGGGTGTTCCTTCGTGATGTTTCCTCAGGATTTTAATAAATTATAAATTACCTTATTATATTGTCTGTATGAATGAGAGATTCAGGAGACTTCACTTTCTCAATACTTGGATCAGATGAATTAAACTTATTTTATGTAATTAACAAGCACATGATGCAAATGCTACAGAGATCCTGATCTTTTACCATCCTTCCATTTTCACATTTGTGCTGGTATCCTCTATTTACCTTCTATAGATTAAGGGTTTTTTTTCATGCACTCTGAATGTTGGCCTAGTGTTGGCCATAGAAATGGATTTTGGAAGTGTATAAGCAATTTTATATGTCATACGCGATTCATGAATTTTGTCTGCAAGTGGAAAATTTTAAAACAGACAATTGACCACTAAAAAAAATAAAAGTTCACTTTGACTTCTGCAAGGAGAGCTATATACATAAGAATGTTTTTCATAGTATTATGTTTAATGATTTGGTGTACTGTGGTTAGACTGAAGACTTTTATTTTTTCATTTCCATCAAATAAAAAAAAATGAATTTGCAGATTTTATTTATATACTTCCTTTTTTGTAAAAATACATTTATTAGTAGAAAAAATTTTAGTCTTACTGGTATATTGAGGAAATTTAAATAGAAGGTTTTAATGTACAGTCAATTTTTACTAACAGAAGTGACTTGATGTGGTAAGTTAGGTGTAGATGTTTGAGAAAAATCCTTTAAATGCCCATTGACAGCAAAGAAAATGCAAACCAGTGTAAAGACAAACTGGTTTGCAATGTTTCAGCTTGATTTTGCTAGCAATGAAATGTAAATTGTGTTATGGTGCAGAAAACTATGCCAAGTCTTGGGTTTTATTTCAGATCATTAGTATGATGAGCATGTTGTGTTTATGTGAACAAAACTCTGATGAACACTAATCTGAATGGCTACTTAGTCATTTCAATCAGTTAGTAATTATTGTTTGGCAACAAAAATACCAGTTTTGTCCAATAAAGCTGGTAGCTTTATATAATTATTCCCTAATTCTTTCCTTCTAGAGTCTCGTCTCAGTGTCAAGTGTTAGTATGATTATTCAGCTTGTACTTTTTGATTTTTATGTCCCAGTGGCTTGGCCTCAGACTATGAGCGAAGGTATCTAAGAGTCACCCTTTGCAGGCAATGGGGCATATGTGCATGCTTGAAGTAAAAACCCCAATTCTGACAGCATAGGATGAAGGATTTGTTTAAAAAAAAAAAAAAAAAAACGAAAATTTAATTAAAGAATTTAAATAAATTATTGCGAAACATCTTGTGTAAATGGCAGTCTTTTGAGGGGAGAAATCTTTAGGCGGACATTGGTGATTCTTGTAGGTCCCTTCCAACTTAAGATATTTTATTATTCTATGAAGCGCGTGAAAAATACATATTCTGAAATATCATATTGTTAACATGTTTGTGTTTTGGAGTGTGTTTTGTGTGTGTGTGTGTATTTGTCTTGGGGTTTCTTTGTGGGTTTTTCCCCCCTGAGAGCATGGCATTGTTTTATTTTTCATCCTAAATGCCCCTTTCATTTGGAAGATATGCAGACCCCTACACAGCCCCAGCTGAACTCCCTTTAGAGACCAGCAGCATGAGGCACTCGGGTGAAAGGTTTATTTCGGCTGCCACCACCGACCCTGTGTGCATTTCTTTCTCTTGGGGCAGCTGGGGCCAGCCAAGGCCAGGGGTTTGGTTCTCAGTGCCAGGGAGCACATGGGGTTGGCAGCTGCTCGGGGCTGTTTCACATCCCTTGATGAGCAGAGGGGGAAAAATTAATTTCTCCTGGAGTCTCATCACTCCCCATCTTTTGACACCCCACCTTCTTGTGGGGAGAGAGTACGAGAAGTGCAAAACAATGATGCTGGTCCACTCCTCCTCTGGCTTGAAAGGTAACAGTTTTCCTTCTTGCCCTAGGGGTGTTTGGATTATGGAGAAGCTTTAGAAGTCTTTAATTTTCCACATTTAAACTGACTTGCTTTAGGAGGAGTAGATGATATTTTCAGGAAGACTGCTGCAAGTGTGAGTGGAGGCCCCAGTAAATTATTGTTTTTCTGTACCTCTCTAGACTTAATGTTTTATTTTCCCCACCTATTTCCCCCTCCTTAGTATTTGAAACTTACATTATACAAAGTAAAGGCTATTACTCTGTTAGGAGACGGTCCAAAACTGTTACCTGGCCCTTGGTGCTGCCTCTCTGAAATGGCTTGCAGGAGGTGGGCTTGCAAGAGGTGGGCTGTACAGAAACCCTGCAGAAAACAGAGGATTAATTTGTGACAAAGTGAAAATACCAAAATGAGGTTTTTGTGTTCTGCTCACCAAGAGCAAAACAGGCAACAATTTTTTCCCCCCTCTCTTATTGGGTAATTTTTTCCTCAAATGATTGATTATTATTTGGTATTACTGCTTGCTGATAAAACTCAATTTTTGTATGTTTAAGTTACAGTTTGATCTATTTTCTTGTGTCTAGAAATATATTCTTATGGTTTTAAAATGAGAAATATACCAGCTAGGATTGTTTTGGTGGAAAGATTTCCATTTAGTTAACAGAGAGAAGGAGTGAGAATTTTTTAAATAAAGCATCTTTGAATTGCTTGCAAAGGGAACAGAAAACACATATTTTAAATATTTTGACGTAGGAGGTCAGAAGGGAAGTGTTTCATTTTATTGTTTAAATGTTTCATATTTGTCTTCTGTCCATATACAGTGTGCCTGTTTTAAAACTTCTGTAAAAAGTAGTAGTTCGAGCAAGTAGCCCCTATGACATTCATTTGTAATACCACACAAATGCTGTGACTTTGCCAGCTGTGCCTCTTCTTAGTGTAGAAGGCCCCAAACTATTCTTGATACTTGTTCTGAAGATAAATTAGTGGCTTCTAAATAATGCAGTGAACCCTAATTCTCTTTGATTAGTAGCGAGTTAGATGATAGCGACCCATTGAAATTGGTCATCAGCATAAATAATGAGTGAATGAACTGATAAAATGCAAAGTCACCGGCCATCATAAATCAAATGAAATCCACTTTCTCTGGAAGTCACTGAAATTAGAAGTCCGTGCTCCTATTAATTATTTTGCCTTCTGAAGACGACAGTGTTATAAATCAGCCTTGAAAGGCACTTCACTTAGGAAGCTGAAGGAGTAAGACTGCCTGCAAATTGTTTTGTATACGCACCTAATTGTTTCTTAAGTAACCCACCTTTTGTAGGATGACTGCTGGAAAGCAGAGAGTGTACCCAAAAGTGTAGATTAATGAAAGCAGCAGATATTTCTGTAAGAAAATTATTTGGTCAGAATAATAGCTGTGCCTTGTGCCTTGGTCAGTCTGAAGCTGAACTAACTGTTCTTGTTAGGCACAGTTCCTCCAGTCAATTTGAATTTGAGGGGATTCTCATTTATTAGCTAGATATAATTACATGGCAATAAGAAAATTGTCAATGAAAAGGTCTGGAGCAAGAAAAAATGGGCATTCCAACAAGTTCAGGTTGAAATTGTACTGTGCCTTTGTCTAAACAACATATTGCAAGAATTTGGAACGACATATAAATGCTCCCTGCAGAAAGTATATATGTATTTCTGTTGTAGTTTCTATCTGTGTATGCATTTGTGTACATTTAGATATGTAGTCATATCTGTAGTGCTTTTAAAAATCCACCATGCTCTCTCTGAAATTATTGAGCACCCCTTGTGCAATATCTTAATTTTTCTTTGTTGTGCAGGAACCTCCGTGTGTGTGTATCATTTGATTATGCCCAAATGTCTTTGCTCATACCACCAGTGATTTAATGAAATAGAAGTAGATGTGCTTTGAATCAGAGAGAAGATGAATGGTCATAGGACATTCATTGGAAAAGGCAGAACAATGGCATTACTCTTGTGAGTGTTGGAATATAGTTCCAGCTTTTTCTGTCTCCTGTGATCTAGACTGCCTATAGATGTTGAGGTTATATGGGAAACGTAATAGGTAGGTAAGAAAGGCTGAAAGGGAGTGGTTAAAAAAGGATAAAAGTGTGTATAACAGAGAAAACAGAAAGAAGAGTGTGTACATGTTTAAAAAAATATAAATAATATATAAAAAAGTATAGTATATTAAAGGTTAGACTCAGTACCAGGCTTTTACTTCATGTATGCTTATCTGATTTTATGTCAATACTTGGTCTGTGCACTAGACAACCAATTATGAAAAGAGCAAGACATATGAATATGTATTGTGTGGGACTTCTCTGCACAAAAAAAAATATGACTTCATGTTATTTTCTACTGAGGTGTCATTAAACATATACTATGATTACTTATGCATATGCGACTCTGCTTAAATATGTTTGGTATTTTTTTTTCCTGAGGAAAAACTGGACAGAAAACAGACTCAATTATTTTCCCAGTTTGCCACAAATGCCTTGGAACTTGTGGAATATGAAAATAATTTTAACTGCAGTGTTCTCTCATGCACTCCTCCTGACTTAATCTATTTGTTCCTATGTGGTGTACTCTGGGGTTTTTTTTCTTTTTAAAAACAAATGACAATTTCAATGGTTATTTTCATTTGCAGTTCAGTGTGGTGGATCTTCCATTTATAAATAGATCTGGGAACTAGATAAGTTTATTGTCTGTTTTCAGCTATTTTGGAAAAGCACCAAATGTAGGGCAATGAAACCGAAATTTGCATTTAGGAATATGCCCATCTCCTTACTCCTGAAAATCAAACTTTCTCATATTATGTTGCCACATTATTTCTCTTTTCATAGGCATTATTACATACTTTTGGTTTATCTATGCATCTTCATATGTTAAAATATTCCTAATTCCAGGAATTTGTTTCATTCTGAAACTCTGTCTAAATGAGTCTAGAGTTCCTATTCTTGTTGGCTAGTGTATGTGACTGTCTTGGGAATTTGAAAATTTTTATTCAATTTCAGATCTGAATACCTGTAAAGGTTTTTTTTTGTGATATGGTAGGGATTTAATCTTTGATGCTTATTCATTTGTGCACTTGTTGCACTTGGATACCATGGATCAACTGAAAACTTTTGTGTGCCTACTCAGTCCATAAGTGCCCTTTTTGTAGAATCCCCTGTCCCAAACCCAATAGAGATTAAAGTGTGCAGACAGTGTTGGAAACAACAGTACCATTAAACTATTGGTACAAATAAAGTAACATTTTAAGTGAGTTGTGGAGGATCTAAAGGGCATAAATCCTTATCTTTGAGTTAACATTGGCCTCCCACAGTGCATTACTGGGATGTGCTTCCAGTGAGATGCCATGGGTGACACTTGGTGGAACAACATGGTAGGTGAATGCAAAAGGTTGAGCAAAAGTCTAGTTCAGAGACACAGAAGAGGTTTTGATTAGTATATGCTGTCATATCTTGTAAATATTTTTACATCTTGTGGGGTCTCAGTGGTTTATGTCCTTAAAATGCTCAGATACTCAATACAACAGTACTCAAAACTTGTTGAATTTGAAATTTAATCAGGGATAGAGTTAAAATAAAGCCAGCTTATGTTGAGTCTGCCCAATGTTTTGTTTGTTATTGTAGCTGTTCTGCATGGTGGTTTTCAAAATAGCAGATAAAATAGATTTAGTGCTGCAACAGCTATGTGACCTGTAGTTAAATACCTGATGTAAATTCTCAAATGATCTTAAGAAAATGTGTGCTGTCATAAATTGATTTTCAAAACATCTGTTTTTTTGAAAAATTTTTGAATTTATACAAAATTCTCCACCAGCTCTTGTAGATATTCTTTCGAACAGTATCTCTGAATTTTCCATTCAAGGGGCTGAACACATACATTTGTTTTACTTCATATGCTAATTAATAATGTAAATTGATATTTTTATGTGGCAAAATTGTTGTCTGCTCTCTACAGTTGTAAAGAAAACCAAAATAAAAACAGCATCAAATTTTGAATAATGAAGTGAATAAGGAGTTAAGTTTCTTATAGTATTTCTCATTTAATCCTTGATTTAAAAAAAAAGAAACCCAAATAAAAAAAGCCTGCATGTAAATATATTTTTATGTATGCTAAGCATAAAGATAGCTCTGTCCTCCCATATTGATTTATTAGATTCTCTGACATTTTAGTTGTGATCGTTATGTTATATTTATGAGATGAATGTTGGATTTGCTCATTATGTTATCCTCATTTATTTTACATACTTTTATGGCTGGTTGTGCTCAGCTTTACATTTAAAGCTTTATTGCAGCTGTTAGTGTTGGGGGGAGGGGGAGGCAAGTACTTATTGATCAGAATTTACATGTTTACTGTTGTAATAATGATTTATGTAATCTTTTTCTATGTATCAGGTCATTCTCTGAAATAAAATAGTATAGTTCAGGAGGTCTCTTCAACTGAAGGAGGGTTTTGCCTAAGAAGTTAGGGACTGGACTTGTCCAGGGTAAAATGGTGAATGCTTCTCAATACTGATGTTGAATTTTTCCCTTATGTAAACTGCAAGTGATCTTTACCATTTAACATTTTATTTACCTTTACTTTACACTCAAGATGAAAAAATGCTGATGTTAGAAATTATTATCTCTGAGACCCTCCTTCATTTAAGGGTCATCTGACCACATTAAGCCTTCCTTGATTTAGTTTTGTGACACAGCCTAGTCATCCTGTGTGCCCCTTTTGCAGCAGGGGAGACAGAGATGAGAGAAACACAGCAGGAACCTCCCCTTTGTGAGAAAGCGTAGACACATGCAAGCTGGAAGGGTACTGAACATTTACCTGCCCTTCTGAGAGCTTCTGAGGTGTGCTGGGAAAGCCCCTCTCTGCCCTGCAGTGGTGCCATCTTTCTGGAAATCCGTATTTGAGTAGCTGGAGCAGAATGAAAAGTGTCTGGTAGTGGTGGGAATGGCAGCACATCTGAGAGCTTGTGCCAGGACTTTGCTGGTGAAATACATCCAGCTCTGCATTGCCTGGTGGGACCTGGCCCACAGTTTGTAAATGCCTGCTTTTGAAGATGGAAAGGATTGATGTGAATGTTAGAGAGCTATTTTTATGTAAAGCAGGCTCCAGCTCTTGTACTTTGACTTTGTATTTGATAGTGTAGTTAAAATTTGGCAGCGATCTTAAGAAATAATTTCTTATATAATCTATACCTTCCTTTTGATTTTCTAGGAATAATTTATTTGGAATTGCAGTGTGCTGTATAAATTCATCATTGTTTTTACAGACTCTGAATGTCGTGAGCAAATGATTTCTAATCAAGATCTCTAGGTTACTGTTCATAATTAAGCTTAGTATTGTGTATAATTCACTATACCACATTTTCCAGTGACAGCCACGTAAATTAGATATCATCACAAGGGTTCTGAAGATTTATATTGTTATAAGGATACACTGCAGCCTTTTCCCATAAACTAAAGTGTGCTTTCCTGGCATGTAGAAATTCTGTAAAAACCCTGCATTTTGTCATCCAACTTTTGAGCTGATGTGTATCTGTTGTGTAGTCTGCAGAGAGGTTTTACAGCTTTTCTGTACTCAATGGTGCTTCTCCCACCAATATGCTTTGGACAATGCTGAGTAGATAGTATAATTTGGAGGGATCTATATCTTGTAATGCAAGGCATATAAATTACTCTGATTAATGTATCTTAATATCATTCTTCTGTAAAACTGTATGCACAAGTAACAGGATGTACTCTGATGGTAAGTCTTTTATTCTCCGAACAATCCTCTGCATCTTCTGGCATTTGATTTTCATTGGTATGATTTCTGACTCTTTTTTTAATGTGCATACTTCTGAAATACAAATTAGTTTTTTTCTAATGAATTATGTGCTATCATCAAAGGTTATTCAGTGAAAACTTGAGAAAAAGGCAATCAAAACTAATTTGATTGTTAATGGAAATGTATTTTTGGTCTTAAACAGCTTCCTTCAGTAATAATTATAGTTATGCCTCTTGGGTGTTTTTGGACTTCTAAATTTACATCCCGCAGTTCTTTTTCATTTAGTAGTTAATCTTTTACAGAACACTGCAAATTTATACTTCTACCTAACATTAGCAAAGTCAGGAGTGTGTATTCATCTATCCATCCTTTTAAAATACAGATGTAAATGTTTTTTTTTTTTTTCTGTGTTGGAAAGAGATCTCTGTGTCTATACTGCTCATGAACTCAAGCATTTATATAACTGTGTAGTTGAGTTCTGAGTGTCACTTTTAAATTTGAAACATGTGAATTCAATCAGTTCATATAATTTATAAGAATTAACACCAAGATAATTATGTAACCTTGTGGAATGAGATTTCTGTTTTTTAGCCACTGAGATAGAATTTTTGTAGAAAAGTAGAAGCATAGAGAGTGTATTAATTTGGGGGTTTAGAAGTTATTACATGGTAGAGGTCACTGTAATAAATAAAGGCTGAATTAGTCAAGCAATATTTCACTACTGAAGTAGTTATTAAAAGATGAGGCTTTTTTCCTCCTGCAGTATTTTCATGTACAGCTGTTAATCACATGTTTCTGTAAACCACTGAGATATAAATCCTCTCCTCCTACTGAAAAGGAGTTCCATTTGAAAAAGGATTGGTGTGTGCCTTTTTCATCCAAATTCCAGCAAAACCATCCCCTCGTGTTAAAGGTCTCACAATTAAAATTCTAGTCCTTTAATTAAAAGTGGAGATCCAAAACATAGCACTAATTTGGGTGTCTGATTTTGTTTATCCTGTAAGTTTGCAGTCCCCCAGAGTTTAAGAAATGGTTAAAATTAATCCTGTGTGCAGTTACTGAGAGAAGAAGCAGGCAACAAATGTCAATAAATCTAGATCTGTTTGAAGCAGACGTCACTAAATCTTAGTCTTGACTGCTCTCTGGTAGTGTCAAGAGCTGCTCTGTAAGATGAATTTGAGGGGAGGATGAAAAAGGTACCATATTAAACCACTGCACTGATAAGTTTAGTTAAGAGGCAGAAGATGTGTCCTTGCAGTGACATTCAGTGGCCGATATTTGTTTCCCTTTAAATAATATGCTGTACATCTATGAGAATGATGGCTTGGTGTTTGTGACATTGCATCTTCACCAAGGTTACTGGCTCCAGGACAGGCAGTCTCTCCTCTCTTTCTCTCTCACACCCTGTCAATAAATATCCACTTGTCTGAGGAAGTGAGATACAGATTTTACAGCTGACACCAGAGCATCTTCATTTCCAGAAGCAATGAGTTTCAACACATGTGAACGTGAAGTAGGGGAGGAAAAAAAATTAAAGGAATATATCTTTCAAGTCTTTGTCATAAGAAAGCAGTTACCTTTTCCAGACAACAAACCCCAAGGTTTGGCAATAGTATAACGTTTTAAGTCTTCCAGTGAAACAAAGAAATTTCTATTGTAACATATTAAATTTGATCCAAAGCTTTGTTTAAAACCATATAAATATATTACCTTTTTCATGTTATATATTAATATCTACCTATATGTGTGTGTATATTGGCACTTTAAAACAGGAAAGTAATTTAAGAACAGTATCATACACAGACAGTGATTTTCTGCTCTATTAATTCAGAGTGTTCATAATCTGGTATTAGATAAACCCCTTCACTGTCTGGTTTAACCTGAACATGCAACTTTTACTCATGCAATTTTTATCTCTCAAGTGAAAGCAAGGGAGGTGATACTCGATATACACAAATATATACATGCATAATAAACCAGGAATATCTAACACAGGGATTTTTTTACTACATGTGGAGATTTTGAGTAAGGAGTTATGTAAAAAAGTGAACAAATCTCAATCAATTGAAAAGTATCTCAAATCTTCTAATTTGTAGCCTAGCCTTCCCTGAAGAGAAAAGCAAATAATTCAGTGGAAATAATTCAATCTCTGGTTTATTTTATCTCCAATTTTAATTTATAGGAGCTTAATGTCTGTGAGTAGAAAGACTCTATTGCCTGTTCTTCTCTTTTTTTTTTTTATTTTAAAACTACGTTAAATGTAATTAACAAGTCTGATTTATTATTAGCTGGTACCTAACTGCTAATATGTTCTCCCTTGCTCTCCGTCCCCTTCTCATGAGCTCTTTCACTCCCCAGCCTCTCCTCATCCTCCAGCTGGGCTCTGACTGTAGTCCAGGTGCTGGTTTCTCACCATGAATAGCACCACCTCTCGAGGTAGGATGGAGTTCTTAGCGCTTTACATCTCTCAGTGGCCATTTGCATCCATAGAGTAGGTACCGCCTATCAGTTCCCCCATGTGGGCATGTTCAGCCCTGACAAGAGCAGGGATGTAATAACCACATTTACAGTACTTTTCAGTGTGAAAACAGCTTTTTCTGGCAGACTTTTATAGTGCTTGTGATGGAGACTCTGAAGATTCCTGTATTGTACAGGTGTGCTGCTATGAGCAGGACTGAGGCAAGCTGTCCTGAATATAATTTTCTGAGCCCTTCTTAGAATTTTCTGCTTTGCATCAGCCTCAGGGTATGTGGAAATACTTACATCATATGTTATGGGCTTGCTAAAGGCTCTTAATCTCCACAAAGGAGCCTCTGAAATGTCCAGCCTGAAAACACAGGTTGCTTGATGCTAAAAAATGTGGATCTATTAAGAGCTGGTGTTTCCAGTTGAGAATCAAATTCTGGGATCTTTCTACAAAGGTAATAAATCCTGTACAAGATAGTGTGGTATGGCAGGAATATCTCTGAGATTTAAGATTTAATTTTTCAGTGTAATAGGTAACTGTATCTCAGGTTGAAATACAAATATATGATAAAGGTTTCTTTAGTATCTTGAATGCCCAAATTACATTTGCAAATATGGTGTGTTAAAAAAATGTGTCTATACCCTCAGAAATTTCTTGTTACATTATTCTCTCTGCCTGTCTTACACAATTTTTCATATAAATATGAAGAATTGTTTGGCTTCAGAACTCTAGGAGTATATTGGTAATATGCTTTTTGGTGGAGGTTGTCTACCAAGTTCTCAATTCTAAAGCAAAAGATTTTACATGTTTTAAAAAATGGTAGTGGTAGTTGGCTTTGGGAGTTCTGTTATTTTGAATCACAAATATATAATCAAGCAGCCTGCGTTATCTATTTGGTTGCAAGAAAACCTGGAAAGCATTTCTTTTGTCCTATGTTTTCAGAGACTGTAAGCTTTATCTTTTGAGTCCCAGTTTCTTGATGAGAAGCTGTCAAAGACAGTGAATTCCTGTTTTCCTTTTGCCTCTCTTCAGAAGGAGAGCTGAAGGTTGGTTGCACTCTCTTGCATGAGGCTTAGGATATTTGATGTAGGATTGGTAGGTGTCAGCACAATTATGTCACTTACAGCTCTAATGCCATGCTGGAGTATACGAAATGCTGTTTTTTCTGTGTGGGTACATATGTGGATTAGTCCTATTCCCGTATAAAATGTTGAATGGGTAAAAAGATTCAAGGGGAGTGAATCTCATCATCAGCACCTGATCCGGACTTGATCTGTTGTTCTGGAACCAGACTTAGATGCTGTAATTGTGTGCCTCTTCCATACTTGAATCCATACAAAAGGACAGTATCACTCATTGTCCTAGAACTGTACCTTAGGAACTTTCACCCTTGGGTGCTCAAATGTTGCCTGGAAGATATAAACTGAAACATCGTAGTTAACCACATTGAATAACATAGATGTATAAAATTGCCTTCAAAATATTAAGCATTGCTAAAGTTAATTCAGTTGTTACAAAACTTACTATATTTTCAGCCAAGTCAGCTGTACCATAAATTAGGAGCTGTAAGTTAATTGGGATGTCAATCCATTTTTTTCAGTTTTATTTTACTACTTTGTGATGCTGTAGTTAGCAATTAGGTGTGGAAAAAATGTAGCCAGAACTTCTTAACATCCTAACTGAAAACTCCTCTGTGAGTTAAGTTTTAAGAAAGATATATTCTTTCTGTACATATTAGAGTAGTGAGACTCTGGTAACTGATGTGGAGTACTTTGCCTGAAAGCAAGCCCTACAAAGAGCAGTGGGGTCCTCTTGTTAAAGGGTGGAGCCTTGAGGTTTAATGTTCTTTAGTTAAAAAACAAAAACCAGAACCCCACAACTTCTTCTGTCAAAGAAACTCATGTGTGCATGGAAGAACAACAGAATGGAAACAATACCAAACAAATTCTACAAAATGCTTTGGACATGAGTGAGGAAGATTAATATTGTTACTTTCCAAAATATTTGTGAAGACCTAACATACCCTTGATACTTTTATATAAACTCTAGTCTAGTAATTAACAGTTCTGGAGGCTACTAAACAGCTTCTGGTGAAAGTATTTGTTCACTTTCAGGAATTCTCTTACAGGCATATCCAACTTCATAGCAGATGTTTCTCATTAACTTACTAATGAATATTTTCTTTCCATAGACAAAAGGAAAGGGGAGGGAGATCTATTGAACTGTATGTTTTTTGCTTTGGCAAATGCTGAATTTCACAGAGGTTTACAGGGAGTTCTATTGCTCAGGTGCCTCCTGCAGTAAGTTGTAGTGCTTCCTTCCCTGTGCACCTCTTGGAGTGTTCATCCCCACTCTGTTCAAGGCCATTGATTACTCCTCTCTTTTATGGGTGCAAACTTAAATACACCATTTGAAAAAGGAATGTGACAGGTAATAATCGCTGTATTTTTTGAAACAGATAAGAGTATTCCCTGAGTCTTGAACCAATGCTCTCATCATTGAAGTTCTTTAAAAATGTGGTTATCGAGAGATACAGCAATGCCATGCTAACAAATATGCCTTATGTTTGCACTATAACTGAATTATTATTGCTAATTATAGTAAGTATTTTTAGTCATTGATATATGCAGCCACTAAAACACTGCATTTATCAGCTGAGTGTTTTTTCTCCTTGGCTTTGATGTTGCCAGTGTATATTTAATCTCAATTTATTTCTACTAGTCATTGTTATATAAAACCTAATGCATGGAAACACAATATTTATCCCAGCAGCTGTTAAAAATCTGTGGATATGGATTAATGTCAGCTTTTAAATGTGTAGTGCTTTAGTTAATTCCATCCAAGGACAGATGATATCATCCACTAGGAAGGAATATATTAAAAGCTGTCAGGCAGAAGGTAGTAAAAGTAGGTGATATGTTATAAAGAGGACTAAAAGGTCATTCAAAGAAGAGATATTGCTAATAAGTCAATTAAAATTTTCAAGCTGACATTTTATAAATTTCCGTGTAAGTCCTAAAACATTTCCAAAGCTAGCAAAATTCACAATTGAGACTGGAAAAATAGGGGTCATGCAGAACCTGCAGTTTCTTCATTGGAATGAGCAAATAGGAAACTTGCTGCTTTAGGTTAAGGCCTTGAGGAGATCACATTGAAAGGGCCAATGTTTGGCCAGGTTGGTGTTGTCTGGGCTGTGTTTTTAAGTTAAATAAGTTAGTATTGCTTATGTCCATAGGTGCTTTCTGTGATGCCTTGCTGTCCTTTCCAAGGCTCACCTGGATTATGTGCAAATACCTACTTCTAGATGGCTGGATAGGGATTATATTTATTTAGATATATTTATTTAGATTGCACTTAAGCAAATTCCTTTATTGTCCAACACGTGGGCAGTCATTGTATAAGACACATTGTAGCAACTTATTCAGGGTGTGCTTTGATCCTACCTCTGTCAGGTTTCCAGGCTCAAGATGAAATGAGAGTTGAGGCGGGCATGCAATCTGTGTCAGGGAACTAAACCCTCATTTCCAAATTGTGTTCTTCCCTTGTTCTAAGTTTGATAAAGTTTGGGGAAAACACAAAAACCTGAGGCTTAGTCCTGTTAAATAGTTGGTACATTTGACTGTCTCAGTGGAAGAGAAAAATACTTGAGTGCCTTCCAGCACCAGCTCAAAATTAAGAAAATCTGGCATCAGGCCTATTTCTGTTTTGTGTACAGAGACAAAGAAATGAAGTATATTGCTTGCAATTGATCCTATTTAATATTATTTTAATCCCAAAAATTAAGTCCTCTGGGAACACGTTTTGTACAGTAAATAAAAAATGGACGTTTAGATTTAATACTGATTAGGGCCCAGATTAAAAAAGAAGTTTATAACTTGATAAGAAAAGTTTATAACTTTATAGGATAAAATATTTGTTTTTCATGCAGTTTAAATTGTTCCTGTGCATTTATTTTTCTGAACTCTGCAGCCATGTGACCAAGGGGCATTTTATTTTTTGGTTTTCAACTCAGAGACTTACCTCTTTTCAGATGAAATGTAGTTCTGTCTTCTTTTTATGAGTCTGGGGTATTTTTTCTGTTCAGGCTGGTACAGGGCCTAGTGGGGTGCTGGGAGGGGGATTAACTTTGTGGTTTGAGTTTTTATTTTCTGTTTATTAAATTTTTCACAGCTGATATTTAAGTATCTTGGTTGTCAACTATTCTTAGGGTACCTTTCTCTAAATTAATCTCAGGGCTTGGACTATCTGCATCAGTTTTGATAGTGTGGAGGTCGTTCTTATTGGTTACTTTACTTATCAGTCTGCAGGTTTTCAAATGAGCAAATATTGAAATGATAAATGATCAGACAGCTGCAGTCATATTCCACTCTCATGTCTGAACTAGACATGGTTTTGTTTTGCATGCTTTGCCTGATAAGATCACTTTCTGTGACCTTCTTACACAAGGTCTGTTGTCTTCAGATATTCTCACTTTTTAGCATTTATTGAGCTTCGTATCAGAATATTACTTAACTGTATATTAAAATCTGCAGATTAGCCTGTGTTCTGGAAAGGGAGCTGAATCAACTTCAGTCTAGATTCATTAAAAAATTGTTTAGTTCAGTATAATAATACAAAAAGAAAACTAATGAATTAGGACTCCAGACAATATGTAAATCTACTGCAAAGTCTTGGAAATCCATGAACATTACTTGCACATAATTGCAGAAGTAAAAGCAAAAATAATGCCCACCCCAATCCCCCAGGCTTTTTTTAAAGAGTTTGATAATAATACTAAGTTCTCTGATACTTAGTATTACTTGAAAGATATGTTTATATTCCTGTGATTCTGTGCATGCGCACTCTACGTGCATATCTATAACACAAAAATATTATATCATCTCTATATCCTCTAATCTAACATGATTAGGTTGGCCCTGCTTGTTTCACTTGACAGGCAGGCAGTGACATCAATCAAAATTTCTGCCATTCATGTTGCTTTTCACAGTGCCAGTGAGAGTCCTGACAGGTTTCTTTAAAGTGGGATAGCAATAACATTGGGATTTTGGTTTTCAGAAGGTGAAGGGATAGTTATTCATCTGTATGGATTATTTCCATATTTAAGCTGTGTTCATTTAAGTTTGTACTTAAATGGTATGATAGTGTACATTAAGAGATACCCTGGTGTTCTAACTAATCTCAATAGTTTTATATTTTGAACCAAAGGCTGATTTGTTTCAAGATTGCAGAAGCAACTTTTGCCCGTGACTAAGACATGTCACATGGAAAACCTTTGTGGGGTTTCTTTGGGGAGTGAGGGTTTTTTACAAATAATATTTCATATTTTTTCCTTGAATTTTCCAACTGCATTTTCTAATAGTCCCCATTTCATGTTTACCCTGAAGTTACTGCAAAGTATTGAGTTGGTCAAAGCAGTTATATCAGAAGTTAAATCATGGATGACACAGATGGCATCAAAATATTTAATAGATATATTTTGATGGACAGTGATGCTTTGAGACTTTAACAAGCTTTTTGGTTCAGCGGATTGATGAGCTACGAAATTTTTTTTTTGCTGCTGATGCACTTGGAGAGTTACTTCTGTCTTAAATGCTAAACTCGGACTGGCTTTTCAATTGGGCAATATTTTCTGCCCTCTTTGACTTAGTTCAAAATGCTATTTAGAAAGGTATCTCATCCTAATTGGTGGGGATTTTAAAATAATTTCTGTGTGCGTGTGATCTGCCCAGCAGACATATTTTTAGAGAGAAAGAAAAAGCTAGACCAGAGTTTACTTCAGGTACTTCATTGCTGCAGTTTGCAAATGTGTTGAAGAAACACTGATAGAATAGCTCTGTCAATGAAATAAAAAAGGTAGGCTGTAGGAGTAGCCATTCAGTAGTGGATATAGTACTGTGACTGAATTATCTATTTTTTAAGTGCCTGTTGTGCAGTACCAAGTGCTAATGTAGGTGCCAAATGGGAATACCCTCTACCATGTACAAGATGAATGAGGCACTTCAGAGTGGGATCCAAAACAGCTGGCAAACTGAAAAGTGCTTGATTGTAAAGCTAGTTCACATTAGAACTAATCAAAATAAGGTGCTGCAGATGGGTATATCCTAAAGGAAACTGTCATTTAATTGAAATTTCTCCACCTGTGCTCTTTCTTTAGAAACCAACCCGACAATCAAGAAATGCTCATCATACTGTAATAAATTGTAAAAATACTACAAGTCTTTCTCTTCCCATCCCCTCAGGTGATGCTTTTCACTTTTTCTCACTCCCTTTCTTCCATTGCAGTTATGGATTTAGTCCCCACAGCCTCTCTTCCTCCTCAGGGCAGTGGCAGGAGTCGAAAAGGGGAATGAAAAGTGCACTGCAGTCTTAGGAGACCCCCACCAGCTAGCACTCTGTCCAGAAGGGTAAACCATGTAGTTTTGAATCATGCTGATCACTTCCAGTCTAGTAGTATCGGTGCAGTCTTGGCAACTCTCCTTAATTCTTTTTTCTAAAGACTGTGTGATAAAGAGTAGCTGTAATATTTACCTGGTCCTTGGGAATGAGTCCTTTGTCCTGGAAGAACTTTAGGCTTCTGCTGATCAGGAGTGAAAAAGCAGTTTCTCTCGATAGTCTGCCCAGTCCACAGAGGTCTCACATCTCTTTGAGCAGTATGAATTCAGATGGACTAGATGGAGTCTAGTAGGTCATTCTTTGGATGCCATGACAGAAGGTTGATGAGAAATCCATGGAGGTAAAGTCGTGAAATAAATTTGAAGAGGGCTTAAGAAAATTCTGGACTTAAAAAAGAGACATAGTGTTTGGGAAGAGTGTGAAGTGTATTGGATAATATTGTTTTGGGGGTAAGTTCTGAGAGAAATTAATTTAAAACACCAGGGAAATTGTTCTCTAGGGTGACCTTGCCTTAAGTACAGAGGTTGGACCAGAAGTTCCACTGTGGTCTCTTCCAACCTGATCCATTCAGTGATTCTGTAATCACTCTAACTTCATATGGGGGAAGGGGGAAGATAAGATAGCTGTAAAGCATGATTTTATTTCTGAAAATTTTAGTTGATATAGCTAAATTTCTTGTGTAGAATGCTTTTTTTTTTTTTTTTTTTGAGTAAGGATTAAGAGGTGCACTAGAATATTTGAATATTATTTTTGTTAAGGTACTGTATGTGTACTGAGATTTCCTCTGCTTTTTGTTTTCTAGTATTTGATTTAAGAGCTCCATATGATTCTATTTCCTGTCTAAACTGTGTAAATTGAAGCCCCAATTGCAGATGTGAAATGGCATGGGAAAATTGCAAGATTCTCATCATGTATAGAGTGATTTTCCCAAATTTAAACATGGAATCAATAATTTAATGGTACTTAATGGCCTGTGTTTCTGGCCTTCTGCATCAATCAGTAATTGTATTCCAAATGGCATATAGTTTCTGTAAATCAATGCATGTCTTAGTTATTGACATACTGATGACACCTACACGTAACATAAGAAAAATCTGTTTCAGCACAAACCAATTCAATTCCTTTTAAATCAAACAAAGTTTGGGATGGATTAAATGATATAAACAATTTCCTAGGAAGAATTCCTAAAAGTTGTCCTCAATATTGATCTTCTTAATGTGGTGTGCTACCTTTTTACATGTGTTAAATCAATCCTATTTTTATGATGATGGAAGACTTATTTTTTTACAAGGGAGGTAAATTTCATAGCATTTAAGAGCGCTTTAACTGTTATACTGAATTCTCTGATTGAGTTGCATAATGGTCTTGAAAACCACTGAGAAATTCCCATTTTCACCACAAAAAAAAAGTCATTGTTTTTATTATTTTTCTTACTTTTTGCCTTTAATAGACCCATAAATAAGGCTGACTAGTCTGGACCTCGCTGCTATGTAAAAGCTATTTAAAAACATCTAACCATCTGCTTAATGGCTGGTAATATGTTTCTAATGGTCACTCTTGATAAGATATTTTCAATTTGTTACAGTTGTAGTAATCAAACAGCCAAGCACATTCTGCAGTGATGTGGCTGAGATCGTTGACCAGTTTCCTGTCAGTGAAAGGGTTGTCACAGTCTTGCATAGCAAAAGAACAGCAGCTTTGAAAGTTTTGTGTTTTAACAGCATATTTTCAGGATGACAAATATGGGTCAGAGTTGTGAGTTTATCAGATGTTACACAAATGGGTAATTTTC
Source organism: Calcarius lapponicus (assembly GCA_039654755.1). Taxonomy (NCBI): domain Eukaryota; kingdom Metazoa; phylum Chordata; class Aves; order Passeriformes; family Fringillidae; genus Calcarius; species Calcarius lapponicus. The sequence continues at coordinate 3,028,992 of CM077469.1, read as the reverse complement.
AGTGTTTATATGTCCAGGTGTTGTGGCTACTGTGGTTGTAACAGGTCAGTTTAATTAATGATTGTTCTTTTTTTCCTCTGGATTATATATACTGAATTGCTGTCATCTAGGGCCTTGAATTCTTTTGTGTGATCCTGGCAGCTGGTGACGGCTCTGCAAATTATGAGTTTCTTGGCTTAAAACAGATTAAATTGCAGACAAAACAAGCTATCAGCTGAGTAAATACTGCACCTCTGTTTGGCTTCAGTGAGAAGAAGGAGATTAGCGTGAGTACTTAGTGTTCATAATTACTAGTAAGAGGCAAATAGTAGGCTCAGGCTGACTGGAGATTGTTCCATTATATCCAATTAACACCCACTTGATTATTGTTAATTACTTGTGTTGGATGACAGAGGAGTATAGATGTCATACTTCAAACATACAAATACCATCTGGGTCATCAGTATGCTGACACTGATAATATCGTGCTCAGTCTCAGATGCTGCGAGATATTTTCTCTGTGCAGCTTTTAGACTTCACTGCTTTTATCACTTCTTAAAATTCTCCTTAAATATACTGCCTAATTAAAGATGGGTTTTTTTTTGTCCCAAGCACAAACAAAAAAGCTGTATTTCTCCTATTGAATCTTAAGGATAAAAAAAAAATCTCCCAACACCACAAGATTTCTGTTGATGGTAATTTTTCTGAAAAAGCCTTTTTATAATGTAACCAGCTGAGGTTGAGACTCAGAAGGTACTATAGTTATGTGTAGAATGTGATGTGTTTGTTATGCCAGTCAGAGTTACGATTTCCAAATTTAATATGTTGGGATACCCGGATCTCTTAGACTTCTTCAAAACCTGAAAAGTTCAAGTATAGTGATCTACATAAATATTATTGTCACTTTCCTTGGATACTGGTAAAGCATTGTGATTAATGACTGAAACTAATATCATAAAAAGGTGAGTTCCCCTAGTGCAATGAGTTAATGAAGACCTTTTTCTTTTTACATTATAATATATATTTAAACAGTAAAGGAACAGGCATTAGAAAACCCATTGAAATAAGGAATTCCTAAGTATATTTAAAGATTTAAACAGGGAATTGAATATCTTGACTAGTCATTTGGAATCTATAATGTTAAAATAGTCTCCTTTTAAAGGGCATTCACAGCATTAAAAATCACCTTCCAAATACTGTAAATATATATATTTTATAATGAATAGATATCAGTGAAATGGAATATTGTCATAAGATAATAGGTTTTGGCTGATGAATGCTGAAGCAGAGCCAAAATGCTCAGTTTTAAAGTATGAGGCATTGATCCTGTGACAATCTTTTATTACAATTTATTTTTATTTCTCTTAGCCACTTGGCCAATGTGGATACCATCATCTTGTTGGAATGGGAGACTTGAAATTGTGGCATGTAGGAAACTGTACCCATCTAGTCTTCATGTTATGTTGTGGCTCTACTTAAAAGATTGTGTAAGGAATACCTGTCAGACTTGCTTCTTACTTTCCAAAATAATTTCTGCCACTCATGATGAAGAAATACATCATCAGTGTTGGGTCTGTAAAGTGATGGAAAATGATTCAGCATGCTTCTAATAAGCAGCATTTAGAGATGTGCTCCCCAGCTTTGTGATGTAGCAAGCAAATAGGATAGGACATGTCTCTATTTTTCTTTAAAGTGCTGTACTACCCTTTTATGAATGTTACTTGATTCTTTTTGTTGTAGTATTTTTTTGTCTGTTAAGTGACAGATATTCCTTCCTCTACTCTAAAATGATAGTTGGACACATCACACTGGTAGGTTTTCCTTACTGTAAGCTTTTGGACTCAAAAATTTTTCATGGCCCTTGTTTTTCTGTGTTGGTCGTTATACAGTTCCCAGCAAAGTGTGTTCCTGACCCTTAGTTGTACTGGTTTCTAATTTGATTTACTCACAACTAACCTGAATCCTTATTTCAGCCTGTGTGGAACCAAACTATCTATATCTATGTTCCTGCAATAAACAGGCTGAATTTGCAAACAAGAAAGGTAATGTCAAAGCCTCCTGCAATTCACCTTTTTTAACAGGGGGGGAAAAAAAAGCATGATGAATTAGGTAGTTCCTCCTGTTATTTTCAAGTGTTCTTTAAGGGACTGCTAAGGATGTTTTACTTGATTTAACTTAGACATAAGTAATTCTCAATTCAGAGCAATGGTTTAGAACTTGACTGAATGTCCTTTTTGTGAAGTAATTATCCTGATTTTCTTGCTAAATGTTATTTTATGCATTACATTTAATAGCCTCTATTTCTTTGGTATGGTAGAATAATGATGACGCCTTGTAACACTTAGGAACAGAGTATATCCTCTGTTTGGTTTTTTTCACACTTTAGCATTTAGGTATTAGAGTAATACATTTCTCTTTTTGCATATCTTCCCTACTGATGTATTAGAACAATCTGTGTGTAAGCTTTTTAGCTCGGAGGTGTTTTTTGCTTCTATAAACAGTGTTCTTTTGTCTTTTTGGATGATGTTGTGTACATTGCTGGTATGGGGATATAAGGTACTTTGTGAATAACTGAAGTCACCTCTATGCAATATCAGGTTTGCAGTATTCAAACCTATGTCTAGCTTTCCTCTTTTTTCGTAAAAGCTTGATGTGCCCAATGCTTGTCTTGGAGCTCATGGATGTATGAAGGTGCAGGTTTCAGCTAGAGTAGAGTTAATTTTCTTCATAGTGGCTGGTCTGGGACTGTGTTTTGAATTTGTTGACCTTTGAATTTGCTGAATTTGGCTGAACACAGAGTTGAAAGTATAGCGATGTTTTTGTTGCTGCTGAGCAGGGCTTGCACAGAGCCAAGGCCTTTCTGGCCTTGGGAAGAAGGAGGAAGGGTGGATGTTTGGAGTTGCAGTGTTTGTCCTCCCAAGTCACTGTTACACCTGGTGGGGCCCTGCTCTCCTGGGGATGGCTGAACACCTGTGTGCCCATGCAAAGCAGGGAATTCATTCCTTGCTTTGCTTTGAGCAGCTTTTGCTTTCCCTATTAAACTGTATCAGCATATGTTGTATATGTTCTAATAGTGTATATTTTACTGAATTGTCACGTTTCTTAATACCCAGTTATTCCTCTTATTGTTTGTTTCTGAGTCGCAGACAAGGACAGGATGGCATGGTCTGTGCTTTCTGATAAATAGATTGGCTTTGCATTATGTATTTCCTTCTGCAGTCTTCCATGACATAACTACAGTTTCAATGCTTCTTTCCTCCCTCCCTCAATTGTTTTTATGAGAAAAAAACTAAAGACAAAGCAATGTTTGTTGCAAAGTTTGAATTCTGTGACAGTTGTGTCTTACAAATTCTAGAAATTAAAGTTTTGCATTAGAAAAATGGAAATGTATTCATTCCATAGCAAATTGGTATTACAGTAAATGTAAGGCAATTCTTAAAATTATTAGCACTACACTGAGATTTAGAGAGGTTTATTGTGCCAGGAAGAGGACAAAAACTTTAAAGCAAAATATGTAGTGGGATCCAAACTATATTTTATCTTTGCAGTGAATGTGTTTTATGCATGGAAGAGTAATTATTTTTTAATAGTGGCATGCATGATTACATCAACTGCAGAGAGGACGCTATGGCAACAATGGTGGTGACAAAGAACAGCCATGCAGTTGTGTCGCTGCTCACTTCACAGGACATGATACCAACAGACAGTATGTTTCAATGGCTAGGCTTCAGCCCTGTGTGTTGGAATCCTTTTGTAATTTAAAAAATATTTATTGAGCATTTTTTTCTCTGATCACACATTGCTGAGAGTTTTTTCTGTAGTGGACTCCAAAACTTAGATCTCTGTCCTTTGCCTGAATGCCACTTAAAGTCATGTCAAACATTTCAAATCTAGGGGAAATAAGAGCTCTGCCTTGGTATCAGGTGTTTTCAGAGAGGATTAAGAAGTACAAATTTCTAATCGAGAATATTCCTGTTGAAACACAAAAGCCCTAAATTCCACTCTGAGAAATCTGGAATAGGTTGGTTTAATGTTATCTCCAGACAGGTGGGTGAGGTATGGGATTTCTCTTGCCTCTTTCTTTTTATTTAAATGTTTTTGAATGTGAGACTACTGAGTCATTTTCAGTAGCTTAATCTTGGAAATTAGAAAAACACCAATCTCTTTAAAAATTAAGTGTTTTTGTATTGACTTCACTACTTTGCCTATTGAATCATAAATGTTTGTTTAGAAGAATATTATGTATAAAATTACTTAAAAAATTTATAAGCCCTTCTCACTTTTAAAGGCCTAATGCATGCTAATGATGCATTGATATCACAAAATTATTTTTCAAGGCCAACGGAAAATCTGATTTCTGACTAAAAAAAAGCCATATCATCTTGATTCTTTTGCAGCCTTTCCCTTTCTCTAAAGCATTTTAGATCAGTACATTATGAAGTTTTGAAAATTCTGAATATTTCTGGCGTTTACAGTTTTGCCAAAGGGTCTCAATGTGAACACTTGTTTTTATGGTCCCCAGTGAACGCAACTGTAATCTTTGTAAAATGATAGCGTGTGTTCCTTTGCATTTTTTAGTGCAGCTGTGGTGATGTAGGATTTATATTACTAATAAAGATCCCATAAATGTTCATTCAAAGCATCTGTGTGATTGTATACAGTGCCTAGCAAAGAGGGTCATTGATATGACATAGATGATGCTTTATATGCAATTATTGTTTCAGGACAGTTGGTTTGCTGTATGCACATAGGACATTTTAAACATTAAAGTCTGTTTCAGGTCCTTAAGCTGACCAAGTTAAATAGAAACGTCCCTCCCCCTGCTACCTTACTCATTTGGTCATACAAAAAGCTTTCAAAAGCTTGTGTTTGTATTGCAGTCTTTTGCTTGCCACACTAAAGAGGCGTGTGGCTTGCAATAATTGACCTGGACACATCCACACAGTGATCTGCACAGAAGCGTGAGCTTCACAAGCCTGGTCACGAGAGAAAACTGCCTGCCCTTGTCATCCTACCTGCTGTGGGAGCACAGGGCAGAGCAGACTGAGGAGCCCTCCCAGGAGGCAAGGCTTGTGAGCCCAGGCTCCAGCCCCGATGAGTCCAAATGCTGAGGGAGCAGAGAAGTTGGATTGTAAGAACTGCAGGCGGAGGGGAAGCTTCTATCAGTCTGTAAATCCCTACTCACACCAATAAAGACAGGAGCTGGAAAAGCTCTCCTTACTACTCTCACTGTATTTAAAAATCAGGAAAACAGTGTATAAACAAATACTGTATTCTAAGTAGAACATGCTGACCATCCTGGCTCTAAAGCATCTGATAGAGATGAATTTAGTACTAAACTTTTAATTTGTTTTGAAGTTAAGCAAAACCATCAATGCTTTATTGAAAAGTTCTTATTTGTATATATCCATTACTGTGTGCATGGCTCCAGTTTATTTTGAGCAATCCTTAAATTAGGGCTTAATCATTTGGGGGAAGACGACATGGGTTTAACATTGTGACATCTTTCATCGTTATTGCCTCTTTCTTAAATAATATAATTTGTGACAAATGTGAACATTAATTACACTTAACAAAGAAATATAACTTGAAGTGATTGTATTTTAAAAAACATCCAATCAGTGAGATTATATCTTACACCAAGCTTTAGCTCAAAGTTCAAAAGTCAGAAATCAAATACCATCAGTTATCAAATTATGTTAATGGTTCTAATGAAAGCTTCTGGTATTTTGCTCAACACTGTGTTGCTGTTATGGTAACTAATAGGACAAGAAAAGCTGATGGCCATGAAAAAATTAGAACTGACTGCTAGAGGTTTTTGGTTGGTTTTTTTTCTTTTTTTTTTTCTTTTTTTTTTAACATATTTGACAGTCTGTTTAGTCACCCAGAGTTACCATGTGGTACACTCAGCTTTTTCATCTGGCATAAGAAGGGCATAAACTGTATTTTATAACCATTTTAGACCACTTTATTTCCCCTTCTTTAAGAAACACTTTCACATTATAAGTTTTTGCAAGCCAGCAAAGCAAAGAAAATTAAAGGCTGACATTTTGTCACAAATCTTTACAAGAAACTCTGCAGCACTTACTACATACATTAATTTGAAATATATATATGTATCGTAAAATATGTATATATTTTACAGAGTTGAAAAAGGAATAATTGATGACAATTTCTGTTATATCAATTAGATATAAATGTTTGGAACTTAATGCTGTTGAGGGGCAGATTTATTTTGCTGTGTATTGACTTGAAGGGTTGAATGCTGAAACTGAGAAATTTGAATAATTCTGAACCACCTTGTGTATTAATGCAGTTTAGCATTAGCTGAAGCTTTGCAAAGTTCCTAAGAAATCTGAAGGATTTAGTTTTATTAAAATAATACTCTCTCTTTATTTTTCCTTTTGCTATTGATAGCTCTGGAGGATCAATTCCTAATTTTCTTGACTAAAATTATTTCATAATGGTTTGTGAAGTAAATTGTAGCACTTTGTTAGAAATCCCTGAATGTCTTGAGAAACTTGCACATTTTATTTACATACTTAAATTACTGATGGGACTTGGAGCATTAATAGTGCATGCTAGTAGTTATCAAGTACTAGATTAAAGATGTACCTCGTAGTTCAGATCCTATACCTTTTAAAAGCCCAAAATCTGAAGCTGTAATGCCAAATAATACAAGTAGAGACTATTCCAAGACTATAAATAACCATTATTATGATTGACAAACACCCAATGTTGAGGGAAGCAATGATTTATCTCTGTCCAGATTGGAAGACACTTCCTTGTAAACATCTTAAGAGCATTTCCATGGCTGAGATGTGTGTATATGTGTGTGTGTGTCTGTGTGTGTATATATATATATATATTAAAGTCATGTTGTGTGGTGGGAATACTGTGGAATTGGGGCTGACTGCACATGGAGGGCAGGTAAGGTAAATCAGCTCCTCCTGAGGTTTAAAGAACTTCCATATAGCTACCACATTGTTTTCAAAGTCTTAGTCATGCTCAGTCCCCAAATCTTGATTTCCTTTTATGCATAGAACTTTCTCAGTGTTCTATCTGTGGGTAACATTGATGGAATTGCAATTTTTTGAGTACAGAGTACACCTTTGTTCACTCACTTTGCACTTAGGTATTGTGAAAGAACAGTGTGCTAATTTGACACCTCCCTCCCAAGGACTTTTTAATTAGAAGAGATGGAATAAATATTTTAAAATATTTTTAAAGAAGAGTGCACTGGACAAAGGGAGAGAAAATGACATTAGGTTTATTTTGGTTTTGTCATAAAGGAAGTGAATAAATCTTGGACTTCTGTTTTTTCCCTCCATAGGCAAATGTACTTCTGAGTTTTGAAGCACAGGATTCCCCTTTTAATAACTTTGAACCTGGAAGCTAAAGCAGGCAAGATTCCTGAGAATGTGATCAGTATGAAAAATCTGTGTACAGAAACTTTTGATTATGTTCAGTGCAGAGGTTTCAGACATAGATTTTAAGCTGTCTCTGATGATAATCTGACTGTAAATTTACTTGTTGTAGTCCAGAGTGATATTCTTGTAATTGTTAATCAGTGCACTGTAAAAGCTGCAGGAAGTTATCAAGGGCCTTAAAGCTAACCAATAATGTTCACTATATTTAAAGTGAAGGAAAGAAATTTTATCTGGAAGAGAAGACAGAAGGAGCACCTTCTACTTTCAAATTGATAAAAATAATTCTGCAAATATTAATGTTAGGGCATGCCACTGTCAACAGACCTGTGGCAACCTCAGGCTGACTTTCTGAAAGGCAGCATCAAAACAAACATCACACTTCTCATGGAAGTTCTTAAATTTTAATGCCAAATGTGCAATATACCATGTTTTGCTGTGGACACAGTGCAATCAAAGCTGTATTATTAATGCTTTACCTACACTAGCTCTTTTGGGTTTTGTTAAAATTCATTGCAAACCTGTGGTCAAAAACTGTAAGAGACTCTTGAACTACACTAAATACTTTTTGTTTCGTGTGCATTTAATAAATGTAGAGAGTTGTGTGCACATCTGGGTACAAACATATACCAAATTTATTTCATCCACTATTTACTCAAACAGAAACTGATAAATAATACTTTCACATTTTTGTTGTGTTTTATTTCTGCCACACCAGGGGCTCAAAAAATGAATGTGTCAGTAAAGGATTTGACAGTGTGTTACGACAGTCATCAATCCAGCAAGCCCTGTAGCCATAAATAAGCTTCATACAGTGCCACACTAAAGAGGACAGTTTTTCTTCTGCAGGACATTGAAAATGTCACGGCAAGGGAATTGTTTGTCCCCGTCTCCACGACAACGCCACCAGCACTTATCATTAAGTTTCGCACCGAGATTTTAATCAGTGGTCTTTGTGGCATAAGACCGAGTCAACATCAGCCCAAATTTTCGAAGCCGTTACTCTAATTATGACGAGAAGCTATAGATTGATGAGCTTAGTTTTCTGCAAGGACTGGTGGCAGTTAATTCCTGTGACCTGTGTGCCTCCGGTAGTCTCTTTTCGAGATGGAGTCTTGAAAGTTCGATTATTAGTGACAGGTTGTAAGTGAGAAGAAGCTTATCTCTCCAGAGAGTGTTGATAACTTGAGACAAGGTTTAACTAGGAAGTAGTGCGACAGTAGATGGCAAAAAAAAAGAAAAAAAGGGAAAAAAACCCCTCACCATCTCTATCTCTAGCAAGCACACTGTAATGAGAAAATACAGACAGCCACAATTTCACAAGTTGTAAATTCTGGTAGTCTTCAACTGTAAATTCTGGTGGAGCCAGTTTCACTCAGCTATCTGAAAATGTGTGAAAATATTTGTCCTGCTCTTTCTCTTGCATGAACACATAGTGCTTTTCAGCAAAAGCATTAAACATTCAGAGCCTTGGTATGTGCAGTTCTATTAGGTTTGTAAGTCCCTGAAAAATGAGAAGAAATATGGCATTTCCTTATGTGAAAAAGAAAAATAGAAACACTTGGTGCCTCATTTTCATGTGTATTGAGACTGGCCAAATGAGTATTATCATTGGTGTTAATATTTATGTGCAAACCGTGTGCTCAGAGCTGTACAAGTCAAACAAGACAATGTGTCCTTGCTCTGAGGGGCTTGTAATCTAAGTAGACAGACAATGCAAAATGCACTAGGAAAACCTAGAGGAGAATTATGTCTGAGTTAATTCATTTATTTGTTCTCAGTGATGGGTAGGCAATGTTATTTTTGCTGACTAGAATGTGTGTTTGCAGCAGGAATGGTGTCAGAAAGGTGAGGGCTCTGCATGTGGATTGAACAGGAAATATGGGAGCAAAAAATGTGCAAATAATCTCTAAAAGGATTTATTATTGAGGAGAAAAAAGATTGTTGGGTGAGTTAAGCATCAGTGTAGTTCTTTCTGAGAGAATAAATGGGGAGACAGAGAAACAGAGTAGTTATTGAAGATCATATAGTTAGGCAGTGGCAGAATCACAACAGTATCTCAGTATTTAGGAATCTCTAACTGGAGATGGATACTATTCTGCTGATTAATTGCCTTTTGTCTCTGATTTCTGGAAGGGATTAAGTAGCTTGTGGAACTGTACCAATAAAGTAGGGAAATAATTCTGGAATTCATGCACTCAGTCCCTACTATTTCTTCTGGTTTTTTTTTGCTTTGCATTTCTCAGAGCATTTTGGGGGAAAGGATGTATAGGAATGAAGTCCTGCTGAGCTGCATGACAGAGGCTTTCCTTCAAGTAATCTGAAAACATTTGAGCTTCTGCTAGGATATCCAGATTTCATTTAGTCAGCATGGGCAGATATGTTCATTCTTCAGTGTGTTCAAAAAATTATGAGCATAGCCAGGTACTAAATACCTTGGAGGACAGGCAGAACAGTGGATAAAAATAAAATAATAGAAGTATGTAGGTGGCTTGAGAAAAAGCAAGGACTGCAAGAAGCACCCAAACATGTTTACTATAATTAACAGTAGTAGCAGAAATTGCCTGTTGTATCCCTAAATCTACTGCTCATTAAATCAGAAATTTCACTCTTTAAATGCTGAGTGCTGTAAATATGAAAGCTGTTGACCTAATTTTCTGTGGGAATTAATAGAATTCCTTAAGCTGTTCCCTAGTGGGAGAAGCTTTCAGTTTCTCTTAGTTTCATCTTTTTATTTCCCCACTTGTTTCATTGCTATGGTCAGTGAGCAATGGAACTTCACAATATGCATTGTCTTGAAGGTTCAGCAAATTGCATGATGAAGACTCTACTTTGTAATAAGGATTTTGAAAGATCCATCTGCCTTTGAAGGATGAATAGTATTAGGGGCCTGAATGAAATCAAGTTTTAAAAACCTTGAGTATTTGAGAATACTTTCTTTAATCTGTTTTATGTCCTGTCTTGAGCTTTCAATGAGCCTTGTGTCTGAAAGTGTTTGAGTCTTCACTGCGGCCATACCTGTTAATGGCAGTTGGGGTTTGGCCACATTTTCCATGTGCCATTTAGCTGTGCATAGCCTTTCCTAGCTGGGGGCTGGCCTGTGTCAGGGCACTGCCTTGCCAGTTGTGCTAGCATAATTCGGCTGGCAGAGTCCTAGGGGAAAGCAGAAGATATACCAGAAGAAGCAGAATTTTCATCTACTGTTATTGAAACTCCTTGAACAAATGCACGTTCATGCCATCCTGACCATTTCTATAGCACAGATTTTGCTGGCAAGGCTGTCATGGTATTTCTGTCCTCCTACTCCTCCAGCTGAGTTAGCTGTGCTAACTGAACTTTGTGGCTGCTTACAGCAATGCAGCTGCTTCTGTCTCTAAACTTCTCATTCACAGCTGTAAGACCCATTTATTTTCTTTCATCAAGTCAAATTTTTCTACATAGAAATGGATAGAAACTGTAATATTTTGATGAAACATAAAAAGTAACTGGAGTATATGAGTATTAGGTGATAGGGAAAGGAATCCTTCTCTTCACGTTCTCGGATGATCCTGGAAAGAAGCAAAAGGGAATGAACATAAATGAGGGACTATAATTAAGATTAAATTAGATAATGAATAAGATATTTTGTCAAGAAGCACTCTTTTGTACGGTGACAGCTCTAATCCATAGTGACAATAAGATTAAGAAACTGTATAAATGGAGCATTACAAAGTTATTACTAAGAATTTGTTTCAAAACTGTTGCTTCTTTTGCAGAAACCTAACCCAGATTTCAAATTGCCCCTTAGACATTGCTGCAGCTCAGCTCTCTTCTAGCTGCATATGGTATTCAAAGAATGAATTCAAAATTAAATATGATTTGCAGAAGCAGTGGTTTGCTGCATGTTCTAAGTTTCAGGCCTCTGATTTTAATCTGTTGAAAGTTGATGTAACCAGTGGAGCTATTCAGCAGTTTTTGGTGTGTTTTTCTTTCCTTTTTTTTTCTAAGGCCTGTCTGTCCTTGTTAATTAGAAGTGTACATATTGGGAAATTAACTATGAAATACTAAAAATGATAAATTATTTCTTATTTGAAAGTATAAATTAAAGGTTTAGTGTATATAAAATTTGTCATGTTTAATTGCAAGTTCAATTAAAATTCAGGATAATGATGATTTATACAGGATTCTGTGTAATTTGATATTCATTAGCTTAGCCAGACACATGCTGATATTAGCTCGTTAATTATGTTTCCTTTTGTTGAAAGCAGCCTTGTGAAAGCAATCTGCTCAAAGTTTTTTAAACTCATTCTGCTAAATGAATATTTGGCAGCTGTTCATGTTATTGAGATGGTCACTGTGGCTACACTTCACTCACATAGCATCAATCATACCTACTGAATGACAAACAAGGGTTTCTCGTTACAAACCCATTTATGAAGGTTATGGTTGACATTAAAGAGCTATTGCATGGCAGCATGATATTGCCTTACAGTAATGTTAGAGTGTAACTACAGCTAGGACTAGCCTCTCCCACACAACCAGAACAAATAGAGTTTAATGTGGGACAGGGGGAGGGAAAAAAAAACCATTTCAGATGCAAGTAATATAATCTGCATATGAAGTGCTGAGCTGCTTTCACATCTCTGGAATGTGGAAGGGAACACTGGAAAAGTCGTGAGACATTAATGCATAAAAAAGCAATGTGTGTAGCCTTCTGGGGTGTTAGGTCTGTGCTCTTCAGGTGTTCTTAACACTCTCTTCTAAGTGGAACTGACCTGAATAATTTTAGAAATGGATGTCATGAAGTAGTTCCCAGAGAGAACTGCATCCAGCTGGGAAGGGGAGTTATCCTTTGGGAGGAATTAGCTCTGCTCTGGAGGCCTCTAGCCTTTGCATTAAGTAATTTGGCAGAATTGTCAAGGCTATGGGGGATTGAGCAGCTTAACATTTCAGGATCACTAGAGATTTTTATCTGAAAATATTTGAGGTAAATGCATTTGCTGTTTAATGAAAAGACAAGTATCACTTTGAAGGATTGATGGCATGAAATCTAATTCTTTTGTTTCTACTAAAAATAAAATGCAACCAATGTACTGAGGGCTGTGGTACTCAAAAGGAGTTTCTCTGTGTTTGCTACAGGAATATACAGGTATCTTTATCTTGGAGTGCTGTTCAGTCTCTGACCTTCCTATTAGCAGTGAGCAGTGTCATGGACCTTTTGAGATTTTGTTTCTCAGATGTGAAAAAGTCTTTCTTCTGGAGTTCCTCAGTTTTATTTGCTGTAGTAAACTCATGGACTTGAGAGACAGAAGAGGTGCTGGACTGGTGTACATGTTAGATATGTTTCACCCAAGTGAAAAGAATGTTAAGACTCAGAATCAGAGTGTTGGACTGAGAACAGCATTTTCTTTTAGTGTTGCTTTTAGAACTCACTCTTGTGATGTGCTCTTCATTTTTCTGTGTGCTATGACGCCATCCAATAATGATAAACCGGTATTGCTTTCAAGAAGGAGCAACAGCCAAAATCAATAGATTCTTGTCCCACCCACCTACATCCTCTAAACATTTTTTGAGAAGTGCTAACTCTGAGTACAGTTTAAAACGCCTCTAAAAGGGGAGATTACAATATAAAATCAAACAGAAGTTTACCTGTTGATTGCCTTTGCTTGAACCAAGGCACTATACAGTGACTAGGTTGCTGGAAGAGTTTCCCAGTGACTGTTGTCAGTTGGAAGAGTTTCACTTATCCGAGCTTGGTTAGCATAGAAGTTGCTCTTATACCTGCATGTTATCTTTCTCGCTTAGCAGTGTGGTGCTAGTAAAGACTTTTTGACTAGGTAGCTGATCATTGTTAGTTCTTTTGGAGGTGCAGCTCTTGGGTTTGAGAGACAGGTGTTGTTTCTGTAGGCAATACAGTAGTAGCTACTGTAGGCTTGGAAGAAGAGCTTAATATGAGAAGCAGATGTGATAGAACAGATTTGCAAATCAAGTTATTAAAATACCTTCAAAAAACTTCAGAGGCAATAAAAGTTTGGCAGACACAATAGAAACTTCTTAACCTTCCTTCTCTGACCCTGCAAAGTGCCTGGCTTCATGGTTTTTTTGTTTCACTATCTAGGTATCAAACATCTACAAGTAATTTGTTTTCTGTAATTGTCCCAAGTTCTTTCGATTAATTTTTGGACATTGTTTCAAGGCTTCAATTGGCTAAAAGCATTTGTGGAATATGGTTCTAATGTTCAGACTGGGAGGGTAAATGTAAATGCAAACAGCTGTTTGAGGGTCATTGGTTTTTAGGTGGGCACTTTGTCTTTCCTCCTGTTCAGTATAGAAGTGAATATTTAAAATAAAATTTATATAATATAGGAATCTGATTAAAATGCTAAATATTTTTCTTTCATTATTTCACTATGAAACACAATTCTAGAGTCCTGCTTGTTATGAAGTGTTGGACATGGATCCTCTAAATCTTAAATTCTTGATGAGGAAGAACTAAACTGTTTATAGTTTTTTAATGCTTTATTTGTCCACTCTTTAATTTAGTATTTCTCAGATTAAAAAGGCCTATGAAGAACCAAGAACACTGAATTGCAAGGAAGCATTGGTAGAAGACCTATTGAATGAACCTGACATTTTCAACCTAGTTATTTGTTGTAGAGTTGCACTTTAACTTTTCTTTGATAGCATTTTGATTAAGAAAAAATAGAATTTCCCAATCATGTAGTGCACAATATTTTGTGAAGCGTTCTGGTATAATTTTTGAAAGCTTCTCCTTTTGCTGAATAAGCCCATTTGTGCTGTATAATAGTACTGTTATAAAGTACGGAAGAATCTGATTATGGTAATTGTTGCTATTTTGATTCTCAAGATTTTATTAATTTTAACTTTCAACAAAAGGAAGGATCCACTGATTGTAAGTGACAGTGATGTGTTTATAGAAGCACCTGAGAAGTCACTGAAGGCATTTAGAAAAGAAAAATCTTTTTAAAAAGAAAATCTTTCATCCCTAGTAGCAAAACCATGCTGGTAACTGCTTATTGAGCAAGACTTTGTCAGCTCATTATCGCAATATGTTGTTGGGTAATAGTTTAAAAATTATTTATAGAATGGAATCCCAGCTGTGCTGAAAATACTACCATTTAATATGTTGCCTGTGATTGTCATGAGCTTTTTTTTTTTTGCCTAAGGATTATGAAGAGAACAAAGATTTGGCTGTATGTCTAAGATTGAGCACTGTATGAAATTTTTGTCAGGGGACCTGCTGACCTTATGTGAAGTTGCCTCTTGGAGAAGCTCTTTACATTCTGGCTGCAGTTGCTACGACAGTTGGATAAACCTAACAACAACCAGCATGCCCTGGTGCAATGTATTTCAGAGGCCTGGCCTCCAAATGGCTATAGTTGCTTACTGCAAAGGTTACAGCCAGTGTAGAAATAACGATCAAGCAAATGAACCGTGTTTTTAAAAAGCATAGGCTGATGTATTTTTTAATATATATAATGTGTACCTGCATATATACAGTGCAAGAAATCCCTTACTCCACAGAGGATCATGCATTCTCAATTGCTTGCTATTAAAAATGGCAGACCTCTATTAAGATTATTTATCTACATTCACAGCTTCTCTGTAACTTGAGGTAGAATATTGCAGTACATTTCAAGTACCACTTGCATTAGGTTGATTGGTTGTTTTGGTTTGTTTTTCTAGTGTGGTTGCCTTTGTAGCTCTTTCATCTTAAACTGTAATGTTCTGCTGTTAGGAAAATATCGGGTTGATCTCCTAATATATTCAACCCAGGACATCACTTCAGTGACATCAGTTGTTATTTTTGTCCAGCTGTGCTCCTGGGAAAGGTAGACTTGATCAGGAAGGTTATGATTGCCTTCTGCTTGCAGGTATGGCTGACTCAGCAGCACTGTGTGGTTAGTCTGATTTAAAGGAAAAGACAAAATCCTACTATTACCCTTCTCCTCAGGGACAACTGCCATTCTCCATCAAGAAGACAAGCATTCAGCCAGAAAGATTGACTCCCAGAAATTCACCACAATCACTTTAGTATTTTAAATTTCAGGTGGGACTAGAATTGATGGTGGAAAGAGCAGAGGGCTCAGAGCTTTGAATCTTTATTCTTAAATGAATTGAGCAAAACTGCTAGCTCTGAAGAAGTTGGTAGTTCTTTTTAACAGTTAGAAAATAGGATAAATGAGGAAGGGAAAATGCAGTCACTGCTTGGAGGTGGGGAAAAAGACATTTTACCCTTTTGATGATAAGAAACAGAATCCTAAATTATTATTTAGGATTATATTATATTATTATCCAAATATTATTGTATTATTATCCAAATAGCCCTATTTGGATGTCTGTGTTAGTGTATGAATGGTTTAAAAAAGATACAATAAACATGTAGTTTCTATAGTAAGTAATCATTGAAAATCTATCTAAGGCTTAATCTGCTGTCATGTTGATAGTAATCATATGTAGTAAGCTGAAGCTGTACCTTTTGGTAAAAAATAAAAATGAATAAAATATGAAAAAAGTTAAGTGAGATCAAAGAAATAGTGCAAAACCAAACTAAGATTAAGTGCTTGGTTCATGACTGATAGTGCTGCTTCTGTGTATTTGCTATCCAAAAATGTTCCCATTCAATGGGGGTAGCAACATTTATACAAAATCTTCCTTTAGTCTGTGTTCATTCATACATGAGATCCATGGAGTTTTCCTAATGCTGTAATAATGTTCTTTGAGGTGTCAGTCTTTGGCATGCTGAGTTTCCTTTGCATTTTGAAATGGCTCTAATGTTTTTTTTAATGTTCTACAAGCAATGCATATCAGACAATGAAAGAATAACAGCAGAATGCCAACATCTTGGCTTTTTTGCTTTTATTAATAAATATATTTTATAAAAATGCAATATTTTATCAGACTACTGCATGCATGCATTCCCATTTCTGCTCCTTTTCCCACACGTGTTTTACCTGGAAGGTAGGAGAGGTTAACAGAGGAAACAAACATGTTGGCGTTCAATCACTTTGAAGTAAGGCATTTAGAAAACTGTGGCAAGTTCCAGTGAGAATGTTGGGGTAACTGGAGGTCTCGCTTGCACTTGATCAGTTAATTCAGTGCTCTTGAAAATGTAATGTGTTTGAAGTCGAGCATGGCTTCTGTTTGAGCAGAAAATTAGATTTTTTTTTTTTTAATGGAGGGAGAAGTATTGTTTAGAGCACTACTGTAGAGCCCATAGTTATAGGCTATTGTGACATTTGGGAAAGTTCTGCTAGTAAGAAGGTATCATTCTTTACCAGCATTTTGAAAGTAAAGTCTTCATTGTCACCATCTTTCTGCTCCACAAAAGTGAATTTAATCTCTGGAATAAGTGGCAGGAACTAAGAGGACATCAGTCTTTGTAATTCCAGTTTGTTGTTTACTCTGCCTTTAGAGCATCACCAGTGATGAAAAGTGTGCAGTTTTATGAGCAGTGCTCTTTCTAGCATTCTGAGGGATGGCTGCTATTCATTGCCTTTAATCTGAAAATGGGTTAAAATCACTATATGTGAAGTGCAAATGCATGTCTGTTTCATGATAGGAGCTCATTTCACTTTTTGCTCGCATTTCCATATGCATTCTCAGTCTGCTACACTTCACAGAAATTTCTGAACTCCTTTTAAGATAGAATAGAATCTAAACTGCTGTTAAAAATTAGGTTAGTCCAGCCATAGTGTATCTGTAAAATCTTTCTCACCTTCAGGAGAGAAGAGGTTTTGTCTGCTCTCAGGAAAATAAGGTCACGGGACTGGAGAAGCTCTCCTCTGAGGACAGGCTAAGAGAGCTGGTGTTCTTCAGGCTGGAGAAGAGAAGCTCTGCAGAGACCTTTTAGACCATCTTGCAGTACTTAAAGGGGGCTGAGATGGCTGGAGAGGGACTTCTCACAAGGGCATGTTGTAGAAGAAGGTTTTAAACAGAAAAGAAAGTAGATTTAGACTAGATAATAGGAGGAGCTTTTTACTCTGAGGGTGGTGCCCTGCAACAGGTTTTCTCAAGAGGTGGTAGAAGCTCCATCCCTGGGCACATTCAAAGTGAGCTTGGATGGGGATGTGGGTGACCTGACCTAGTTGAGATGTCTCTGCTTATTGCAGGGGGATTGTATGGAATAGATGATCACTAAACTGACTGGACTGTTCTGCCTTCCAACCTGAACTGTTCTGATTCTGTGAGTTCTGAGTCTTTCAGGATATGTAAAGCCTCAAAGTTTTAATTATAATGATTGGAATAACGGGTAAAGAAGATGACTTCTAGGGTTGTTTATCAAACTCTGAGATTTAAAGGAATTCTATGAAAAAAACAAAGACATTTTCCTATAAGTCAGCCTTCTTTTTTTTTTCCCCCCTTGGTCATTTGCTTTACTTTACCTTTAACATTCTCTAGAATGACTTATATTGTTTATTGAAAAGCTTACTTTCCCTTTGGACCAATGAACATATCTTCATGAACTGTTAAAAACAACTCCTCTCCCTACTACCCACCCCACCCCCAAACCTGACACAAACCCCCCATGCTTCAGATGAAGGAGATAACATCAATATTAGTTTGCTTTCAAGCATTGGAAGACCAAAATGTTTTTATGCAGTAGTCAGAGGAAATAGCAAAATGTTCTAAATAGTGCTAACAAATGTGTTTAATACCTAAACAGGATGCTTTACCTTGGATGTGTTTGTGAGAGATCAATTTAAAGGAGGTACCACTGAGATTTATGTTGTTACAGAACAGTTAACTAATGACCCTGTAAAAAGTAGTGTGTGTGTGTATATATATATATATATATATATATATATATATTTTTTTTTAAGTCTATGATTGCCTTGATGTAAAGTAATATGTGATAAAAAGAGCAAAAACAGTTGTGGGATAGTGTTGGGTTTTTTTTTTTTCTTTTTTTAATGATGATGTCTTTGAGACACATTTACTAGAAAGCAGTTTATTGGCAAAATGGTTAAAATGGGAAGACAAGAAGTGATCCTCTTCATTCTCCTTTGTTGGTAAATGGTACAGTTATTTTCATTGGTCATTTTCTGGTAAAAAAGGATGCAATGCTCAAAAAACATAACACCAAAGCAGAGAAGATATGGTAAAACTGCCCGTAACTACAGAGGGCACATTCAAACTCTGTTCTTCCTTAATCATGAAAATTGACTTCCTTTATCATGACATTTGACTTGATCAAATCCATTGATTCACGTGGATTATACTGGTTTACAGATTGGTGTGCTGAAATTGTCTCCTGGGAAGTCTGAATTTGTACAGGAAGTTCAGATACCAGCATGGTTCAAAATAGTGAGGTTCTCTGGAACAAGCTTTAATAAGCTTCTCAGTGGAACTAATGCACAGAGGTTTTAATATCTGTACCTGTTTCTTAACCCACAACTTGAAAGGGAAGAAGATTTCTGTTTGTCTTGTTAAATTGTAGATGTAATTTTCTACATAATATCTATTGTCACAGTGAAAGTTTGAAAGAGCTGGCTGTACATAATTCAACTACATGAACTCAAAAAGTAGGAAAATTTGTTTATGCTGAGGTGCAAAATGTAGATGGTAACATCAGTAGCTGACCAAAGAGGTTTAAAGAAGGCATAGTATCTTTATGGGGTTGCTTGGGTCAGAACTACATTCTTCAATTTCTTAAATATGCTGTGAAATTAGGAATGTTTTAATCCCCTTGAATGACTATAACTATTGTGTACATCAATACTTACACTTTTGCTGACTTTTGTTACATGGCACTCAAGCATACCCTGTTTTATTGGTGTGATCTTCCTTATTTTTAAACTTTGTGTAAAATTAAGGAATCCCAGGATCATTAGGTTTGGAAAGGACCCCAGAGATCATCCAGTCCAACTGCCTTGCCAAGGCAGGGTCACCTAGAGCAGGTGACACTGGAACCATTCAGATGCGTTTGGAATGTGTCCAGAGGGGACTCCATGCTCTCCCTGGGCAGTCTGTTCCAACCTCGACGTAAAGAAGCTCTTCCTCATCTTGAGGTGGAACTTCTTGTCTTTTAGTTTATGGCCATTGCTCCTTGTTCTGTTTTGGAGCACCATGAATAGAGTCTGACAGCATCCCCCCAACACCCACCTTTGCGATGCTTGAGGAGATCTCCTCTGTCTTCTATTCTCCAAACTAAACAGGCCCAGCTCCTGCAGTCTCTCCTTATCAGAGAGATGCTTCAGACCCCAAAACATCTTTTGTGGCCTCTGCCGGACCCTTTTCCAGTAGCTCTTTGTCTTTCTTGACCTGTTGAGATTAGAATTGGACACAGCACTCCTGATGTGGCCTCACTAAGACCAAGTAGAGGGGAAGAGCACATCTGTTGACCTGCTGGCCTCACCCTTCCCAATGCACCCTAAAATCCCATTGGCCCTTCTGGCAGCAAGGACACACTGCTGGCTCATAGTCAACTTATCATCCACGAGACTCCCTGCTCCTCTGCAGAGTTCTTCTCTAAGAGGTCAACCCCTGACCTGATCTGGTACCTGAGGTTATTCCTCCCTAAGTGCAGGACCTTACACTTGCCTATGTTGAATACATGTTTATCTCTAAGCTCTTGAAAAAAATTTGGAAGATTTACTGAATGGAAAGAAGGGTGGAGAGATTTGGGCAGAGTAGCTCAGTGGTGTGGGTGTATGATTAGTACCCTATGTGCTGTCCAGTGGTCATATTTTCCTTGAAAACCAGATCCAAAATGGATGACAAAATATATAGTGAGTTGGACTGAGAAAGTACAGTCAGCTGGCAGGTAGTGTAGTATTTGATTGTAGCTGGGTAATAGAGGGATAAGGGGGAGGCCTCTAATAATGTTTACAGAGAATTTGGAAATTGTGTGAAATTCAAAACAGGATGAATTTCTATTTGGAGAAACGTGATTAGGAGGATGGGTGCAAAGAGTAACTTCACCTACTTCTGTGCAAAGTCACAGAAAAACTTCAAAATAAACTTAAATAGATCTGGAAAAGATAATCATGGTAATTCTTAATCAGATTAGCGCTTCTATATGAGCAAGTCTTTCTTACTCACTTTTGTTGGGAACCATTTAGATGTTGCTTCATTGTAAGGCATCTGCTTGGGGGCTATTGACAGAGCAGCTGTTGCTCAATTCCTTTAGTCTTGTCCTTGCCTCTTTGCTTTAAATAGGTTCCAGAAGTCTGAACTTTACTTCTTAACATGCCTTTTGAGAAATGGCAGGGTGAATCTGAAAAGATTTTACCTGAGGGTGAGAGCTTAGATATGCCAAAGAGGTTTATTTCTTTCTTTTTGTAGTCAAAGAGTAACTTCAGGGATATGACTTCAGCTACATACTGTGTTTGCATACTTATAGCAGGTTTTAATTGTATTGAATCACAAAACATACACCGTGGTAACTGAATGATACTTGCAGAAGCATTACATATCACAGACTGTCTCTTGTCCTGCTCTAAGAAAAACCCATGCCACCAGTTGCCAAGGGTAGGATTTAAAGACTGTGAGATGCTATATTAAAATATGCCATTAAAAATTTTGACTTTCTCATGAATCTTTATGTTCCTAGCATTTTAGTGCTTTTGAACTTTTCCTTTATACTGGTGTCTATTTATATAGGTTTCTCTTTATGTTAGAATGCAAACTTTCATGCCTAAGACCCTGCATAGAGAGCACAGTGGTGTTGGCCACTGAACATGTCTGCATATAGAACATTAGCAAATATTTCATCTTCGCTTATATGCAGAAAAGAGGGGAGGAAAGACTAATTCTTTCCTTGGTTTTAAAGTGTGCTTGTCTGAAATTGGTTATGAGGCTTACACTAAAGATACTCCTCCAGACAATGTTAGTCCTGTGGGGATTTTTTTTTTAAGTCCACTGAGAGAGACTCATTGTGGCATAGGACCAAGATGTAGGCCAAGTGGAAATACAGCAAAGTGATTTAATAGAAAAGGTAATTCCTATTCAAACTGGATGGTCCCTTATTCATTTCCTCGGATTATCATCAAATTTATGTCACCAGCAAAGGAGCTTTATTGAGTTTCACAGATATATTCCTTTTGCTTTCATTGTCATTAGTTGGCACACTGACATTTTCATATGTGTCTCAGCTAATGCCTCAAAATTACTCCATCTACAAATGTAACAATTGAACAGATAATTTTAATAAGATTCAGCTTGACTTCAGACTGCACTCCTTCCTTTCTTTATAGAATGCAAATTGTAACCTGTTTTTAAAGCCGTGCAATGCAGTGAACTTTAATGGGATTTGACAACATCATATTAAGCACAACAACTACGCATAATGTACCGAAAAATTGGACGTGAAATTGGAAACATAGCTGAGAACAAAGTAAATTTACATGGTTTGGTAGTTTGAATGTCTGATATCATATTCTCTCATGCAAGCTCCATAAAAAGCAAGGGATTTAACAATGGATATCAGCGGAAAGTGCTTTTAAAGTTAAAGCTGATGGATGGCTTGTCAAAAAAAATAATTGCATTGGTTGGAAAGTCGGGATGCGTGCTGAGGGGGAGAGAACAGGATATACAGAGAGGATGATGGGAAGTGACAGTGGTCTGTCAAGAAGCAGTGGCTGCCCAGAGAAGTGTGAAGCCAGAGCTATAAGGTGGCAGAGTAGAACAGGCTGTCAGAGCGGGAAAGTGGCTTTAATACCCTGAAAAGCAAAGGAATCCGCCTGTCAGCCTTGCTCAGCCGTGCTGAAAGAGGAAAAGAACATGGCATGAAGTTAGAGACATTAAACGGGAAAAAAGAGAGGCCAATGAAAGCCAGTGAGGAGGGGTGGTGAGCTGTTATGTTTTTTAATAGACAAATGACACATTTCTAGGTGCAGCAAGAAAGCAAACTGTCTAAGAAATTTAGAACTGATTAGAGGCTTTTTTGAAAAAGAAATACAAGATGATCAGCATTTATTTCTGGCATTTTTAAATGTACCACATAGCCCTGTGACCTTCCCTTCACTTCCCTCTTGTGTAACTGTACTTGCCCATTGCTTCTCTGAGAGGCAGAAATGGTTTTGTTACGGAAGCAGCTTTGTCCCGGTAAGCATTGGAAGAACTTGGTGTTTCAACCAAAAGTAGTTGTCTCAGAGGTCTCTTTTTAGCCATTTATAAGATATTGGCTTATAAATCTGATTATCAACCTAACCATACAGTTTTTCCTTGAAATTTTTTAAGTGTTGAGATTCATTTGGCTATACATTGTTATGATTTATACCTGGTACTAATGCAGTGCCACACAAATTGCAGCACTCATAGATTTTAAAGGTTTTCCACAAATCTGGGAACTTTATTTATATTTTAAAGGTTGTAGAAAAAAAAAAAACACCTGAATAACTGTCTGTACAGGTTTTAAAAATTAGTAATTTGAAATACATTTTCCTCATATAATCTGTTACAAATATCTTTTAAGGAAAAATGAGTAAATGAGTAAAATATAAATTTTTTAAAATCTTTATGTAAATTATATATATATATATATATGTATTTGGTATAGGATAATGCATGAAAAGGTACTGTGCTTCATAGCTGCTGTTTGAGGAAAGCATCAGAAACACATCCATACCATAATTTTCAATGGGTTTTTTAAATATAGCTGAAGAACTAATGTCCAGTAGAAAAAAAAATGTAAGTAAAAAGCAAGGTACAGCTTGTGCACCAGCATTCAAAAAATACACACTGCATGTTAAAGATGTTCTGGAATACAAATTGAAACATACTGAGTGAAATGGAAACTGCAAGGAAATATTGTCAGGTAGATTTCAATGCTTTTCAGGAATTGACTTAGTTTATAATTCTGACAGAAGTTATAAAATTAAGTTTCTTGGTGCAGCTTCACAGAATTTGTTCTGATTGCTACTAAGGCTGTTTGGAAATAAAATGCAAGTTAGCAGTTCTCTTGGGAAACAGAAAAAGAAACAGAGGTCATAGTTTTTGGTCAAAAGCACTTCTAGATTTTGGGCCAAATGTCATTTATAACAACAGTCTAATTCAAATATGTACTTTTCAATATGTCTGTCTGTACAATATTATACGTTTATTTCTGTTGCACTGTGTTAAATGGGAGAATTAATTTTCTATCTACAAACTCATATCTAATTAATGGAAAACAATTGTTTTGATTAAAATACACAGATTAACCCCCCATATAATTGGTTACTCCCATAGCATACTTGCTTCTTTTGTTGAATATCATGTGTCTGAAAATTTATTGCATCCTGAAGCAGAAGGCCCCCAGTTAAAATGTTATAAGCATTAAGTGACTTGTCCTTTGTTGAAACAACAGCAGAAAATTGAGAATATTTTAGCACAACAGAAAAATCTAGAGTGTTGCTAGGCATTTTAAACTTATTTTTAAATGCTGTATTAAAACAGTGTATTGTTTACATTTGAGAATCAGCATGTTAGTTTCTATCTTTTATGTATTAAACACTGAATGTACTTGCTTTGGGGGATAAATGGTGGCCCAGCTTTTAAGGATTCTTCATGCTGGACCTGAAGGAAAGGGCATTTTCTTTCTTTATGGGTGCAATATCAAAATACATAATGAAAAAATCAAATAAGAATGTTCACTCCTTCCTTCTCTCATTAGCATCTAATGTAAAATTACAAAACTAAATAAATGAGGAAATTGCAGTAATCCATACCTTTTATGTCTAGATACTTTAGGAGCTTCTAAATGATGTTACAGATTGTGTTTTGGTTTTTTTTTAATCCAGGCAATTTTCCTATGGTGTCTGTTGCCAGTACATATGAGTACATTTCAATACATACATATATGTATATAGTCTAAGCAAATGCATGAATGATAAAACTCTCTGCTTGGACTAAGTGTGAAAAAAAAATCCCCCAAACCAAACAAAAAACTTTCACAACACTCCTTCAGTGTTTAAATAGAATCTTTAGCTTGCCAAGATACTTTATTTCTCCCCTTATTTAGTTGATGAAAGTCCTAACTAGCAGGGAAGGAATGCAATAAAAAGTGCTCTATTTGCTAGGCACAAACCTGTGATGTTAGACCTAGAACTATAACCTCTGTTTGGTTTTCCTTACTCCTTTGACATTCAAAAATCTCTGCTGCTGCTTGCAATATAATGGGTTTTGTGTATTATTAGCGCTTATGGTTTGCAAATAATACCTCTTTGCGGTTCCAGAAGGGCCACTGGTTTTTTACACTTCAGGAAGATTGCTGCTGTTATCTGTTAAATCCATTGCTTGGACAAGAAGGGGATTACATGATATGATTTAAAACAGTGTTTTCTGTATTTTATTCTTTCCATAAGGAACTGACCCTTTCCCATATGCAGCTTAGATAAATAAATAAAGCTTCTATGACATATAGTAGTAGAGTAATTGCCTTTGTTACCTCAAAAATACCTGAATAAAATGTCTTTCTAAGCAAGGTATAAGGGGAATGAAAATAACAATAAATCAAGTTAGCTCTCATCTCAAGTTTGGAGTAATATATAATGCTAGTAGTTATCGGCATAATAAAATGGATTTAATGAGAAATCTAAATGTTAGCATTTAGATGGCTGCATTTTGGTAGCTTGGAAATTGGCTCTGAAAGTTCACAGAATCACAGAATATGCAGAGTTGGAAAGGATTCACAAGCATCATTGAGTCTAACTCCTGGCCCTGGCCCGGGTTAGCCCCAAACATCCCACCATGTTCCTGAGAGCATTGTCCAAATCCTTGAACTCTGTCAGTCTTGGTGCCATGGCCCCTTCCCTGGGCAGCTGTTCCAGTGCCCAAGCATTTGATCTTAGAGGTTTTCTCCAACCAAAAAGATTTTATTACTGGATGACTCTCCTTGTAAAGTTTTAAAATACAGCAGTGTGGAAATTACTTCTGCCTCTCTGCAGCAAGGTCAAACGTATGAACATGTAGGGCCTAAAAGAAGGAGAAAAAAATACTGGATTATCTTTTGTAAGGAAATACCTCAAACCCAAAAGGGATCTCATTTGTCTCATAATACTGATTTTATATGGAGTTAGAGTATTATTAAGCAGCATATCCTGAAGTACTCAGCTATTTATATATGTTCATCTAAAATGCAGAAACTGGTGGTAAACTGGGCTCTGAGAGATGATGATGTACATAATTTTGATGGAAATGTTGCATATTCGTTTTTATCCTGTATGGCAATATTACTTATTTCTAGGCACAGTTCTTTCTTCCTTATAAATTCCATTGAGAACGTAAAACTTACACCTTGGAACAGGTGACTCCTAAGGAGTCAATTTTCTAGTGTTGAAAATGCCCTGACCTTCCATTTCATTATGCTTTACTGCTGATCTGCCCACCCAAGATCCTCATATGAATTTCATCAAAATAATTTTGAAAAATTTATTTCCATAATACCCTGTGGGCTATGTAATTGATTGCAAATAGGAAGTAGAAGATTAAGCTTCTGTTTGAATGATTCCAGGTCAAATTAAGATATGTGACACATCAAGGAATTTAAATCATGGATATCTTTTCTCTCACTTCCAAAGTTTATATGTATTTTACTTCTGGTGTCGAGTTATATATATTCATATATGTATATGTGTTTTATTGTGGGGATTAAATATATCTTTGTAGAGAAAACATGCAGAGAAGAGCGGTATATGTGATATTGCAGCAACAGACATGGTAACTTGATTTTTATGTCTTTTATGAGTTGGTAGGGAACCAGACCCTATCAAGAGCAGTCCCACCCATGGTGATCTAGAAGGCAGCAGAATTTTGAAGGTTTTTCAGCAGATCTTCTCTTAGAAGATCTTAGAACAGCATAGCTACTGCTTAGTTTGTCTAAATTTAGCTTTTCACCTATTAGAATTTTCATGTATTGGAATATTTCCTTCATTTTATTAAATATGAGAGAAGATATATCTAAATTTTGTATTTCTAGCTGGTGTAAAGGATCAGGTTAACAAATATATTGGATGTAATGAAATGAGGTTTGCACAGTGCTTGAACCTGTATCAGTTGGATGTGCAGTCTAGGGTTCTCCAGCCTGTGTTTCTCTTGCTAACCCAGTTAGTGGTCAGATTTAGCTGGTATAAAAGCATTCTGTCATGCTGAGGAGCAACAGTGCTAGGAGCTTGCACCTTTCCATTTTAATTTCTGGGGAAAATTGCCCTCGCATGACAATGCACTTTTTTTTCCCATTTGTGTTATTTAGTAGGGGAGGGAGAGCTGGATGTACACGGGACATGGGACAGTGCTTTAATAATTGAATTAGAGTAGGACTTCTGGACTAATTTACTGTAGTGAAGGGTATCAGAAATTTGATGTAGAGAGTTCCTCTCTATGGATGACTCCCCATAAAGAGCTGGAGGCAGGCGTGCCTGACTAGATATTTGATACTGACTCATCTCTAGCCTGGGACAGGAAACAGTAATAAGATTGTGCAGAGGAAAAGCTAGTTGCTTTTGTTAGTGGGTCTTACCAACTTCAGGTTTTTCTACCTGATCTTCACTAATGATAGAAGCACCTTAAGGACATCATCTGAAGGGCTGTTTAAAATACTAGTAAAGGGCATCAAAGCCCTAGGAGTTTGCTCAGCCAAACATGACTGTAGCTGCATAAATAACAGATACTAACTTCCTTTTCTTTATTGAACAAGTCATGTCCTGAAGGCTCCTGTAACTCACTATGAACCAGTATTCTGCTTAGATACTGTTTTTATGTGATATAATTTTATAGGTCTTAAACCTTGTCAAACAGATTATGCAATCCATTACTATTTCTGTTCCAGTGTTTGGTTTTTTTAAACATAGAAGTGATTTTTTTTTCTTTAGACCCCCTTTGTAAAAAAACTGAGTTTTTTGTTAGATTCTTCTTGCTCATTTAGTTTCTCTTAATATAGCCAAATGTTTTCTTGGCCTTCCCTCCCCCTTTCTCCCTGTAGGTGTGGGGTGTTTTATTCTACTGATATTTGGTGTTTTCTTCAAGCAAGTATAAGGACCCCTAAAGATACAAGGGCATTGAAAAATATAAAACTGGTCAAGAGAAATGGCAGAAAACACCCTGCATAAATAAAATACCCCCTTCTCTCTCCCCCCTTCTCCTCCCCCTTCCCCCCCCTCCCAAAATGAACAATGATTGTGTGGTTGAAGACCTGGCTGAATAAGTATGTCAGGTACTGATTGGAAGAATGATAAATGGAGTGACCTAACAAAGGATTGACTTCTCCAAAAGACAGGCCTTTTTTAATGGATGGAAAGGGAGGAAGCCTCATTTAGAAGGGAAAGGCTGTTGGCAGTGCAGATATGACAAAGGGGAAGTCGACAACCATTGATTTACGTTCGGGAATGACAGTTGAAAAATTCAACAATAATCATGACAAATGAGAAGCGATGCAGTCAGAGGAAAAAATGCCAATACGTTAAGCCTGAGAAGAAATGCCAAGGTCACAAGCAAAGGTTCCCAAACTTCTGCTTTTGACAGCCTTAATGGAAATATTGGAAAAGATTGGGTGTACAGGTTAAAAAGTATGGTTTGGAAAGAGGAATTGTAGGCGATGCTAATTAGCGTTTGTTCTTTTCAAGGTGGTCATGTTTGTTGCCTATAGAAGTGTTGAGTCAAACATCATTAATAGACTGTTCTCCTCCAGAGTATAATTTTTTATTCTTGAGGAACTGATGAAATAAATTAATAGCAACAGGCAAGCAATCATGTTATTTTTAAAGTATCACTTTGCTGCTCAGTAAATAAAGCAAATCTGTGGCTTTCTTTACCTCAATCTTATGCATAGTATAAAGCTTATTTAAAAAAATCATTCAAGTATGATAGTAAATAAGATTATAAAAGATTTAGATGGAGTGTTAGGTCAGATCTGAATAAATAAGTTTGGCATCTGAGAAGTCCTTGCTAAATGTAAATCCAAACAGAATGGCAAAATCTTGTAGTGATGAGGTTTTAAAATAAACACTGCCTGGCTTATTTTTGTTTTTCAGTTTATTGAAGCAGTTAGTGGAATGAGCAGACCATGTGTATAAAGCAGTTTTCTACTAGTGCATTAGGTTTAATTATGTTATTAAGTAATTTACAAAATTGCAATATGCAGATAGTCACTAGTGTAATGAAATGAGCAACTCTCTGTTTACTTGAAAACCTGAGAACACAGTACTGGTGAGAGAAACATTCCTACCCAGAGTGTCTCATGGAAAGGAGTAGGAAAGCAGTGAATATCAAAACCTATTTTATTTGTGCAGTATTAAGTGGCACAAATTGCTTTCAGATGTATCTTTTCAAATACTCTCTGATATGGCTTTAAAAAACCCTGAACATTGTTTCCCCCTCCCCCCCCCCCCAAAAAAAAAACTGCCTTCATATGGGGCTAAAAAGAGTAGTTTCTTAATCACAAGAAATTATCAGTTTTATAATATTTAATTATGGTAGCACATCTCTCAAATTAAACTGATTTTTAACTCCTGATTTGTAAAGGGTTAAGTCCTCACGCGCAAGTACTAATTTAGTATGCCATGGTCATTTTTACCTTAAATGTACTGCAGGCAATTATACATTTAAAAACAAATCTGAAATGTAATTTGCCCAAATAATACCTGAGCTCAAGTGTAGGGAAAAAGACACACCAAAATCCTCACCCCAAAAACAAACCCAGAAAGGTTGTAAATTGCTAGGACCTGTTATTTGAGGTAAACCTGGATCTGTAATGGGTTTTTACTATTCCACTTATACCTGGGGCTGCAAAGTGGAATATAAGGAAACTAGCCTCTTTAGATTAAACATTTTCTAATCAGCTTTATCACTCATATCTGAATTTATCTTATTTGAGGAAAATGCCAATATATTAGCAAGCATATATGATACACAAGGTGACCCTACCAACTTAATGACATAATACATTATCCTTAATGAAGTCAATATCTTGTCTTTTAGCTGTCTGTCTATTGGGGCGATTAATTGCAGTGTCATTAAAGTTAGCTCTCTTTTCATTTGAGCTTGACAAGTCGCATAAAACTAATGTTCTTAGTTATCAGCCACTGGAATAGGATGGAGGATGGAGGAAATTGTAGGACAAATAAGGGGGTACTGCAACAGCTAACTTGAAGGAATTTTTCCAATGACTGTTTTCCAAGCCTTCTATTGCCGACTGTGCGCTAATAGTTGGAACATTTGGAGCAGAATTATCCAGATTGGGGGTTTGGTTTTGTGTATTGAGCTTGAAGTAGAACATAATAAACTGCAAACTATCAGAGGCCACTGTGCTATTAAGATATCAGGACTGAAAAATTTACAGAAATAGCCCCATGAGTAAAGTTAAATGAGATTATGTACCCTAAGTTAATGCAATAAACAATATAAAAATATGTATTTTTCTCTTACCGTAGAGTTTCTCATTTATCAGAGTGTGAAATAAATATAAAGCAATTAAGGAAATGAGTTTATATGAAATAATGGCTTTGCATCTTTGATAAAACAAGTTTCAGTCACTAGTGACGATAGCAATGAAGCTGTGGTGCCCGGTGCTAATTGTAGTGCGAAAGCATCACTCCCTGCCTTCCCCCTACCTCTGAAACTACAAGACAGGATGGCTGTAATTTACAGTGTGTTATCTTTGTCTATAGCGGCAAGATGATATGAAGTAAATCAAGGTACGAGTAATGAAAGACTGAAAATTTATTCCTTGGAGCACACTTTAAAGTGTAGTATCTGTTATAGTGGCACTGCCTGAAGACCCTGAAATGAGACTTGGATGAAGGGCAATAAAGAAGCATAGAGGCTCATGTTAATGTTGTTTGTCTGAGGTTAGTAATTGGGTTCCACTGATGAGTTGTGTGAAGACAAAGTGAGAATCCTAGCAAGTATTGTAAATCTTACATTGTTGGAACAAGAAGCAATCCTAACAAATATTGATCCTTCCTGTGCCCAGAGGCGAGGAAGAAAGCAGCATGCTGCTGAGCCAGTGTTGTTTCAATAGCACCAATTACCTTAGTGAGGCTAGTGCTCTGCATGAAATCCCACCAGGCTCACAAATTGTGAATTATCAATGATTAGGCTTTTTAGATATATCCCCTAAAATCATGCCAGGTTAGCTTTCTGTATCAATTCTCCTTTTAGACCCCAAAATGTATATCTTAAAAGCTTTTATTTTCGGCTTTTAAAAAGCTGTGGATATATTTCAAGTACATTGTGTGCACTTAATCCTTTTCCTCCCATATAAGCCCTTCTTATCCCCATCCCCACCAAAAAAAAAAAGAAAAAAGGGACTGATCCTGATTTCATGACACCTGAAAATATTCTTGGTAATGTTTATCAAATATTTAACTTATGTTTTCTGGTTTCTAATTTACATTAAGTATTAGAGAAAAACATACATTGTGACATAATTAAAGGCTTATTTTAATAAAATCTCACATTTTGTATCTGAAACTTTAGTTTATTTTTGACTCTAGATTCATATTTCTTCTAGAGAAAACTCTCAATCATTATTAAATAATTTACAAAATTACAGTGTGCTGGAAAATTGATGTTCAACTCAAAATTCATACGTAGTTAAATGCCTGTTTCCATGCTTGCTTTTTTGTCTTATCTCATTTGAGGTTATTTTTTCATATAAAGTGCGGCTGTCAAAATTCTATATAAAGGAAAGACTTCTCAGTGTGTGAGGGAGAGGGTGCCAGTAGTAGGTTGGGTATTCCAGCCTGGCATTGTGACAAGTCCCTGTGCTGGTGAGATGCATGCTGGGGGCAGAGAATGGCAGAGGTCAGTGGGACATGGAGGCACAGATTGTCCTCCTGCAACCTAGTCCTGGGCTCTGGCCACTGGAGCACGCTCCTGTCTTCTGTGGTGTCTGCGGCTGTTGATGACTTTAAGGCCAGTAGGAGCTTTATTGTAAATTCACAGTAAATGCTCTGCTGTGTGAAAAGGGAGGCCTAGTAAGGCAGAAGTTTAGTGCATATATATGTATATATATAAAATCAGTGTGTATAATTGCTGCTGGTTCGTTGGCACTGTTAGCCTACCTTGTGCCCATCTTTTGGGGAATACCCTCCAGTGTGATGGACCTTCTGGCAGGAGATGTCTTCAGTAAAGGCCTGCCTTTTCTGCAGAGGAGGGAACTTCTTACCCATTCCTATCAATTCTACCTATATCCTTTCCCACATTATCACTTCTATGTTGCTTAGACCTGCTTCTGAGTTCTCCTCATGGGCCTACTGGTTTAGCAGGCTGACAGATTCTGAACTGAACCAGTTCAGAGAGCGGCAGAGCAACCACTTGTGCTTGGTCCTGTGTGCTGTGCTAGCTGAAAGGACACAAAATAATCCCAGGGAAGGGTTCACAGTTGGGTTTTTTTCTTTCTTTTGTTAGGTAGCACACATAGACTGGTTGGTGTTGGCAACCACTGAAGGGGAGCTGGATAGACTGAGGGGTCTCTGCCTGTGCTGCTGAGTGGGTGTGCCTAGGGCTGACTTGGCTGCATGAGCCTGCTGCTAGTCCCTGGTACCTGGTTTTCAAACGTCCTGGAAGTGTTTGTACGTGAACTTGCTGGAAGTTTCCATGCAGGTTTGGAAGAAGCTGTTGAAGGCTTTGTGTTTTTGAAGGATTTTCCTGCAGAAGATGAAAACCAGCACCCATTGTTTCATTGTGTGTTTCTTTCTGAAGTGATCAGAAGCCAGCAGCAGCAGTTGCAGTGATTTAAAGTAGTTGTTCGATAGGTTTAGGAATCTATATAAATGGTATCATAGTTGCACAAATAGCAGTTTGAGAAATTCCTGTCTTTATTGTATAATAATCATAACATAAAAATGCTGAGCTTTATTGCTGAAATGGAGCTGTGAAGTTGGTGGCCTGTATATGGGACACTTAATACTATTTAGAGTTTATTAGTATGGTACACATAGAGCTGAACCCTCTCTGTGTTGAAACATTTTAATTGCAAGTGCAGAAAGCACCAATGGTCAATAAAACTACACAGGATATTATTGAAACCATGTTTTTTCTTTGGGTTCACACACCTGTGGGAAGAAATTCTGTGCCACTTAAAATATTATTAAATATATTTTAATATAGTATTATCCAAACAGGCTTTGGGGAGAGAAGGTGACTACAGTAATGGTCCATTTTTAGTATGAGAGTTTCTCAGTGCTGCAAGAGACTCTTAATGAGGAAGGAAACCATGAAAGTAATTGTATCAACAAAATTGGGTTAGTTTCTTTCTTTTACTGTTCAACTATGTTTGTCTACTATTTTGAGTAATATAGTTTTCCCAAAAGGAAACACTATATTTTTTAATACTTTGTGGGTCACAAAATATCAAATTGAACTATGGGTGATTGACCCTCAAATTAGAAGACAACTGATAGTGAGCTATCACATCAAAGCTGCAGGTTAAGGGAAGCTGCTTTTTTACAGGAGACAGCCTTTTCTATTTAAGAAGCAATGCTTCTTCTTCATGCATGCTTGTCTTTAAACTGTATAGCTTTGATCCATCATTCTCCCTGTGACTATAAAATACTTTTAATTGCTTATGTTTAGACATACCTGTGAAAAAACTGTGATCCTCCTAGCCCTACATGCCAGCAGCAGTAACTTCCCTCAGTAACTTCAATTTTGTATCAAATTCTAAAGAACACAAACAATTGTGATGGCAGCCAGTGACTATTTTTTTCCCCCCCTCAATTAGCTCTTAGATTTTCTAGATGGGGTAAGTGTTTTATCATCTTCCCTTAATCTGAGATTGGTGAATATTCCTCTTGATTTAAAACTTTCCATGTTTACTTACCCTGGTCATTGTCCCATTCATGTTCAGGAGTTTTAGTGGCTGTTCAAACTCTTTCATTAGCATAGATTATGGTTATTTCTAATGTTGAGTTTACTAGAGTAAGTGTAAAATATTATTTCTTTGCCCCACATTTGGTTTGGCTCCTTTTAGCACTTTCAAATTTTTCTGATAATCTCTGAAAATCTTGACGGTTCTGGAAATCTCAGCTTGTTACTGTACAATATCATTTCTTCAGTTCACACTGCCACCACAGGTTGCAGTCAGTAGTTGGTGCATTCTTTCAGGTGTTCACACTGAGATATTTAGACACCTAGATTTTGTTTCTTCTTGAAATTTTATTCTGTTTCTGAACCTGGTTCTGTGATCTGAGTCCTGAGCTCTGTAAACTTTGAGAGTAAGGTTTACCTAATTTAATTACCTTGTTAATTGTTTTGCTGTGTGAGATTCTTCTGGACCAATGGTTGCATATATTTGATTTCTTCAGATTTGTGATTATTACCTCAATGCAAGTAAAGGATTACCCTTCTCCCCCATATGTGTGTATGCCAAATCTGCATCTGTTGACCGCAAATATTTTCAATTTCAAATTAAGGATACATCCTACAAACCCCATGTTTATTTACAGATAGAGTGATGTTATATTTTTATGATACAGATAGGTCATGAGTATTCATTTTTGCCACCTAGCTGCAGATACCCATCATAAGAATGTAGCTGTTAATCTTACACTGATCTCTTTTCCTAAGCCTCAACAAGAAACTAGGGACCACTAAAAATGTACTCCCTTTCATTAAAGAGGAAATTATTACCATATATTTTTGTAATAACCAGTAACATTTCAAATTACTCACATTTATAGCTTGTAATCAAGTTTATGTTTAACCTCTAATCCCCATGAAGTAGGTAATGACTGGTTTGTTAGTTAACCACTCATGGGAAGTTAAGGGCAGTTAACAATCTACCAAACCAGTCATTAAATACAGTAGTGACTGATTTCTCAGGTGTTATTGGTGTTATAAACTTCTTTCAATGGTTTGTAACAAAAACATTAATTTGTAAAGGAAAAAAGTATATTTCAGCTACTACACTGTGACAAGCTGAAATGTTTGGTATTTTGATATAATTTCCTTTCTTTTCTTGACCCCACCCCCATCTGTGCACTAATCAAGATGCAGAAGAGGGGAGTGGCACTGACAGTAGTCTTAAACTGAATGTAGGGACCTTCCAGAAGAAGCTCAGTGGCAAGTGCATTAATAGGATTAGTATGGACAAATATGGACAGCCAGGATTTGAAACACTATTGGATGAGGTTTCCTGCTGGTAGGTAAATATGTCCTTGGTAGCACTCAGAGCCTGTAGCAATGGTGTCATGGCACTGGTGTATTGTGATATAAATGGAAATTATTCAGCATGACATGTGTTTTAATTATGTGTTTCATTTCAATAGTTTTTGTTCCATATTATAAAGCATCCTAATTAAAACGTAGTGTTTCACAAGTGTCACTTTGAGGTAGAATGAATGAGTAGACTGTTTAGGTATCACACTGAGGTTAAAAGTAGAGTCAAGCTAAGAATTTTTGTCACTTACCCAGGTTAGCTCTTTCTTTGGTTTAAATGCTTTAATAATGAATTATTTAGTTGTTAAATACCTAATTTCTCCAGATGAATAGCTGCTAGCTTTTCTGATTCTAAAATTGTGCAGCAGTATGGGTTCATCCATCCAGTATATGGGTTAATCAGAGCTACCTTATTCTACTAGTAATTAAGAACTTTCAGTAAATGCCTGGTACCTGGTCTCACATTTGCTGCATGTTCTAATTAATTCTGAAACCCTATGAAGCTTAATTAAGAGAATCCTTTTTTGGGTCCCAGGCTACAGAAGTAGCCTGATTGGTATTTTTGGTATCCCATGAGCTCTAAATTTACAGAAAAGTTGACTCTTGGAGTTTTGGTAGCTTTCATGCTGTTGTATCCATATTTTGTGTATTCTGTTATTCTTAGAATAAACAGTACTTTTTTCTTCTTTATGTGAGAGACATCAAAAGGGAAAGGAAAGGAAAAAAATAGTGAATGTCTTTCTTCAGGATAAAAACTTTGATTTTTTTTTTTTTGTTTCAATACAGAAACACTGAAAAATTAGATTTCTTTTACAATTTCCATAGAATCCTAGTCTTCCTAAGTGGGAGAAAAATTACTAACTTTATTGTCTTATATTTAGAAAATAAGGTATTTACATGAAGCAGTTAAAGTTTTCTCTTGCATCTCTTTTTATTATACTGTTTCTCACTTACGATTCTGCCTGTTCTTCCTCTTTATATAGAATCTGCCAATTTGGCAGAATATTTGAAAATTTAAAATAAAGGTAGGAAACCGAAAGTACTCTTTTAAACTGACCTTCTGGCTTTAATGTACTCTCTTCTGTGTGTGAATTTTCAGCACTTATAGTAAATACAATCTAGAATTTGAAACTGAATTTGCAAATTTCCCAGTGTGTTCTGTGGTGGATTTTTTTTGTTTTGTTTTTGTTTGGGTTTTTTTTTTTTTTTTTTTTTTTTTTTTGCCTTTTTTTTGGGAAACATTTGCTTTACTGGAAAGCAGCCTCACTGAGCCAAAACATCCATTCTTATGAAGTGCAGGATGCATGAGTCTTTCCAAACTGTAGTTTGGAAAGTGTAGGATGTGTATGTATGTGTATGTATGGCAGCCCCTGCTTGGAATCAGTGCCCCTGGGAACAATGTCCATACAGTTCCTCAAGCTGCTGGAAGCTCCTCAGGTGCTTGCAGTTGATATCTGCTGCAGCTGTTTGTTCCATGGGGATGGACATCAGCCCGAAGGCGCTGGTTTGGGTCCGTCGTTCCGCGCAGGTCGCTGAGCAGCTGTCCGGCAGTAGCAGCTTCAGGTCGCAGCAGCCTGGCCCACGTTTGAACCCGTGACCCAGAGGTGACAGGCATCTTCCAGCACTATCAATCCCCTCAGACAGCAAGTCCCCCTGACAGGCTTTCCACTGGAATTTCCACCAGATAATTGTGTCTGTGATTACCTTTAATGTGACAACAGATCCTCTATAAAAAATATCTCACTGACCTGTCAACGGAAGTTCTTTGATTTGTATTTAACGATATAAAGCATCGCTTTACAAAGCATCACGTTTTTTATACCTTGGGTATTACATAGGTTAAAGATGGCCATACTCCAATTGTAAGTTTGCAGTTACAGGCTGATCTACTGTACTGTATGTCCCTTTGGGGAAAAGAATGTGAGTTCCAGCCACAGATTATCAGGAAATTCCAGCCAAACTGCAATTGAATTGTGATAATGCTGTACTTTGTTACTGAGCAAGTTAAGAACTGGTATTCCCATTATGTAGCATATCATGAAATGAATGTTATTGTTAAGCATAAGGACAGGATGCATTAGAGGTATCTTTTATTACAGTCTTCATTATAAAAGAACAGCTAGTGCTAAAATGTTATCCGAGTGATAGGTAGAGGTACATTGTTCCTGTGCTGCTGTCTCTGATTAAGACTGGGATAATGCACGGTTCCTGCCTTTTATGTCCATCAGGAAACAAGACAGACCAAGGTAAAATAGATGAACATATGTTGGCAAAAGATTAAAAAGACCAGTAGTGAAGTCCATTAATAATTCTCATGTTTAGGATTTGCTTGGTACTGTACTTATAGAATCTACAACATTTAATCTCTCTTCAGAAAGACCAGCTGAGAGAACCTTTTTTACTCCTCTGAGTGATAGGCCTAGATTTTCGGAGGCAGCACATTTGTCTGTCAGAGCTCTTGGCTGGTGTCGTGATTTAGTTTCCGTCAAATGATGCTGGTGTCCGGTTGATGATATAGCCTTGCTGGATATGGGGAAATTTGTTACCTTTAGCTTTGACAGGAAGATAATTGCTGATGGTTAACAGAACTGTGCAGAATCCATTGGTTTTGCTGCAACACAAGCAATGGAATCTGCCTCAAGAAGACAGTCTTTTCACATAAACTTCTGTATTCTGCTTCTTCACAAGAGATTTTTTATTTCTTTTCTTGTTGCACCAAAGTGTATCTTTGTATTGTTAGCTTTGGAAGCTTATTGACCTGAATAGGAATAACATATCTTGAAATGACCAAGACTTGATGATGTAACATCCCTTTTCTTTTTACTTTTTTTTACTTTTTTTTTTCTTTATTTTTAAGCACAGCATTTGTGATCTTTCTTTGCTTAAAACAGTTGCTAAAAGAAAGGGAAGAGTTGCCAATTTCTTGCCTTTGCTAACTGAAACCATGTTCTGTGTATATAACTTCTTAGATGTAAATGATGAAAATATTGGTCTGAGAGTTGAAAAGAAATAGAAAAAAAAATAAGATAAAGCAGCAACTACTTAGTTTAAAAGATTATAAAATTCACTTAAAATGCTAGAACTGAACTTAAGGGAGTTACTGTAAATTGGTCAGTGGCCATATTTTCTGATAATTTTCCTAATTTTCAAGTTTTGTTTGTGGGAAGACTTGATTGGATTTTTGCCAGAAAGACTATAGTTCTTTGCAACATTTAACCACTATATATCAGTATGCCTTTTTCCAGATATCTTGTAGGGATAAAACCATCTTTCCTGTCTCTGCCTGCTTACTTCTCAGGTCTGGACTGTGAGATACAAAATTGCCCGAAAAGCTTCTCTCATTCTTCCTCCCCCATATGACAGTGAAAAATAAATTGTTTTTTAATAGCAGGAGAAGCAGGATCTGTAAGTGGAGTGACCAGCAATATTATCTTACTCATCTCATTGGTATATTTTTTAATAGTCCTGGACTTGTGAATCCTTTAAACAAAGAGGGATTCGACTCATATTAGTAAATATCTCTGTCAAAGCTCTTTTTCCAAGAGGGGAATTCTGACAAAAATAGAACAATATTAGGCTCACGCAGAGAGGATTATCTGGTCTCTCACAATATAGGTAATATATGCAGTACTTTGCTTCTAAAATGGCTATTGATTTTGGGGTGTTCACCTTTAAAAGGTTTATGCTTGGATTAACTGAAAACCAGACTCACCTTCATACATACTTTTCTTCTCAGTCGCTTTTCTTCATAACAACTTCCAGACATTTATCTACATATTACCTTCATCACTTCAGTTTCCAACAAGTGTCCTCACATGCTTCTTTTTTTATTTTGTTTTGTTTTGCCTCTAAGGGTAGGTTTCCCGGCACATATTTTTAAATCCCTGTCCTTCTTCTCTGGTCACTTTGGGCTGTGTGCCAGTCTGTGTCCTTTCCTTTGGCCGCCTATTTTCCTCTGCTCCAGTCTGCAGCAGCTCTGGATGCAGAGCTCAAAAAGCTCAGATTCTTCTTACATGTGTGAGCAAATTTCCTTCTGCATACCTTAATTTGGTGAGCCAGAAAATGTTAAGATTCTGGTAATTGCTGACACTTAGCTTTCATGCTTGTATCCTGTATTCATATCTTGGGAGGAAAGAGATTTGGGATTAAACTGCCTTTTTTTGTTAATGTTATTTTTAAAATAATCATATGGTTTGATTCCCCGTTGTGTTAGGGAAAAAGGAAATTCACAAAGTAATTTGATTTTCTTGGTAATTGAATTAATGTATATTTTTATACCAACAGTGGATTGCTACAGATTTTGTGTAAACTTTTTGTGTAAAATTTATTGCCGCTACGCATTAATTTCCCCACAGAGCTACAGTAAGGAGTTTGTCATTGTAGTCCAATGCGCAGGAAGTATTTGGTACCAATGTTTGAAAAGACAGTGCTTTCTCTATCACAGAGCTGTGTTTGTCAGGACTCTGTCCTAAGATTCTGGCTTAAGAAATCTGTAGCTGACCCATGGCTCTTGAAATGCCCTCACATCTACCTTGTATAGGGCTGGTTTAGTGGTTAAGGACATGGAGGTTATCGTGTGAAGTGATGGAATAAAGAGGATTTCACTGCAAGTGCCATGCAGTAGCACCTCAAATTTAATGATTTTTAAACAGCTTATGGGAAGAAAGGAAATTGTGTTGTATTCTCAGCGAGATGTCAGCAAGGTCTAAAATTAGAGGAGTTAGTCTGAAACACCTAACCTTTCCCCTGAAAAACAAAGAATGTTTAAATTGCATGTTGTGCCTCAAAGTTTCAGTCCCCTCCCAGTGCCCCTCTCCCCCCCAGCTCTGCATCATTTTATTTTCTTTACTTGGTTTTACCACTGTATGACCTCGTGTTGTATTTTTTCTGAATGACAATGAAAGTAATTGAAAATATTGATTGGCAGTACAGTTAAGTTGTCAACACAACCATTTAATTTGTCAGGAGGACTTGTTAAATTGTCAAAAATCATATAAAAAAACTCCTTCAGTCACTGATGATATACATTAGAGATGTTCACGAATCAAATGGCCCATTTTTGAGATAAATGTTGAAGAAAAATTCTGAAATGGCTTTCTCCAGACTTTTTTTAAGGTCAGATTAAAAAAGAATACCCAGAAAATACCTGGCTGGCAAGCACATTCAGTAGAGCACCTGGACATGGTATTAC
The DNA here is from genome assembly GCA_039654755.1 of Calcarius lapponicus. Taxonomy (NCBI): domain Eukaryota; kingdom Metazoa; phylum Chordata; class Aves; order Passeriformes; family Fringillidae; genus Calcarius; species Calcarius lapponicus. The sequence continues at coordinate 2,989,314 of CM077469.1, read as the reverse complement.
TTATTTTCCAACTCTTACATACTTTGTATTTATGACAGTCTGGATTGAAATTTGGCATTACTTCTGCAGCAGGTGTGTTTATTTCAGCGGTTTGTTTTAATGTTCAAGAATTTTAATCTCAGGTTTTATATGTAGGCTCTACCAGAAAAGACAATGCTATTAGTGTTTTATGAGCCTTAGCTTTGTGTTAGGATAAATATTGCATTTTGTCAACATGAAACTATGCAGAAGTCTCCTTGCACCTAATTTGAATCTGTACCCTTAATCTTGGATACTGGTGCGGCTTTGGGTGTGCTACAGTTCTCATGAAATGGTGACTTCTCTGCAGTGTCCTGTTTTCTCCTTCTTAATGTAATGGTATTTTGAACCATAGGTGAGATTTTCTAGGCTGTCTCAGGCAGTTATTTGCACAAATTCAACAATTTATTATGCAATTCAGAGGGAAGTGTTCCCGCTGGCCCAGGGCATTTTTGCAGTTCTTCCTAGAGTTTTCCTTTTCTTGGGGCTGGTGGTACTCCGGAAGTATTGAATGCTCTCATTTTCCATTGGTTTTGTAAAGCAGAAATGAAAAATGTGTTTATTCATTCTTCACCATAATAAATCTGTGATACTTCCTACAATAAGATTCAGGTAAAGGAAGATTTTTAGGTTTCAATCCTGCAAGTTCACAAAATGATAGATTTTGTTGTAAAATTGTTAGAGAAAAATATTATTTTTAAAAAAAGTAACTAAAAAACTAAAAAGATCAATTATTTTCTCTTATATCTTGGGATTTGGTCCATGGTACTGAAGAGTCTTTACAGGCAAAGGGTCTCTGATTATATTTAGGAAATACTAGGAGCCACATTTTAGGACCAAAATTTGTATGGTGTAAGACAACAATATTATCAAGACTTTCTGAAGCATTAAGGGATGTTGTTATCTCAGTTGTGGGGATTTGTAAATGAGTTCATGGTCCATATCATCACGTGCTCCTAAGTAAAAACATGTGGAAGTTGCTTGCTTTTCTCTGTTGATCAGCATTAAATACAGTATTAAAAGTCTTAAAGATGTTTTAGACTCCTTTTGCCAATGTAAACACAAATTTACATCTTTATTTTTTTTCTTCTCTGCCAAGCCAATGCCCTTTCTTTTCTATCTGAAGGGATTTTACTTACCTGGCAAAAAATCAAGTATGTTTAACATGTGGAGTTTTGCCTCTCTCAGCTACTTTGCAGATTTGTTTTTGTAAGTATTTTGGGATATAATGCACTACATAAATATATAAATACACATAATTCATTATTACAGCTTATTTTATTTGAATAAAAAGCTTTCTCTTTTTGTATTAGAGCTGTATGCTGGATCGTGAAAATACTAGTATTTTAAATTTTCCTCTAGTATTTAGAACTGCAAGTGGTTTTTAATAAAATAGACTGTTCGATACTGAAACCCATTTCTCTAAGCAATCGTTCTTCAACATAAAGAGCCATAAAGAAAAAAGCAGAGATTGGATATTCTGCAGCTGGGTTGAGGAACATGGAAGACGGATAAATAAATAAATAAACAAGCCCAAAGCACAGCAGTGGGGTTTAGGGAATGGTTAGCAATAATAGCTTGTCTTAGGTCAGAGAATTTCCACCTTATCACATCATTGTGTTAAATAAAATTTTCTGAAATATGGTTTTGCTGTTTGAGGTTATAAAAAGTCTACTCCTGTCTTCCCCCACCATAGAAAACCATACCATCCTCACTGTGACAGTCCATGCCTCTCCTGCTCCCAGTAAATACATTTTTAAAACCCTACAGTATTATAAACACAATTGCCAATATACTTTATTTATCAAAGATCATTTAAGAAAAAGCTTGCATGTTTTATAAGCATGTTAAATTAGCCATCTGTTCATTATATTGGAGATTTTTACATTTTAATTATGATTTGTGATGTCCAAATTATAGGTCGGTGTGTATGCCTTTGTTGCAGTGGCTTTCTCTCATCTATCAGTTCATTTGAGCTGTAATATTACTTTCTTCTAATAAAATTTTAAACTCATCAAGTCAGGACAGGAAAATTGTCCATGGATTGGTCTCCTACTGAGCTCTGAGTATTAAGAGGGGGGCCGGGTGTCTTCAGAATTGTTCATTCTGCTTGCAGGTTGCAAGGAAGCTTTGTGCCGCAGAGAAGCAGCTCTAACCTGAATGTTGGAGGATCCTGACCTTAATTGTTCAGGACAGGGACAATGAATCTTGATCCTTGGAACAGTCTTAGCTATTCTGGGAAATGTAGTCATCTCAAAGTATGACAGTTTGGTTATTACTGATTAGACGTGATTCAGATGCAATTTCCAGGGATCAGTAATTAACGTACACCATCTACAAGTAGTATTTTTTCAGGGTCATATTCTACAGGGAGCTTGGTTAGTTCAAATCCTTAAGTCACTGCGTTCTTTTTAAAATACTGGATGGATGTTGGTACAAAAGCCTATGACTTCTTTTTTTGATTCTTCTCTTTTTCCTCTCCAAGTGGGTAGGCATACCAAATTACTTATGGAAAAGCTAATACAGCTGAAGGTATTACATAGCAGAGTGTGCTGACTAACATTCTCCTGGGAAGGGCTTTCAATAGAACACACCATAAATCCGTTATTTATGAAAAGAGTTCTGTTTCTCTAGAGGTGTAATTTCTTTGCTGTTGCCAAAAAAGTATGTAGCAGTCTTTATTTCTGCAAATGTCTTAGGCTGAGTAAATTCTGAATTTGTGATGCTTTGAAGAAAAATGGCATAAGACATTCACATAATGGAATGAGGGAATTTTGATAAGTGCCAAAATGCGCATACCTATGGAAAAGTTGGGTGTCTTGCTTTTAGAAGATAAGCCAAGGTGACAACTGGACCTTAGAGTTCATTGGCTAAAAGGAAATGTGAACATGGCAAGTGTAATGGGTGTGAATGCTTTTAGAACTCATGTGGAAGAAATTGATGTTTCTCTCTAGCCTTGGAATTTCCAATAAGCTTCCAAAAACTAATTGTGTAGTGCAAGATATGTACTTAGTACTACAATTATACTACTGATATTCTTTTGAGGATTTCCCTTCCTGCATATTTCTGGATGCAGTATACCCTGTTGAACGTTTTCAACCTGTAAAATGTGGAATATTTTCTGATAAGTGACCTTTCACGTTGCAGGTGCACAGTGCTTTGCAAGGCTTTTTTCTGTTTAGGAGGAGTGGAGAAAAAGTGCTTGAACTCTAAAAAATGTTGGAGATGGAGCCATACCTATTTGGCTTTTGTAGTTTCTTTCCAGTTTTTGAACAGGACAGATAAATATTGTATGCTAACCTAAGCTGCACAGGCTTTCAGTCTACTAAAACTGCGGCTCTTAGCATGATTCCTTGCTGTTCTTGTAACCAAAAATGCTTACTTTGCTCAGAATAGCCCATTCTATTAAAAATATATATCGTGGTATATATTCTGTTCTGTGTTCTCACTAGCATTTAGAGAAGAGAGAAAAGCCATTTCTCTACATACTGTAGATACTTAATTGTAAGCATATTGCATGCATGAAGTGGTATTTTTATTACTGATGTTATTATATTTTTAGTACTTTGCATTTGAGGATTGTGACTAATCATTCCTTCTATCCAGCCCTGATATTTTCTACTTACCATGTAAAAATGGCGATAGAAAGGTGGACTCTTGGATAAGAAAACTTGTCTGAATTTTATACTGGGGTCAATTTCTACCCCTGTGTCAGGCTGTCATGGGATCTTCAAGAAGTCTTTGAGTTTCTTGTACCCAGTTTTCACTTTATAAAACACAGCAACACAGCTAAAATGTCTATTTATTGTCAATTTTGTATACTGTGCTGATATTTATATGTAGGTTAGGGTCTTGTTCTTACATTCTGGGTTTGGCCTCTTCAAATGGCTGCAGCCTTGGTCCAGAGTGTAATGCAAACCACAGCCTGAGGTCTATAAAGAGGTTTTTGTCTTTGAGGCACCCAGACAGTACTCACAACAGGGAAGGAGCTCAAGAAGCTGGCAGAGTAACAAATTAGTATTTGTCTATGTGTTTATGTCTGTGGTTAAATAATAAATTAATTTTTTTTGGTAGTTATTTCTAAGTCTCATACCAACAATGTCTTAGACAAATAGCATTCTAATGTGCAGAAGACCTTGCACTGTTGGGTGTGCTTGTTTGTGAATGACTGATCCATTGCACCATTAAAAAATATAGTTAACTCCGTTAAGTGAAATGGCACAATAAATTTTGAACCCTTACGGAATGACTGTTTCACTCATCATTGATTGCTATTTACTTATTTATGTTCATCAGTTACTCTTTGTGTTGTCATTCTTTTATGGCTATGTCAATGTGATAAAATCGTACATCTAGCTGTCTCTTGCGTCCCTACTTACAAAATCTGTACTACATTTTTCATTGTGTCTTATATTTTTATATCAGCTGCTCACACAGGTGCTGCTTCTTCCCTTTGGGAAAAAAGTATCTTCCATCAAAGTATTCAGGTATGGCTTTCATACTTGTGATTGTCATTTTCTGAAGAAGGGGCTCCAATTTGGTTTTTGGTTTATTGTGGAGTGTCTGGGACCCATTAGCCTGTAAGTGACAAATTAGTGATAGTGACTCACACTTGTGCTATCTATATCTGGAAGTTAGTTTAAACTACCTTCATCTCCTTTTCGTATGATCTGCAGCAAAATTCAGGTAAAAGCCATCTTCTACACTGACTCTAACTCTTTAGTCTTTGAACCTGTGACTTGGTGACGATACAGTATTGCATTAATTCTTGCACCATTTAGTCTCCTTATCTAATGGCACAGGCTTATTCTTTGTAACTAACAACAATGAAGGGTGCCTTTAAGAAATCTCCAGTGAGCATTGAGGCATTACAGATTAGGTCAGTAGAACTGCTGCTAGGTTGAGCATGATGGATGAGTGGGAGAATGAGTTTCTGCTGCACAGTATTGTGAAATCTTTTCATTGTCACCAACGGGCCTATGAGGGGCTGATGAATGAGGGAGCAAGTGTCAGAAACGCCCTTCCTTGCCCTGGTACACTTTTAATATCTCCCAGAGCTACAGGATGAGTATTGATAAAAGTAAAGTTTAAAAATAACCATGGAGTGATAGGTAGCAATGATTTAAGGAGAAAGTGGCAATGGGGTTAGAGAGGGTTCATTTTGTAAAAGCACACAGAAGAGAGGAAGCTGAACTGTGTGGATCAGAGAAGGAGCAGTAGGCTTTTTATAAAAAGTTAATGTGATGAGGATGACGAGTTCCTTGATGGATGAGTTACTTCCATCTGGTTGCAGTATATGTAATAAATAGCTGTGCTCATGTTTGACCTCTCCCCACTTATCAGGCACATCTTTGTCTTTTGGGATATCCAGGAGGGAACTGTTCATTACAGTCAAGGGGAAGGGGCAAGTGGGAGAGGAGAGTGACCAACATACAGAGCTTGGGAGGTTACAGGGTTGAATATACAGCAGGTGGAAGTGATGTCAAAATTTTATAAGGTGAGCAAGACAGAAATAGTTCCATTACTTCCTCTGCAGTGTTATTTTAGAATAGGAAGCATATTTTGAAACAATTTCCTACATAAAAATATTGCACAGTTTGATTTTTCTTGTTCTAGATTTGTAGATTAAGACATTTTTTGCCTTGATTTCTGTTTTTTTCCACATTCTTTTTTGTGTCTTTTCCAGGAGAAACTTGACCAAAAAAAATTTTGTTCCTTGATGTAAACTCTTAAGGGGAGGGTAGTAAGAGTTCTATCTTATTGATAGAACATGTCTCTGCCTTTGGAAATTTTTATCAAAGCAGATATGCAGGAATGAGCCAAAGAGTTCTTTTGCTTGTCATGAAGAATTTCATTCTGGAAAGAAATAGTTCATTATACCTTCAAGAAATGTGCTCAGAAACCAAAATGCGGTGTTAGACATCACAGTGTTGTCAAAGCCTTCAAAAGTAATATGAATTTCTGTTTTTCTATTGATTAAGCTAGAAATGGTATGTCAATAGAAACAGGGAAGGAAGAACCTACATGAATCATGGGAGTGTAAGGAAGTCAAGGTCTTGCACTGCAAATGTTAAAACTAACATTTTCCTACCTGTGCATTGAAATGCCTTTTTTGTTTGCTTGTTGTTTTGGTTTTTTGTACCACTCAGAGGCCAAGATTTCTTCTTCCCCTCTATTTCCTACAGATTGGATTGCATAGTTCTGGGGAAATTAAATAAAAGGAATTCAAATGACTTAGGATTTATTTTAACAGATGACTTTGTATGAAACTTATGGCTGAAGATATTTTTGAGCAGCTTTTTCCCTCCATACTGACAATCAAAGAATTACATGTCACCTAATGCTAATATGAATTTAGCATCACATGTTGTAATGGTGCTTATGAAGCCACTATGATGCCTGCTCTGAAGGGATGTAAAGTCCAGACATATCTGTTTACCCAGTGATGGATCTATAATATCATTCAATAAATTCAAAAACCCTTTTGAAAGGCTGTGTTTATTCAAGACAGGGGGTTACATTTTGAATTTAGTTTCAATTTAATGTTTAAAGGGTTAGTAGAAAAATAGTTGCTGAAATTAATTTTCAAATTATGTAATAGAAACTGCTACCCTTAAGAGTGTGCTGTCTTGCATGAGCATGCATATCTAAGGGCATTAAAATGCTTAGTGGTGCTTATGGGCTGTAGTCTTGGAGTCCCAACTGTACTTCATGACAGTAGGCTGAGATTCAGTGGTTGAGAAACAGAAGTTAAAATTAGTTTTCTCCTGAATTACCTTCATTCAATGTTTATGTG